>CM046665.1:139846152-139908223 GCA_025594165.1 Tamias sibiricus | reverse complement strand
AACAAATTTGAAACAACAACAAAAAAAGCTGAAAGACTTGTATGTTGAAAATCCCACTGACATAGAGAGAAGATGGCACAAAGAACCTACACAGCAGTCCTGGTCTTCTTACAACACACAAAGAAAACAGGAAAGGAAATGCAGAAATAAGAGGTAGGTGACAAAATAAATGCTGTAAGATTTGATATTCCATAATCTGAGACCTAGAGAGTCTGCAAGATAGGTTGTCAGATTAGAAACAACTTCATAATGCTCTATCCAACAGGATCTGAAACAGAGATTTGAAGTGGTGAAGGGAAACAGAGAGAGGTGGGTTTTAGAGGTGGAAAGTAGTATAGTGATTCCTAGGAAAACTTGGAATAGAACCACCATTTGACTCAGCTATCCCACTTCTTGGTCTATTCCCAAAGGAATTAAAAAACAGCTTACTACAGGGACACAGCCACATCAATGTTTATAGCAGCACAATTCACAATAGCTAGATTGTGGAACCACCAATGCCCAACATCAGATAAATGGATAGGGAAACTTTGGTATATATACACAATGGAACACTACTCAGCACTAAAAGAGAATAAAATCATGGCATTCGCAGGTAAATGGATGGAGTTGGAGAAAATAATGCTAAGTGAAGTTAGCCAATCCCCAAAAACCAAAGGTCAAATGATCTTTCTTATGAAAAATACTGATTTATAAAGGCAAGGGAGGGGGGATGAGAGGAATGAAAGAACTTTAAATAGAATAAAGAGGGGGGGAGAAAGGGGAAGGACAAACGGATAGTGCAGGAGCCCTGTTTGGGGAGAGGGCTAAGATTGCGGTTGACTACGGGCTTTGGAGATGTTTGGACATTGCTGCCTTCTGTAGTCTTATGGGACTTGGCCCGGAATCTCGCGGGACTTGGCCCGAGATCTCAAGGGACTTGAGCGAGATTGCTGATCAGGTCTGCGCCATTTGGTGTGTTGGGTGTTTTGGTGGTGTGTGTGGTGCATATTAAAGTCGTTGTTAGAGCCAGAGAGAAAAGTTATCAAAATAAAAAGCTGTTTGTTTCCAGTTCGCCTCTAAGCTTCTTCCCGAGGCTTCCTTGCTTCAAGTGGCCATCACTTCAGGCGGCTACAGGATAGGAATAATGGTAGAATGAGTTGGCCATCATTGTTCTAAGTGCATGTATGAAGACACAATTGTTGTGAAAATACTTTATATAAAACCAGCAACTTGAAAAATTGTGCTCATTATATGTAATATGAAATGAGTTGCACTCTGCAAACATGTATAACAAATTACAATAACAATAAAAATAAATTATAAAAAGACCCTGACCTAACCCATCCTGGTAGATGGCACCACTGGTAGAGAAGAGCTAAAGGATCCAAGAGGCTTCTCATATGTTCCCAAGAGTAATCTCTGAGGAATCTCAGCTGTGAACAGTAGATAGGAACAAGATCCTTTTTAACCAACTTGGTCTTAAAACACCTGGCAGGAGAGGATAGACAAAGCATGGTCCTACATGGCTACTTAAAAAGAAAAACAATGTTTTATAATATGTAACTTAAGATGTACCCTTGTGACTGCCACAGAAACCTCTGCCACAGAGACCACTACCTTGGTTACCTCAGACAGGAATTGCAAGGCTACCTCCAAGGCCACTGCCCCTGAACCAGAAGTCTCCTGTCAATCAGTGCTGCCTGCACTGCTACCGCCATTGCTGATGCCTCTGATTCCACTGCTGCCAGCCTGAGATCACCTGGAGATCTACTTTCTGGGTGCTGCTGTCACAGAAGAAATCGCTGCCCTGGAGGCAACTGAAGTTGACACGGCTGCAGACCCCCAGAGATCGCCTCATGACGCTGCTGGTACAGCTGCAGTTGCAGCTGCTCTTGCAACCACCACTACTGCTGATACACTACCTGTTGCCAACAACCACTGCCACTACTGCTGCTATCGTGGCCTAGAGAACTGCTACCACGGCCTAGAGGACTGCTTCAGGTGAGACTCTGGGTTTGGTTGCACACGGCTACACCCATTTGGGGACACCAACCAGGGCCTGGGGCCTGGGTGCTAGCAGGTTTATCACCACAAGAGCCTCTGGGAACTCCAGCTGGGGCCTTCAGGTCCAGTGGTGGGGGAGCCTGTAGGCTCAGAGGAAACTGAGGTCTTCCTGCAAAGAATGCTGGTGGCCCTTTTCTTGCTGCTGCATCTCGGGGTTGCTCCTTTGCATGAGGGTGTCCTTGGTGGTCTCTCTGAAAGTAGGAGCAGCATTGAAATATTGAGACTACAGCATGCCCAAGACTGAGGTATCTGAAGCCCACATCAGTGGGATACAGATGTGGTTTGCAAGGGTTGATCTGGGTTTGGTGATCCAGAGAAATGTCAGAGACAGGGCTGAGAAACTGTTGATCACTGACAGAGGTAGTTCGACTGTCAGCAAGATTTATTTTGTTTTATTTATTTATTTATTTATTTGTTTGTTTGTTTATTTATTTATTTATTTATTTTTGGTACCAGGGATTGAATTCAGGGGCACTCGACCACTGGGCCACATCCCCAGCCCTTTTTTGTATTTTTTATTTAGAGACAGGGTCTCACTGAGTTGCTAAGTGCCTCGCCATTGCTGAGGCTGGCTTTGAACTCGCGATCCTCCTGCCTCAGCCTCCCAAAGTGCTGGGATTGCAGGCGTGCGCCACCGCGCCCAGCTGTTTTATTTTTTGATTCACTAATTTCCACCATATTTGGAACAGGATGTTTTTGATGCACCATTATGTGGGAGACAATGATATATGAATGGTGTTTTGCATTTTTTTGGATTATTATGTCTAATTTTTTCTCTTTGTATTCTTCCTCTGTCTTATCTATTTTCTTGGATTTTCTTTCTAACTCTTCTCCAACCAACAGCCAATCTCTGTTGGCTCCCTTTCCACTCTTCCTGTGAATTTTCACTTCTACTTTCTCTCTTCCTTCCTCCTGAATATTGCATACTACACTACCTCTGTTCTCTCATGTACCATTTGAAATTATAAATCATTTTAACAAATATTCTGTTTGTACTAAAGATAGTTATTGAAATTATCATTTTGGGTTGATGTGAGAAAGCAGTAGATTTCTTGGTGGAGTTATTAGTTTTAAGACTATATATTGTGTACACTGGCTGCTGTTGATATTGGTCTCACCGGTAAAGGCAAAGTGCTGGAAACCTTCAGGGACACTATAAGTCTACAGGGTAAAATTTATCCTGCCTTAGATACATACTTTTACATGGGAAAGCACAATAACAACATGAAAAAACAGGGAAATAAAGTGGCCCAAACACACCAAGATACTTCAACAACAGAAACTACTGATAACACTGTGGAAGAAATGTCTAAGAAAGAGTTCAGATTGTATATAGTTAAATTTATATGTGAAGTAAAGGATAGTATAAGGAGTGAAATAAAAAAAAACTATAGGAAGTGAAAGACCACTTCAATAAAGAGTTAGAGATCATGAAAACAAAACAAAACAAATAGAACTACTTGAAATGAAGGCATCAGTAAACCAAATGATAAATTCAATAGAAAGCATCACCAACAGACTAGACCACTTGGAAGACAGAACTTCAGACAATGAATACAAACTATATAATCTAGAAAGTAGTGTTGAATATGCAGAGAAACCATGAAAAAAACATCCAAGAATTATGGGATAACATGAAAATACCAAATTTAAGAGTTGTCAGAATAGATGAAGGAGTAGAGATATAAACCAAAGGAATGCACAATCTTTTCAATGATATAATAGCATAAAATTTCCCAAACCTAAAGAATGGAATGGAAAATCAAATACAAGAGGCTTACAGGACCCCAAGTGTACAAAATTACAACAGACCCACACCAAGACACGTTATAATGAGAATGACCAGCACAAAGAAAAAAGTTAAAATCTTAAATGCTGTGAGAGAAAAAAATCAAATTACGTATAGGGGGAAACCAATTTGGAAGCTAGGAGGTCCTAGAATAATATATTTCAAGCTCTAAAAGAAAATAGATGCCATCCAAGAATTTTTTATCCAGCAAAATTAAGTTTTAAATTTGAAGGTGAAATTAAACCATTCAATGATAAAAAAAAAAAAAATTAAAAGAATCCACAATTGAAAAGCCTACACTACAGAGCATCTTCAACAGAATATTCCATGAGGATGACATGAAAAAAAAAAATCAAAGGGAGGATCTACACTAAATGGACATTCAACTAAATGAGAAACTAGGACAAATCAAAAACCAGAAATAAATCAAAATGACAGGGAATAAAAATCATATCTCAATAATAACCCTTAATGTTAATGGCCTAAATTCATCAATCAGAAGACATAGACTGGCAGATGTGATTAAAAAGCAAGTCCCAACAATATGCTGTCTTCAAGAGACTGACCTCATAGGCAAAAACATCCATCCACAGGCTGAAGGTAAAAGGATGGGAAAAAAACTTATCACTCATATGGATTGCATAAATAAGCAGGGGTTTCCATTCTCATCTCAGATAAAGTAGACTTCAAACCAAAGTTAATCAGAAGAGACAAAAAGGACATTTCATACTTCTTAAGGGAAGTATATATAAGCAGGACATAACAATTATAAACACTTATGCCCCAAACAATGGAGCATCTGTGTACATCAAGCAAACCTTTCTCAATTTCAAGAGTCAAATAGACCACAATACAATAATACTGGGTAAATTTAACGCACCTCTCTGACTACTGGACAGATCTTCCAAACAAAAACTAAACAAGGAAACTATAGAACTGAATAATACAATCAATTATATATATATAATATATATATATATATATATATATATATATATATATAAAATGTTCTATCAGACCACAGTGGAATAAAATTAGAAAAAAATAGAAGTGACTGTAACAAATGGAGACTAAATAATACACATTTTAATGATGAATGGATAGAAGAAACCAAGGATGAAATTAAAAAATTCTTAGAGGTAAATGAGACCATGGAAACAATATATCAAAGTCTTTGGGACACTATGAAGGCAATTCTAAGAGGAAAGTTATTGTATTTATTAAAAGAATATTTATTTATTTATATTTATTCTTTTAATAAACAGTACATTTATTAAAATAAAAAGTCAACAAATAAATGACATCTCAAAGCCCTAGAAAAAGAAGAACAAAAGAAACAATTGAAAAAATTAACAAAAGAAAAAGTTGGTTCTTTAAAAAAAATAAATAAAATACATAAACCCCTGGCCATGCTAACAAAGAGAAAAAGAGAGAAAACTCAAATTAATACAATACAAGATGAAGAAGGAGACATCACAACGTTCACATCTGAAATACATAAAATAATTAGAAACTATTTTCAAAATTTATATTCTAATAAAATAGAAAATATTGAAGACATCAACAAATTTCTAGAGACATATGACCTACCCAAACTAAATGAGTGGGTCATACATGATTTAAACAGATCAATTTAAGCCTACTAACCAAGAAAAGCCCAGGACCAGATGGCTTCTTAGCAGAGTTCTACAAGACTTTCAAAGAAGAATTAACAAGTTTTTCAAGCTTTAAAAAAGTAGAAGTAAGGGTGGTTCAGTTCATGCAATGGAATTAAATGCTATTGCCTACCCCCCAACCCTGTGTCAGAAGTCGACCCCAAAGGGACTATACAGTGTGATAGGAAAGAGGATCAGCAGGCCAGCTAAGTCAAATGCTGCACCCACCTGCGTCCTCCAGGATGGAGAAGTACTGGAACCCCTTTAGGTCAGTGGCCAGTAGAGTGCGGAGCACTGGCAGCTGTGGACAGATGTGCTTCAGTCCAGAGCACAGGCCCTCCTGCCCGACATGCAGGGTGGGTGGCCTGGCTGGACAAGCCTGAGTGTCTGGAAAGATTCCATTTCACCTCCACACAGGTGGTGGGCAGGAGGGCAGACTGCCCAGGGGGCTGCTGCCTGGGAAGTGATCTCTACATTAACAGTCTCCAAAGACCACCAGGAGGAGGGCTCTGCAAACACGACCCAGAATGTGATAGCCACAAGCAGAGCTCTGGAGCCAGGTGTACCTAGCACTGAGTATAGCCTGGCTGAAGAAGTGGATCAGCAGTGACAGCAGGGGGAGTGGCCCCTGGAGGACAGGCAGAAGGTGACAGGCAGGTTGGGGACTCAGGTGAGAGGCAGGGGTCAGGTCATGACTACCTGTAGACCCATGAACACCAGGGCAGCACCCTACCTGTGGAAGTGCTCCAGGAGGTCACTGAGCCCCAGCACCATGGTGTAGTCAATGCTGCAAACGTGGGTGCACTCCAGACAGCTCAGTGCCATAGGGATCCGGGGGGGCAGAAAACTCTGTCACACCCAGTGAGGATGTTAGGATGGCAGAATCCTGGTGGGCAGGGGGAACCACACTTGGGGCACTGCAGTCCTTGTAGAAGCACAAGCAGGGTGGTATGGGGCTAACTGACCACTGGGAACCTTCTGTGTGTCAACCTTATGAACTCCTTCCTTTTCAGGTCGCGTGTGCCCTGGTCGGTAGGTCCAGGTGACCCTAGGCAGTCTGGTGCCCGGAGGGTCCTCAAGTGGACGCGGATCATCACGGAAGCCAAAAATGGGCGCGCATTCTCTGCTCTGAATGCTCAGGTGACACTTTCGCAGCCATTACCCCGCAATCTCGGGTGCCTGAGGTTCCTCCAGAGGACCCCGCATCACAACGGAAGTGAAAAATGATCTCAGTGACCATTGAGGATGTGGATGTGAACTTCACCTAGGAGGAGTGGGCTTTGCTGGATCCTTCCCAGAAGAACCTTTACAGAGATGTGATGCAGGAAGTCTGCAGAAACTTGACTTCTATAGGAAAGAATTTGGAAGACAAGAACATTGAAGATCAGATCAAAAATTCTGGAAGCAATCTAAGGAGACATGAAAGAACACCTTTCGGCGAGAAACCCAATGAATGTAAACAAGGTGGTCAAACCGTTATTTCACCCACAAGTTTTGAAAGTCGCATGATCCTGCACACTGGGAATGCATGTTTTCATAGTAAGGTTCATAAAATAATTTGTACTGGAGACAAGTCCTATAAATGCAAGCAGTGTGTAAAAGCCTTTACTAATTTCTCATACCTCCAAATGCATGAACGAACTCATACTGGAGAGAAGCCCTATGAATGTAAGCAGTGTGGAAAAGCCTTCACTCTTTCCTCATATCTCAAAAAACATGAACAAATTCATACTGGACAGAAGCCCTGTGAATGTAAGCAGTGTGGAAAAGCCTTCGCTTTCTCCTCATATCTCAAAATACATGAACAAACTCATACTGGAGAGAAGCCCTATCTATGTAAGCAGTGTGGAAAAGCCTTCGCTTCTTCCTCATATATCAAAATACATGAACAAACTCATACTGGACAGAAGCCCTGTGAATGTAAGCAGTGTGGAAAAGCCTTCACTTCTTCCTCATATCTCAAAGTACACGAACGAACTCATACTGGACAGAAGCCCTTTCAATGTAAGCAGTGTGGAAAAGCCTTCACTCAGAAATGCTTCTCATACTTTTAATACCTGGGGAGTTAATTATAAAGGGTACTCCACTGCTGTCTTTACTGTTATGGTTTCATCCCGAGGCTTTAATACCTCTCGGGGATATTTAAATTCTTCATCTTTAACTAATGAGGAATATTTTGTACATACGCATTTATCTTTGTGCGAGCAGGCGAGTGTCTTCCTGATTGGCTGGGGCTGGGCTTAGGGTCCTGAAATCCAGGGTGGGGGAATTGAGGGGCATGGAACAGAGGGTAGTGTGAGCTCACAGTGACCTCAGCCCAGCCACATACCTTCCAAGGCCTGGTTCAATATCGCTTCCCACAAGGTTTAATGGCAGGGAAGTGCAGGCACCTGGGAAGGCAGAGGGTAGGGATTGAGTCCTGGAGGCAGGTTGGGCACAGCTTCTGCCAGGCTTTGCCTGTCCCAAGCTGGAAGGCCAAATTGAGCCCAGTGTGCTGGAGGAACAGCAGGGAGGCTGGAAGGAGGCCAGAGCTGTGGAGACTGTTGTGGTGCACACAAAAGGATGTCATCTTCAACAGTGAACTTCACCCTGTGAACTCAGACACCAGGACATCCAGGCCAAGGAGTTCCGCCATCGAGTGCCCACCCCTGGCCTGCACCTGGCACTTGGGCCTGCTACAGAATGCAAGAGGATGAGAGAGGACACCAGAGTCCCAGCCATGATACTGTGCTGGACCTCCCAGAAGCACAGCAGGAACATGATGCAGAGCGGTAGCAGGTCCAGCCCTGGGAGAGAAATCTGCTGAGAGACGCCCCTCCTCCCAGACTTTGTGCTATCCCCTGAGCCCAATGCACCCTGCAGCCAGCAGGACAGCCTTCTGGTCTTCATATGTAAAGCAATGGTGGTCATGAACCCAAAGCAGCCCCACAATCCTCCATTCTGGAGCCTCAGGGGCAGCAGCCACAGGCCACAGCTGGTACACAGGCCTTGGACAGAGGAAGACCTCCCTGTGCCTGAGGTTCAGGCAGGACCCATCTGGGCCTTCCCTCAAGTGACTGTGTAGTGAGGGGAGCATGAGGGCTGTCAAGGAGACATCAAGGGGCCCAGGAGATGGGTGTGTGGGGAGCACAAACCCCCAGACTTGCAGGTCTCCTTCTCACAGGAGATGTCCAGAGGAAAAACTGCAGCCCCAGAGTCCCCCCAACATATGTGACTCAGAAATGTTCCACCTCCTGGAGCCTCAATTTCCCTCAGGAGAGCCTTACATTGCACACAGGCATGCCAATGTGCTCCAAGGCTACTCTAAAGATGAATTGTGCATGGAAGTTCTGGGACACAATAAAATAACCATTCCCTTCATTTGGTGACTCCCTGGGGCCATGGGAAGGGAGCCACACAAACTGTTTCTTCAGGAAGCAAAATAGAAGAGATTTGTGGGGATGAGTGGTTAAGGGTGTTCTCAAGGTTCATAGACACGGTGATACAGTGTTCTCAGCTTTTGGACCAACACATACTTTTTTGTTTCAGCACTGGGGATTGCACCCCAGGGCCTCACACAGGCTAGGCAAAGGCTCTCCCAGTGAGCTTCACCCCAGTCCTTTCTATTTTGAGAGAGGATTCTGCTAAATTTGCCTAGCTGCTCTCCTACTTGCCATCCTCCAGCCTGAGCCACCCAAGTGGCTGGAATGACAGAAGTGGCCACGGTCATTTATCTCACATACATACTATTAACATGCCAAAGTGTCCTGAAGATCTTGGTATCAAACAGTGGGGCCACAGACATGATGATGACGGTGGCCAGCACAGCCTTGGGGATATAGAAGAGTGAGGTCATGTAGTGGAACCCCCTTTCTTTACAGAAAATTTTAAGTGGGCTTCTCCAGAAATCTTCACCATGGCTGATTTTAGGACTGTCAGCAAAAGAGTCTCTACAAAAGAATTCAATGTAGATAAAATTCCTGTTTTCATGTTGCCCTGTTTCACTTGGCCACTGGCTTGAAAGAAATCAGCACTCCAGGTGCTGGACACCCCTTACTTGTTTTTCACAATCATTTATCCAGTATAGTAGTTTGTAGAAATGTGTTTTCAAATACAAAGTGTGATAGAAAGGATAAATTTATTAACAAGGCTTCTGGCCTTGAGCTGGATCTTCACAGAGATGTGTACATTTCTAAGATAAGAGAAGTTACTAATTGTGCTCCATGGTAACAGCTGGCAGGGGGAGGAAATAAAGGGGAAAAGAAGCTCTCCCCTTCTCAGGTGTTGTCCTTGAAAGGTTAACTTTCCCAGAACAGTGAAAGAAAAAAAAAAATGCTTTTATGTGAACTTCTGTAAACGGTGAACTTCTGAGTCCCTCCTCTTACATGCTGGGTATAAAGTTCTGAAACTACCTGAACTCAGAGTTCAGGGGATTAATTGATTACAGCGAGAGCTGTACCCTCTGAACCTGGCTGTAGCCAAATAAAACTGTTTCCTGTTATCTTCGGTGCCTTGCCTTGTCTATCCCTACAACTGTCAGGTAGTCCAGTGACAGCAGCATTAGCACACCTGGGGGGAGTGGGCATCACTCAAGACCCAGGGTCTTGGCTGGAAGGCCATGCAGCCTCCCCAAAGAAGGTGGGGAAAGAGCTGACACCCTGCACTCATGGGGTCCCAGGGAGACAGAGCCATGCACAGCAGCAGACTCTGCAGCCTGCTAAGCAGGACACCCCTTCAACTGCAAGATGCCTCCCTCCTCCCCATGCCCACTTCAGGGACACAGGAAAATACAGGGGGCTCACCAGTCACCAGCCCCACTGCTGAGGTGCACAGCCCCAACTGGGCATTCATGGCTGTCCTACAAGTCAACAGAGAGACCTGTTGATCCCTGGAATCCCTGGAGGGGAAGGGGAAGCCTCCGCCTGTAGGCAGCAACTGATCTTCCCAGAGTACCTGGGCTCAGGGAGCAGGCGAGGCCACTGAGGCCATCAACAGCTGTGCTGAAAGCACCCGGCTTCCTCTACAAAGAATGTGCCAGAAAGCCCGAGTGCTCTTGGGGAGGGGTGGGGGGCTTGCTTTGTCTTCCACCCCACCCAGGCACTGGTTGGGCAATGCTTCCCTCCACTTGGCCACTACTCAAGGACAGCCTGTGGGGTTTGGGCTTGGCCCCAAAAACAACTCCTCAGGGCAGAGAAGTTGGCCTGCCTCCACTTTGGGGAATTAACTTAAGTATCACCGTGCTTGGAGCACCTGCATGTGCTGGGAGCTTTCCAGTACTAAGTACAGTGCAGGGAGCACAGATGCCATCCTAAGGGGCAGTCATGAGCCCCACCCCCACCACACTGCAAATCTAGTCACAACTGACCAGAGTAGTCAGGAGGCCAGGTGGACTGCAACAGGGAGAATGAGAAAGGAGTCCAATGTGGGCAAAGCACCCAGCTAGGGGAAAGGGGTGCTTGGGCTGGGCCCTCTCTGAAGGAGCAGAGAAGGAAGGACATGGTCACTTATTGCCCCAAACTGCTGATGACTGAGTAGAAGGAGAAGAGGGAGTCCAGCACATTGGTGAGGCCTGGGGGGAAAAGGAGGCTTGTAAGAGGGGGAGATGGAAGACAAGAGCAAGGCCAGGGAGCTGCAGGGAGTGACCTCCTGCCTTGGGAAGGAAAATGCAAGCCACAGTCTTCCTCAAGTTTGCCCAGGATGATTCCAACTTTTTGCAGGGGGAGGAACTAGGAATAGAATCCAGGGCCTTATGCATGCCAGGTGATCACCCTATCACTGAGCCAACCCCTGTCCCATTTCTAGCTTCATAAAGTAATTCTGGCCCCAGATTGCCATGGGGCTCAATCACCTCCAGCAGGGGTGTGCCCAAGGGATGCAGTGCCTGGAGGATACAGCTGCCACATGCACAAGGCTCCACTAAGGTCCTCTCAACCCCTCCTCTGGTCTGCTGCTATGGCCCACCAAAGTAAGGGGCAAGCTGTCTTCCCCAGGTGGCACTGACTGACCACATGGGACAGCCCAGGCAGGCCCCCAGCCTCACTGGGGCCAAGAACCAAGCATCAGCCCATGCTAACCCCAAGCTGCCTCACAAGCATTCATCTTGCCAGAGCCTTCACAACCACTGCAGTCTCCCCCACTCTAAAACCAATGTTGCTGGGCACAGGTTCAAGGCCTGCTCTCAGACAGCTCAGGTCTGGCCTCTCAGCACCAGGCCCTCCAGCGTACTTGGACCAGTGCACATCCTTGAGAGTGAGGGGCCTGGTTGTCAGAGGCCTTGGCAGAGGCCATACCCTGACCACCCTCACTCCTGGTTTCTGGTCCAGAACAGAACTCTGCTGCCACTGATGGGATCATTCCTCTCAGCTCTTGCTTCCTGTGGGACCTGTGCCAGCCTCTCCCTGTATACCAGCTGGGAACTGTTGGCCTATTTCAGATCAGGAAGCACACATCCCCTTCAACAACCTGAGGTTGGTGACCTCCCCTTATCAACACTGTCTGGGCTGCAGCCAGGAACTTTTGTCCCATTGGGAAGGTTCTGGGCTAGTAGTTCTTTACTGCCACTGCTGGGGATTGAATGTACTATTTTTGAGTGATAGGTATTAGCAGATTAAAAACCAGCTGGAAGGTCTGCTGGTTGGTGCCTGGGTGGAGGGCCTATGGGTTTCCTCTGCCTCAGTCCAATACCTTAATTTTACTAACAAACATCAAGAAGAAGCAAGTAGCATGTATTGAAGACTCAGAACCCCAGTTTGAATGACCACAGTTGTAAGAGCCCTAATAAAGGAGATAGCTAATAAAGGAGATAGCTAATAAAGGAGATAGCTAAGATTGTGGTTAGCTGAGAGCCATAAAAGATGTTCAAGTTCCACCTGATATTCATACATTTATCAAAGAATCTTTGTATGCCCGTGAACACTGTGTGACGCACCTATAAGCTCGAGTTGTAAGCACTTGTCCTTGTTAAGGCAAAATGTATATAACTGGGTGAGGTTAGTTAGAGTAGTGGGTGGTTAGAGTTAGAGCGGTTGGAGTTGGAGAGGTTACTGGAGCTGGAGAGAGAAGAAGAATAAAAGACCTTGGGCTGGGGTTGTGGCTCAGCGGCAGAGAAGCTCGCCTCGCACATGCGCGGCCTGGGTTCGATCCTCAGCACCACGTAAACATAAATGCATTGTATTGTGTACAATTAAAGTAAATAAATAAATATTTTTTAAAAAAAATTTTAAAAAGACCTTTTTTTCATTTTCATCCTGCTTCCGAATTTTCTCCCGCAGCATCGTTGCTCCAAGTGGCAATTGCTTCAGGTAGCAACACACAGTGATTTCACTGGAACCTAAGTTGCTTTAGTCAATACAGCAGGGAGAATCAGCACAGTGTTTCAAAACTGAATGTCACATTTGAATCCTGAACTGCTGGGAATGAAGACATGGCCTACAGTCACTCCCACCTCTGCCAGAGCTTTCTTACAGCCTCTAGAGCACAAAGCAGTGATAGAATTCACTTTTTTGTTCCCCTTCTATGATTTCCATGAGATATAACTCACTGTTGGCTTTTATTTTATATACATTTTACAATAAAACCACTATTATGATATGCTTTCAAATAGATAGGCAGAAAATATTTAATATTAATTTGATAGTATTTAAGATGGTTGCATTCAGCGAGTATCCAAAGTTAATTCCATTTCTTTATAAAAATAGTAATTGTCATTTTCTTTGACCTCCCTTTTCTGCCCCACCCTAGACTTTTTAATGTTTTTTTTTTCCTATTCCAAAAAAGCACTAGATGCCCACATATCAAATGGTATTTTATAAAGTAAAATCAGAATCAAGAAATTTCAAAGCAAAACCTTTCCATAGGTAGAAAGCTTACCAACTTTCAGAGTCACAAGTAACGTCAATAGGAGTGTGTGATTAATTGGACTACCACTGTTTTCTGTTGAAACCTGAGCCTCAGCATCCTCAACCCCAAGAACAGGAGGGGGAAAAGATTAACACACAGCAGAACAGCTACATGAGCAAGGAGAGCTGTGTAGAGGAATCTCTTGGCTTGACATGCTGCTGGATTAGTTGATGATTATCCCTCAGTCTCTTTTCCTGAAGAAATTGCATATCTCCAGTAGGTCACAAAGATTCCTTTTTTAAATTTTTAAATTAATTTATTTTTTTCATTGTCCACATTTCTATTGGTGTAAGCTACCTGGTACCGTAACCCGGGATGAAAACTCTCGGAGGCAGAGTAAAGCTTTTACTACTTTTACTTCTACTTACTTAGAGAGCTTAGAGAGGGAAAGAAAGATTTTTCTTCTTAGCTTAGACAGAAAGAAAGATAGAGCTTAGCTTCTTGTCTTCTTGTAGAGAGAAAGAAAGATAGAGCTTCTTAGCTTAGAGTCTTAGCTTAGAGTCTTAGAGAGAAAGAAAGATAGAGCTTAGCTTAGAGAAAGATTAGAGCTTCTTTCTTCTCTCTTCTTTCTTCCTTCTTTCTTCTGTCTTCTGTCTTCCTCAGGAGCCTCGGCCTAACTCTGCCAGTCATTACTTCTCTATCTGGTTTCTCTTCTGTAACCGCTCTGCCTACGTTCTGGCCGCTCTGATTCTTCTGACCGACCGAGTGACTGCCCGGACTGACTGAATTCTCCGTTCTCCTAACTCGGACCGCTTTCACCCGGTTATATACCTTCAGCTTTGCGGGTGCCTACAGGTGCGTCACATACATATCAGGTGGAACTTATGGCTTCCAGCTAGCTACAACAGCCCTTCCCAATTAGGGCTCCTTCATATTGGTGTTTTATAATTGTACAAAATGGTGGATATGTTTATTTCCTATCCATACCTGTACAAAATATAACAATACAATTTGGTCACTATTCCTTCTGAACTGAACTCCCTTCTCCCCCACCTTCTGCCACCTGCTGGTCCCTTTCTGCTACTGATTTCCCTTCAATTTTCATGAAATCCCAGCCTTCCAACTTCTTTTACCATTTTTCTCTCTAGTTTCCACATAAGAAAGAAAACATATGAATGACCTTTTTGAATTGGTTTATTTAACATAATGGTTTCATCCATTTTTCTGCAATTTCATTTTTCTTTAAGGCTGAATAAAACTCCATTGGGTATATATATCACATTTTCTTTATCCATTCATCTGTTGAAGTGTACCTATGATGGTTGCATACTTTGGCTATACCATAAATATGCTATGTGTGTATGCATGTACTGCAGTATGATGACTTATGATTCTTTAGGATAAATACAGAGGAGTGGTACAGCTGGGTCATACGGTGGTTCCATGCCTAGTCTTTTGAGGACCCTCCATACTGATTTCCATACTGGTTGTCCTAATTTATAATCCCTACAACAGTGAAAAAGTGTTCTATTTCTTCCACATTCTCTCTAGAATTTCTTATTGTTGTATTTTTTTTTGTTTAATAAACAAAATCATTGATTTTGTTAATATTAAAGGTATAACATGAAGCATAATAAAGTTATCACATACAATGTTACACTAATATTTAAATACAATAAAAAGGGCTGGGATATAGCTTAGTTAGTAGAGTGTTTGCCTTGCATGCACAAAGCCCAGCACCATAAAAAATTTTTTTTAATTACAAAGGAAATATTACAAAATAACCTTAAAAATAATACAAAAGCAAAAACTAGGAAAGATTTTTTTTTTTTTTTTTTTTTTTTTTTTTTTGTGGTACCGGGGATTGAACTCAGGGGCACTTGACCACTGGGCCAATCCCCAGCCCTTTTTTGTATTTTATTTAGAGACAGGGTCTCACTGAGTTGCTAAGTGCCTCGCCATTGCTGAGGCTGGCTTTGAACTCGTGATCCTCCTGCCTCAGCCTCCCAAAGTGCTGGGATTACAGGCGTGCGCCACCGCGCCCAGCGAGGAAAGATTTTATCTAAGGTGGTGAGTGTGCTTGTCTATTCAGCAGTTTATTGTCTGGAGCGCAGAAGTTAATGCTACCCACATTTGTGCTGTGTCATTCAGCCTGTTTCTTCCCTTTGATTTTAACTGGGTTAAGATGGAAAAACCCAAACTAGCTGTTGTGAATGGTAGTAATAGCAGGGTACTCTTTCTACTTAGCAAAGGAAAGTCTTCCTCTATCTTAATTCAAAACTCTGGTAAAGTTTGGCTCTCATAATCATTCTTCAATGTATATGAAGAACTAAGCTGCAGTAATTCATTTTCTTCTTCAGGTACTAAGTTTAACTCAATTATTGATTTGGGGTTTTGAAAAGCAAATGGAAAAGCAAACTGTTTCCCTTTAATGTTTCAAATTTCTCTTCTGGAAAGAAATGGTTGGAAGTTTGAGATAGAGAAGTGAGATGCAACAATACCTCTAATTCATTTCCTTCAAATTTTCATTAATAATATTATATTTCATTAATAACAATATTATATTCAATAGATTGTAAAAAACTTGGGGACATGTAGTAGCTATGATGATTCTTGATAGCCTTGACAACAATCTTTTTCAGAATGCTTGGATACATTCAACATGTTGGAAAATATCACTGTTTTTCCCCCTGTAGTTTTAAACTCAGTTTATTAAAAATGCCAAAAATATCAGTTAAATATGCCAATTTCATTACTCAAATATCATCTTCAAAAATATTTGCTAAATGAGGGCTGGGGATATAGCTCAGTTGGTATCCCCAGCACCATGAAAAATATAAATATATTTGCTAAATGAGATTATTTTTAATGAGAAAACTGTGAATCTCATTCCTGGATCCATAAACTCTTGCTAGTATTTTTCCTTGAGACAACCAACAAACTTTGGTATGATACAGTAAGTGGGTGTGATTAGTTCCAATTTCTGAACAAAATCTTTCAAGAAGTTGGCCATTGAGAGTTCTTTCAGAAGATTAACAATATTTACTGCATTTTCCAATACTTCCATGAGATTCTGTGGAATTTCTCTGGATGCTAAAGCTTCACGACTAGAACAATGATTCAAGGCAGCACCATTATTAGTAACTTCCAGCAATTTTTAATTACTCTGCTGTGTTTTGCAGTTATGCTTGCTGTTCCATCACTTGTAATTCTTCTCCACTTCTTCCAGTTTAATTTACATTGACCAAAAATGTCAAGGGATTTTTTCAATCCTGTAAAAATATCTAACTCACTTAAATAAGAGGGTAAATTTAAAAAGCACAAAAAATCCTCCATGAAATCATCCTGCCATGCATGCCTCACATAAACTAAAAGCTACATAAACTGTGCAGCTTCCAATATCAATGCTTTCATCCATCTGGATTGAAAAATCTGTACCAGATGGCAATCGAGTAAGAGTTTTGATTGTAAATGTTCTGCAATAGTACAATTCAAAGAGATACAGGTATAATTTTTAATTTATTGGATGACTTATCATCAAATATTGTACATATCATATCCAAACATGCTGGAAGGATAATTTTTTCAGCAGCTGTGTGAGCCATTTCCTCTTTTGCTACATGATGTGCAACTAAATATGATGAGAGAAAGGCTTTCTCACTAAGAGTAGTAGGACAATGAAGAAATTGTGTTGATAACTTCATATATTTTTTCTTTCTTTAAAAATATTCAAGACGGGGCTGGGGTTGGGGCTCAGTGGTGGAGCGCTGGCTAGCACGTTCACGGCCCGGGTTCGATCCTCAGCACCACGTACAAATGGACGCATTGTGCACAACTAAAGCAAATAAATCAGTATTTAAAAAGAAAAAAAAAGAGTGGGGCTTCCATTTAAAAAAAAATTCAAGAGCTTATCAATAAATTCAGCATTCTGAGTTTCCAAGGGTCTCTTTAATTTAAAGGTTTTAAGCTTTGATTTGCAGGAAAATTATCATAAATAACACACTGACATCACTTGCAAAAAGAGCCATATTTTAGGTAATCTTCGTTATAATGCCTTGTACTTACTTTTTTTCTTTTTGAAATGTGGCTCAAATGAAGGTGAATTTGAAAGATTACAGTCAATATTTTGCTCAATGGCATCAATGTTCACACTTCCTATGAAGAACATACTTCCTTATATTTCATTTCATTATTCCTCTTTCTTTTAATAAAGAAATGATCCATTTTAACAGTGATTTATTCTAGATTGATTAAAATGTTATAATTGCTAGTAATTCAGAAACAACCAAAAAAATTTTAAAAAGGAAAAAATATCATCTTTCCAAAAAATGTCCTCAAAGTCTGGAAATGAATCTCAGATTTTACATCCAGATGCAAGTAATGGTAATATAAAGCCAGACTGCACATTAACCTTGCCATCATGAACACCAAGTAATATCCAAAGCAAATGACTCAAAGCCAGTCCTTAGTCAATTTACACTCTGTCATATCCTTTCCATCAAACACCTTTCTCATATATTGAATTGGATCTCAATATTCCTAGAGATGTACATAATTTAGGCAAAAGGTCTACACAAAGCATTTTGGGACTTTATATTTTATTTCCCTTTAAAAACATTAAGTTACTCACAGAATTAATGTTTTGACTCTAACAGGTCACTATGAAAAACATTGATAAAAATACCTTTTGTGACCTCTTTTGTGTTGGTGGCTTGAGTATTTGCTTGATGATGAAAGAAACTACCTGATCTGCTAGACATTGTTGGCTTGTCCAGGAATTTCTTGAAGTGGTAGGAACATGTCTTAGATTTTCATTCTTGAAATGAAGTTTCATTCTTGAAACTTTTTGATAGGAAGAGTTCTTGAGAATGCCAATTATGGTCAGATCTAGTGATGTTTTCCAAGGCTATCTCAACTATCAAGTTGGAGCTGATAATAATGTTCTATGGACATTTCCTAGAATGCATTCTTGACCTCCAGCCACCACGACCTGGCCTGGCCCAGTGCCACAGGCTCCACAGTGGCAGTTTAGTGGGCCTCCCATTCATTATTGTTTGTATTCTTGATGACTGCCACTCCAACAGGTGTGAGATGAAATCTCAGTGTAGTTTTGGTTTGCATTTCCCTAATTGCTAATTGTGTTGAGCATTTTCAGACATTTGTTGGCTATTTGTATTTCTTCTTTTGAGAAGTATCTTTTTTAATGCATTTGCTTATTTACTAATTGGGTTATTTGGTTATTTGGTTTTCTGTTAAGTTTGTTGAGCTTCTAGTATATTCTAGATATTAATCCTCTGCTATAAGAGTAGCTAGCAACGATTTTCTCCCATTCTGTGGGTTCTCTATTCACAATCCTAATGCTTCCTTTGCTGTGCAAAAGACTTGGAAAACCTATTACACGATACTTGTAGTAGCATCAAGCTTCTATTCTGACATCTTTTAGGTTCTTGGGTATCCCCTCACCTTTTACTGCCTACAGCATCCTCCTGGGCGAAGAGGCACGATGGACATAGTATAGTGTAAAATCAGAGAGAATGTGCTTAACTTGTTTTGTACCTCACCCTGGGCCCAGTGATGGAGATGGTAGAACCCAAAATAAACTTTTCTTCCTCTAAGTTATTCTTGTCAGGTTCACAGAGACAAAAAGCTGATTAATATAGGGACTACAGTTAATATTGTGTATTTCAAAATTTCTAAAAAGTAGAGTTTAAGTTTTCTTACAACAAGGAAATAAGTATGTGAAGCAATGTGTAGAATATAGTAATTGACCTGATAAAATGTATTATAACATTACATTAGGCCCATTATGCCTTATATATGTGTGTGATTGTTTGTCAATTTAAAATCAGTATAGTCAATGAGCCTCCAGACAATATATCAAAGGAAAAAAGAAGATATAAATGAGGAAGATCAGAAGTTAAAAGGGTGGCATCAATACAGATTCCATAGACATCAACCTCCTGATGAACTAGAATTAAAAGCACAAGCTGCCACTCCTGGCTGTAAACAACACTCTCTGGAACAATCCAGTGCATCAAAGGAGACATTTAGGGGAATTAGAGAATATCATGAGACAAATGAAAATGAGAGCACTCTATGCCAAAACTTATGGAATAGAGCATAACAATATGTGCCTACTCTGAAAATGAAGGCAGATCTGAAACAAAAAACTAACTTTATACCTCAAAAATCTAGACATGCACACACACAAAAACACACACATAAACTCCCACACACCATCATCAAAAGAAAGGAAATCATAAAGATTATAAGAGAAATCAATGAAGTAGAGAATAGAAAAATTAATGCAATTGAGTTGGATTTTTGAAAAAATTGAGAAAATTCACAAAGTTTAACTACACAAGGAAAAAGCGAAGACTGAAATAAATAAAATCAGATATGAAAAAAAAAAGACGTTATAACTAATGACACACAAATAAAAAGGATCTTAAGAGACTGTTAAAACCAATTGAATGCCAACAAATTGGATAGCATAGAAGAAATGCACAAATTCCCACAAATATATAACCTATTAATATCAAGTGATCAAGAAAGAGACAATCTTAATAGACCTGTAACTAGAATAGTAAAAATACTGAATTGGTGACCAAAAATCTCTTACTAAAGAATATTTAAATGTGGTGCATGCCTGTAATCCCAGCACTTGAGAGGCTGAGGCAGGAGGATCGTGAGTTCAAAGCCAGCCTCAGCAATGGTGAGGCACTTAGCAACTCAGTGAGACCCTGTCTCTAATAAAATACAAAAGAGGGGAAGGGACACTGGATGGAAGATGGTGGACAGGAAGGAGGTGCCCTCGGGAGTCAGTCACTAAAGGAGGCTTAGTGGAAAGTTTGGACGAATTGCTAGCGCCATTCCTGCAACTGTGAGGGAGCTGGGACATCCGTGCTTCTGGGATGGCTAGACGGTGAAATACAGCTAGGGTGAAACTCCAGATTGCCCATGTGCGGGGCCCCATGAGCGCTCTGCTGCATAGCCAGCGGTAATGGTGCAGAGGTAGAGGAATGAGGGGGAAAGTCCCAAGCAACGGCTTTAAAGTTGAACAGCACAGAAGGATAGAAAGAAAGCTAGTTGCAGGCAGCTTCCACACAGAGTACTTTCATGCAAATTGCCAGGTGGGCAGGGCTGCATGCTCGGGAGCAACACACAGGTCTGGGGAAGTGCTGTTGGGCTAGGGGAGAGCAATCAATGCCCTTTTTGAGGAGGGCCCACAGCTGACTGGGAGAAAGGAACAAGGAAGAAAGGAGAACCGCTGTGGGTGGAGGCTGTCGGGCACCCAAGGATTCGGCCAGTGCTCTGAGACCAGCACACACCTGGTTGAGAAGGGGGTAGCCAGTGGGGGAGGGTGTGTCTGAGGCCAGTGTGGCGCCCAAGATGCAGCAACTGCAGATGAGCAAGGGGAGTGGACGTTTTCCGGATGGACCGCCTCCTGGTGCCATTCACCCATTGACTCATACCCCCCTGAGCGCGGCCAGACGTACAGTCTTGACTCTACCCATAGGTTCTCTGTGACTGCCTGGGCGTGATCTGGGACAGCTGGCTTGATAGCTGGAGGGGGAAAAATAAGGGCTTCCCTGAGTGCTTGCTTGACTGAGACCTGTTTGTGGGTTCAACTTTGCTTTTTTGTTTGTTTGTTTGTTGTTGTTTCCCTCTTTTTTTTCTTTCTTTTCTTCCTTCTCTCTTTTGTCTCTTTTCTTCTTCCCTCATCTTTCCTATTTACACCCTGCCATTGCATTCTCAACAGAGGCAAAAACAAGTTTTATGCAGGAATTGGGATTTCTAGAACTGGGGCAACTTTCTAGTTATATATAACTGGTACCGGGGATTGAACTCAACTGACCACTGGGTCACATAGCCCTTTTTTTGTATTTTATTAGAGACATCACTGAGTTGCTAAGTGCCTCGATATTGCTGAGGCTGGTGAACTATCCTCCTGCCTCAGCCTCCCGAAGTGCTTTATTCTCTATTTTTTGACTCACTTTTTCTTTCTTCTCTTTTTCACTAATTTCTACTACTTTGTCTTTTCTGTCTTTCTTTTTTCTTCTCTCAACAGTTGCATAAATTTGGTTTATATATACCTCAGTCTTCCCACTAAATTGTTCACTCCAATTTCTTTCCTCTATCTTCTGCTGATATTAAACTACTTCCACAAGATTTGTCTTTTCATACTTCCTAAGAAAAAGCAACTCAATACCCTCACTTCCTTCATCCTAAACATATCACATCTGGATCCAATATTCATAACTATAAATCCCATCACAAACATATGGAGTATGTTGGAGACAATATCTGAATTAACTAATTCTGTACATTGTGACCAAACTGTGATTATCTGAATAGAAAAGTCTGGTATAAGCCGGGCGTGGTGGCACATGCCTGTAATCCCAGCAAGTAGGTTGAGGCAGGAATCGTGAGTTTCTAATGGCGGGCATCTGCAACTCAGTGAGATTGTCTCTAATAAAAATACAAAAAAGGGCTAGGGATATAACCCAGGAGCGAGGGCCCCTGAGTTCAATCCCTGGTACTACAAAAAAAAAAAAAAAAAAAAAAAAAAAAGAAAGAAAGAAAAGTCTTGTATTAAAGTTTAAAGTATTTATAGGGGATCTGATAGTATTTACTACAGGAGCATCATAAGGCTTTAAAGTAAAAATGAAAAAAGTACACAGCACTAGAAGAAAAGTCACACAAGCAATAAGAAGAAACAAGGGGGGGGCTGGAATTGTGGCTCAAAGTGCCTAGCACGTCTGGGTTCGATTCTCAGCACCACATAAAACTAAAAACACATTGTATACAACTAAAGCAAATTAATAAATTTAAAAAAAAAATAGAAGAAGAAATAAGGGGGCAACCTCCTCAGCAGATTCCCTGGCAAGCACAGTGGCAAAATGCCAGAGATGGAATTCAGGAATTATATATTCCAAATGTTTATGGAACTCAAGAATGAACTCAAGAACAAAATGAGGGAGCAAATACAGGTGGCAAAAGATCATCTTGACAAAGAACTTCAAAAACAAATACAAGAAGCAAAAGATTACTTCTATAGGGAGATAGAGGTTCTAAAGAGAAACCAAACAGAAATTTTGGAAATGAAAGAAGCAATAAACTAAACTAAATGTTCAATTGAAAACATCGCCAACATATTGGACCACTTGGAAGAAAGGACCTCAGATAATGAATGCAAAATATATATCCTGGAGAAAAATGTAGATTACACAGCAAAAATGGTAAGAAATCATGAGCAGAACATTCAAAAAATATGGGATAGCATAAAAAGACCAAATATAAGAGTGATTGGGGTAGAGGAAGGTGCAGAGTTCCAAACCAAAGGAATGAGTAATTTTTATTCAATGAAATAATAGCAGAAAATTTTCCAAACATGAGGAATGAATGGGAAAACCAAGTTCAAGAGGCTTACCGAACACCAAATGTACAAAATTACAACAGATCCACACCAAGGCACATTATAATAAAAATGCCTAATATACTGAAAAAGAAAAGAATAAAAGTCACGAGAAGCCGGGCGTGGTGGCGCACTCCTGTAATCCCAGTCACTTTGGGAGGCTGAGAAAGAAAGTTCAAAGCCAGCCTCAGATTACTCAGTGAGACCCTGTCTCTAAATATAGGGCTGGGGATGGGGCCCAGTGGTTAAAATCCCCGGTCAAAAAAAAAAAAAAAAAAAAGTAGAAAGAAATCAGATTACATATAGGGGGTAGATTATGTGCAGATTTTTCAGCCCAGACCTCAAAAGCTAGAAGATCCTGGAACAACATATTTCAAGCTCTAAATAACATACAAAAAAGGGGATGTGTCCCAGTGGTCAAGTGCCCCTGCGTTCAATCCCCAGTACCAAAAAAAAAAAAAAAAAAAAAAAAAAAGAATTTAAAAATAATAATTTAAAACTAATATATGATATTTAAAGAATTGAAAGCAAATCTTCTCAAACTCTCCTAAAACCATAGAAGAGGGCTGGGGTTTTGGCTCAGCGGTACAGTGCTTGCCTAGCATGTGTGCGGCCCGGGTTTGATCCTCAGCACCATGTAAAAATAAACAATTGTGTACAACTAAATAAATATTTATTTGCTGGGTGTGCACGTGCTAGGCGAGCGCTCTAACCGCTGAGCCACAATCCCAGCCCCAAATAAATATTTTTTAAAAAAACATAGAAGAGAACATTTCCAAACTCATGCTGAAACCAGCAAAATTAAAGATGATTTTAAAAGCAAAACCACAAAACAATACTTGTGATGAACAAAGAAGAAATATAACAAAATACCAGAGAACTGAATTCAACAACACAATTAAAGGGATAATACATCATGATTCAGTGGAATTTATTCTTGGAATATAAGGATGTTTCAATATATGAAAATCAATTAGTGTGATCAACTGAATAAACAGAATAAAGGACTAAAAATCACTTGATTATGTTAATAGATGCAGAGAAGGCATTTTTAAAAAAATCAACACCATTTCATGATAAAAACTCCAACAACTAAGAATAAAAGGATGTTACCTCCACATAATAAAAGCCATCTATGGAAAGCTAATACATTCAAAGGTGAAAATAATTCAAAGGTGAAAAAATAAAAGTTTTTCCTTGAAGATCAACAACAAATAAAGGAGTCTTCCCCAGCCCCTGGTGTCAGCGTTTCAGGTACCAGTCCTATTCCGTTAGCAGCAGCACCAGGTTACTGTGGGTTTCTTGCACTTTTCTTTCCCAACCCCCAGGATGGTGCAGAAATCTGGTGAGATATGACTATCTCCTGTTTCCAGGAAGGCATACACCAGGAGGAAGAGTGTTTTCTGTATTTCAACTGTGGCAGCTGCTTGATGATGGAGATGATCCACCTCCAAAACCCCTTCGGCCACCTTCTGCTTCATGGCCTGCCTGCAGGATTTTAAGCTTGACTTTGGCAATTTCCAAGGGAAAACAAGTCAGAGGTGGCATAGAGGCAAGAACGGGTTAAAAGTGGAATGTATGGGATTGTGGCTCAGCGGTAGAGCCTAGCACGTGGGCGACCCGGGTTCGATCCCCAGCACCACGTACAAATAAAAATTGTGTTTAAAGCAAAAAAAAAAAAAACTAAAAAAAAAAGTGGAATGTATGTTGTCATAGAAGTGGAAGTTTCAATTCAAGAAGGGAAATAACCTGTTGAAGCTTCTGATGACAAATTATGAGCATGCTCCTCCCTCCCCACTATATAAAAACGTTATCTGCATGGGTGCAAAAGAAAATGGTTTGCCACTAGACTATCAAGGAATCTAAAAGCAACAGAACCAGCTGGGTGCAGTGGCACACACCTGTAATCCAGTGGCTCCCAAGACTGAGACAGGAGAATTCACGAGATCAAAGCCAGCCTCAGCAAAAGTGAGGTGCTAAGCAACTCAGTGAGACCCTGTCTCTAAATTTAAAAATACAACATAGGGCTGGGGATGTGGCTCAGTGGCAGAGCGCTTGCCTTGCACATATGAGGCACTGGGTTTAATCCTCAGCATCACATAAAAATAAATAAATAACATAAAGGTATTATGTCTATATACATCTAAAAAATGAAAAGAATTAAAGACCAGCAGTTAGTGGAGATACTTGAATTTGTTAGATCAAGCAAACAGAAGCCAATTTGGGTCTGGGAAGTTAACTCTCATCATTTAACACAGTGACCCCAGGTGGTTTCTGGTGAACCTGGCAGAGAGGAAAGGGAAATGCTGAGCTTGAGGGGATGGGGCCCAAGTGCACTCCATTATTCATTTGCTTTGATGTTTTAATGGTTTATTTTTCTCTTGCAGGATTAAAGTAGTAGAAAAAATATTTAAAAAATGAAAAGTACATGTATTAAGACCAGTAAGTTATTTGTTACATTGTGATGGGAAAACCAGACCTGGTTGTGAAATAAAATTGTAAAATTGTTATGCTAAGGAACCTATGCCTGGGAAAGGGTTCAGTTCCACTGCCCTCTCTCATCCTTTCCCCGGAACTCTGATTGACCATGGGTTCTTACCTTTTGGACTGTGGATAACTTTCCTTGGGAGTCTGACTACTCCCCTTTGAAGTGTAAATGCACTGTGGAGCCCCCAGGCCAGAGATTTATCAAAGGCCTTGCAAGAGAAGCCTGTTCTTCCCCTTATCAAACTTTGCTTCTATAAACCTGCTTCCCACTAAAAACCCTGTGCACAACCCTATATTGGGTAGACTAGCAAATTTGTGTTACTAGATAGCCTATGTATATTGTGAGAAACTGTAAATGGGTACTATGAATATGGAGTTTTGTTTTCTTCTGGGCCTGCTGGCATAAAATAAAGTTTGGAGTTCTTCTCTCTGAATGGTGCATGCATTCTTCTCTCTGATGGTGCATGCTGCTTCTCCATAAGTCTGTTTCCCACAGCAAATATATTATTATTTCTAATAAAAACATAATTTATCAAAGATTGATTCCATGGCTTTTCTAGAACTAAACTCACTAACTGCATTTTTCTTTGTTTTAGAAAGCCACAGTTTAATTGGCAGCGTGTGAAAGGAAAGTGAGAAAGAAAGGAGACCAGCAAGCAAGAAATAAAAGATGTAGACCAGGCAGAGATACACACAAAAGAGTTTATTTGTCATAGCTGACAAATAAATGTCCTCCCTCAGTAGAGTGGAGGGAGACAGGACAAGCTTGGATTTGGTAGCTATTATGGGCCAGGCTCAGGGATCAGAGCCTCCCTTAGCTTTTGATTGTGGGCTTGAAACTTTGGTCCCTGAGGGGCCTTTTCAGCCATTAGTCTCGAACTATGGCTGTTTCATTGACCCCCTTAGATTGTGAGGCTTCCAGTGGCTTGGACTGTGTGTCACCACTTGCCCAATGTTGCCAGCCTGCAGGGTTAGGAGTTCTGGGATGCCCCCATCTAACCAGATGGTAGCCCAGAGTACTCAGTGAGTGAGTGAATGAATGAATGAATGAATGAATGAATGAATGAATAATGACAACTCATGCTTGGTCCATGGGTCCTAAGAAAGGGGTGAAGCGAAGGAGCAGACAGCTGGAAGTTCGGTCCAGACACAGACGCAGATTAGGGAATTCAGAGGTGACTAAAGCCAGCAGCAGCCCTCGAGAATTACCACGGAGATCAAATCTCTTCACCCAGCAGCCTACAGGATTAAGAAAATCATTCCCACAATGGCCAACCCTGGGGGGGGCGTGCCAAAGCTCGGACACGCCCCCTCAGAATGGGCGGGCTTGTTGCCGGGAAGGATCCGCCCCCTGGCCTGCCGGGGTGGGGCTGTGGCTCCTGCAAGTGGGACTACAGATCCCGGCGCGCTGCGCAAGGGGGACAAAGGTGGAGCTGTCAGTGGGACCCGCGAGAAGTGGCGGGCAGGGAAGGTGGGAGGGCGTGCAGGTGGGCCTGAGGCCCAGGTTGCGGGCATGGCCGAAGCCAGGAATCAACAGGAGCTGCTTCCCCTCATCTATCAGCACCTGGTGCCTTGGGGATGTGTGCAGAGGCGCAGGAAGTGAAGGTCAGGTTCCAGGCGGCATGCAAGACCTGGAGTAGCGGTCAATGCCTCTTCCCCAGGAGACATGGTGGACGCTGGGTCCTGCAGGGCTGGGGTCCTGGGCCAGGGGTGTTTCTCCTCTGCGACTGCCGGCCCACTCGGGCCTCAGTTTCCCCATGTGGGCAGTGGGTGGGGAAGGACATGTGATCCCATGCTCTGGACTTTGTAATTCCCGCGCCCTTTACCTCCACCCCCTTTCTCCTAGCAGCGATTTTAGGTTTCTGAAGTCTCAGGCCACTGTAATGCCCAGAGTACGGACCCCCCAAAGACCACCAAGGAATCCAGAGTGTATGCAAAAACAAAGAGCCTTTATACAGGCTTAAGCTCAGACTCCCAGACCTCACCAACACAGTGAATCTGTACTGAGAGTCCCCAACGCAGGAGGCCAAGTCTTTTATGGGAATAGAAGCAAGGAGAGGGAGGGGGTTACATGATGGCCATCTTTACAGTTAGGGTGTCTTGTCTCATTGTAATTGGCCAGGGGCGCCCCGGCACCAAGCACATTTTAAATTGATTGGGGAATGACATAGGGGGTCTTCATTGGTGGAGGCTATCCTCAGAACAATGGAATGTGCTGATTACAAACTGGAGTTAGGCATGCACGGTTTTAGGTATGTAGGTTTAGGCATATAGGCTTAGGCGGTGCACGCAGCTCCAGCTGGCCTTGAGGGGAAGCTTTTTGACTCTTATTATCTTAAAGCCAAGCATTTTACAGAAACAAAAAGAAGCAGTTAAATTAAAAAGAGTGTGGGGCTAAAAAGGGGGGGTTCTACAGCCACATGACTGGCCTTGGTCCTCTAGGCACGAGGATGTTGGTGCCTGTATCAGGGGAGAGAGCACTCCAGCTATCAGAATGGCAAAGCCCTACTGGGGACTGGGGGACCTGACACACTTGAGGACAGTGAGGAAGCTACTGTGCCTGGTGCTGGGGGTCAGGGGTGAGCAGAGTGAGGCTGATACTCAAATGTCAGGGTTACCAGCTCACTGTGCTGGGCACCAGCATGGGTTGTCTCCTTCAGACCTGATGCAATCCTAGGTGGTGGGTATTATTATCTTCATGTTGTAAAGAAGGATCCTAAAGTTTGAAGAAATTATTGCAGCCAGCTAACAGAGGAGCTCTGACTGACTCCAGCTGTGCCTCTTGGCCACTTGTTCAGATTGCCAATACTCTCTGTCCTTGAAACATTGCTCATTGGGTCTCCTTGGAACACTTGACATTCTGGGTTTTTTTTTTTTTTTTTTTTTTTTTTTTGGGGGGGGTACTGGTGATTGAACTCGGGCACTCGACCACTGGGCCACATCCCGAACCCTTTTTCTGTATTTTATTAGAGACAGGGTCTCACTGAGTTGTTAAAGTGCCAAACACACCCTCATTATTGCTGAGGCTGGCTTTGAACTCATGATCCTCCTGCCTCAACCTCCCAAGTGCTGGGATTACAGGCATGTGCCACTGAGCAGGGCTCCAAGTCTAGAAACCTGATAAAACAATTTAAAGGCTGGAGTAGTATGAGGTGCTATTGGTCCTGCTAACTCTAATTTTGGGACGGCTTGTACAATATAGTGGCTATCTGAAAAAATGTTTACGGGCTGGTCCCTAAAATTTTCCAGAGCTCTTACCACAGCTTCCAATTCCACTAGATGAGCTGATTTGTGTGCAGTTATGTAAATCATATTTTCTTTCTTAGTGACTACTGTAGCAGTACCATTTGAGGACCCATCTGTAAATACATTAAATGCCTTAGGAATAGGTTGATTTTTTATTACCTGTGGAAATATAATAGGATGATTAATACAAAAAGATAATATAGGGGACTTAGGAAGATGATTATCAAAATTTGCAGAAGTAGAGCATTTAGCTATAGCCCAATCATTATCATTGAAGCATAATAATTCAATCGTGATGATGAATAGGGAACTAATAACTAGTAGCAGGGTGAATGCCAAATATTTTTGTAGTTGTCTTAAGTCCTTGAAGAATAAGTTTAGCCACCATGGAGGTATAAGATTCAATTATACTTTTAGGAGAGAGTTGGGCAAATGTATCCATAATAAAGGCCCTTGTTGCCAAAATTACTCCTGTGGGTGTATATTGTGAAGAAATAATAATCAACATCAGCGGTTGAGTTAAATCAAATCTATCACAATGAGCTCCTTCGATGGCTTTTTCTACTAACTTTAAAGCTTTTTTTTTTCCTAGCATCAGGAGTCAATGTTCGTGGTGAAGATGGATCAGGATCTCCAAGAAGGTAGTCAAATAAAGGTTTTAGTTGGCAGTAGTGAATTTAGTGTAGGGCGAAGCCAATTAATGTCTCCCAGTAGTTTTTGGAAATCATTGAGGGTGGTCAAATGTTCTTTATTTATTAGAATTTTTTGGGGTCTAACAAAAGTATCCATGATTTTAAATCCTAAATATAATATGGGAGATCTGGTTTGAACTTTTTCTTCCTGCTATATATAATCCATTTTTTTTAAATTTTCTCTACCACATCACTGAATATATTAAATAAGATTTTTGATTAGGGTGGGCCAATAAAATATCATCCATGTAATGTAGACACATGAGTTTTGGATATTTATTTTTAATGGGTTGGATAGCCTTGTCCACATATATTTGGCATATGGTGGGGGCTATTAGCCATTCCTGTGTAAAACCTTCCATTGATATCTCTGATCAGGGCCATTATTGTTCATAGAAGGAAGGAAAAAGCAAACCTGGGGGCATCCAGAGGATGTAGGGGAATAGAAAAGAAGCAATCCTTTATATCAAGAGTAATAAGATTGAAATTTTTTGGAATAAACTAGGAAGTCCAGGTTGAGTAGGGCCCATAACTTGCATGGTTTTTATTGATTTGTCTAAGATCAGGTAACAATCGCCATTTTGCAATGATGGATCTACCTGCAGTTCTCAAAAAGTCGATCAGCAAAGTCAGCATACGGCTCATTTGGTCCTTGAATCACTTTTGACAAGCTACCTTGTGGATCCCCAGGTCCTTGTACAGTTTTCCATGCCTCTAAGGCAGCTGTGTTTATCTGAGTATATACATCTGGGTCATAATCTGTTTGAGCCTGTAAGTCTGCGAATTGCCCTTCTCCTGTGAGCAATGTCTATATTATATGTTTTCAAACCCTGCAGCCGCGTTTCTTTTAGCTGTTTCTATACAAAGTTCTTGGAATTGCGATCGCCAAACCCAAGAATTGCCCCCGCTTAATGTTGCTTTACATAGACTTTTCCAGTCTGAGGGGGTTAAGCTAAGGTGTTAAGGGACTCCAGCATACTCAACGTGAAAGGAGCTTGGGCCCATAAGTCATTACTGCCTCTTTGAGATTTTTTATTGTTTTGAAATCTACTGACTGATGGACACTCTGTCCATTTTTTCTTTTCAAATGCTGGCGGTTTCATGGTACCTCCTGCCCTCCTCCCCAATTTTAATTTCTCACTGCACCTGGCATATCCTGGGTTCTTGACATTCACAGACAGAGCAGACCCTCTGGCCTCTGCTCCAAGCATTTGGATTCTACCTGGTTCCCTCCTCTTCTACCAGAACCCAGTACCAAATTGACTCATTCTCTTCCTAGCAGACTAGTGGGCTGCATTCATGCTCTCTGGATGCTTGAGTGTCTGAGCTGCAGTTTGAGATTTGACTGTCTAGGCCTTTAAGGCCTTCTAAAAGGTCGGGGTGGGGGGAACCTGTCTTGTAGCCTCTAAGAGCAGCTAGTGCCAGGGAGGCTGGATAAATGCTAGCATGGAATATTTTAGCTCCAGCCTCACAAAGGTGCCTCTTACCAACACATTGTGTCAAATGGGTTTTCCAATGGAAATGCTTGCACTTCTCATCTCTGGAAGATTAGCAAGGCCAAGCAGACATCTGTCCTAGGGCAAAGGAGTCTTCTCTTAACCACCTGTCTATGCAAGCCCTAAGGTGAGGGAAAGGATAGGGAAAGGAGAATCCTTACAGGGTCAGAGGATAATTGTGGTTCTCTTTTCTTCTCTGTAGAAAAGATTCCTGACTCAGCCTGTCACCCTTTTGGACAACTATACACACTGGCAACAGCAAATCTGGTGGGGCTGAAGGTTTTGAATAGGGATACCTCCAAGCAATCATCTTGGAATAAACTAGATTACTAGTCTGGTCTGAAACAGCTCATTGTGGACACTCTTGTTGCCTCCAGGAAGCCAGGTCACGTCACATGTATGGGTATCTGGTATTGGGAGGGATATTAAGAGCTTGATCACCTAATAACAAAAATGTCTCACAAGCTTGTTAATGACTTGATCAACAATATTTTTTTCTGGGGATCAACCCAGTGGCACTTAACCACTGGGCCACATCCCCAGCCTTTTCTTTCATTTGTGTATTTATTTATTTAGAGACAGAGGCTCACTGAGTTGATCAGGGCCTCTTTAAGTTGCTGAGGCTGGCCTGGAACTTGCAATTCTCCTGCCTCAGCTTCCTGAGCTGCTGGGATTACAGGCATGCTCCACTGTGTGTGGCTCAACAAACATTTATTGAGCTAGGAACAGAGGCCAGCACCTGTAATTCCAACAACAAGAGTCTGAGGCAGGAAGATCATAAGTTAGAGGCCAGCCTCAGCAACTTAGCAAGACTATTTCTGAAAATGAAATAAAAAGGGCTGGTGATGTAGCTCAGTGGTACAATGCCCCCGGGTTTGATCCCTGGTACAAAATAATAATAATAATAATAATAATAATAATAATAATAATAGTAATAATAATAGAATGGAGGAGGGGATGGTTGTGTTCTCTCCCTGCAGTGGCCTGACCACAGCTGACTGGGGAGAGGGGTGCTATGACAGTCTCAGGAGGAATGGTAGTGAGCATTAGGAGAAAGTTAAGGTACCACCATCTGCACACATTTGAGAACAAAGGGAGTAGGTGTATTGGTTCCATGTGCATACTTGTGTCAGAAAGAAGACAGGTTTCACTCCTGGAGACAAGCAGTTGAACATCTGAGCTGTCCAAAAATTAAGTAAATGATAGAGAGAGTGGTGAGGTTCCTGTCCTCAGAGGTGTGTGAGCAAAAGCAGGGGTAGTCTGGAAGAAAGTTCAGCCTCCCATGGAGAACTAAGGTCATGCTCAGAAGGAAAGGAAATGATGGCAAGTCAGAGACTGCCTCAGGGGCAGGACATCAGTGCAGGCTGCTCTGATGAGGCTGGATTAGAGCTCAGATAGGAGGAACAAGGACCCTGACACAGGAAGAAGTGAAAGTTTGTGCATTAAATTCTTGGGGTGGAGGTGCACAGATGGTTTTGCAGAATGCCTGCATGGGCCAGCACCTGTCAGTGACAGTTTGCTGCTGCTGTCCTGTTAAGCTACTGATCACTCATAGTTATTTTCAAGACTAACTGAAACTGTAAAAGCACTTTACAAAAGGAGTGAAAATGCAGAATACAAAATTGTATCTACATTGTGTTCTCATTGGTGTTTAAACCCTATGCACATTTCCTTTGGGGACTAGAGGAGATATGTGGGAAGTTCTCAAATCTTGTGGCAGTGTCCTGTCATCCAGTTGGTATAGCCAATCATCCTTGTCCTGCAGGACTTCAGAGCTCCCCGAGAAGCAGAATGCAGAGAAAGATGGAGCCCTACAAGCCAAGGAGACCCAAGTTTCAAACCCCATCAGCAGTTCAGAGAGCTCAGAAGAGGAGAAGGAGGCAGAAGCTGAACTGTCAGAGCCAGTAAGAGCCCTGCAGGTGGGATACTGCTAGGGGCCTTAGGCCTCCCAGTCAGGCCCATCCTTGGTGCTGGTGGGGACCCAGCTGGGGGCCTGCACCATTGGGAAGGGCAAGTAGGAGAGCGGATTGCTCTGCGGTGGAGCCCTCCTCCAGGTTCTCCCCTAGTGTGAGCCCTGGGAAGACAGAACCTTTTAGTGGGGAGATTTGGAAGCCATTACAGATCTGATGAGCCTTTTAGCTGTGACAAATGTTGTGTCCCCAATCTCTGGGGATCCAAGGGTAAACTCCCCAAAACCAGGTGTGTCCATGCAGCACATAGCCAGCCCTTCAGAAAGACCCAGGAGCTGCATTTTTACAAGCTCCAAGGTGATTCTGATGGGGTGGAAGGAAGACCACGTTTTCAGAAGTGCTGCTGGAAGTGTTTAGAAGGCTGCTAACAGAGTGATTGGGCACAGGGCATGTCACTTTGTCCCTCCCCCTGACTTCAAGCCTCTCCATGCTTTCTCAGCAGCAGCCATAACCCTCCAAAGCAATTGCTGTGTCTCCTAGGCATTGTGTTACCTTTCTTTTTTTCTTTCTTTTTTTTTTCTTTTGCTTACACAAAAAACATTTTTTTTTTTTTTTTTTTCAGTTTCTTGACTTTCTACATACAATTTTTTATTGTAACAGAAATGCAGAATTCATTATATGCATTCATTATATTATTCAGGAGGTTGAGGCAGGAGGATCACAAGTTTGAGGCTAGACTGGGTAACTTAGTGAGACCCTGTCTCAAAATAAAACAAAAAAGAGACTGGGGATATAGCTCAGTGGTAGAGCACTTGCCTGGCAACCCTCAGTATAGGGGAGGAATGGGATAATTCATTACAGAATATTGGGAAAGGGCTTTGAAAAAGAAAAGGAAAAAAAATGACCCATATTCTTTCCACCTGTATTTCAGCAAATTATCCTTCACTTATTTTTTTTTTCTGAGCTTGCTTTGAAAGATGTTTAAGATGTTTAAGATCACACTGAGCTTGCTTTGAAAGATGTGTAAGATGTTTAAGATCATACTAAATATATATATTAGGGGCACTCGACCACTGGGCCACATACCCAGCCCTTTTTTGTATTTTAGTAGAGACAGGGTCTCACTGAGTTGTTAAGTGCCTTGCCTTTGCTGAGGCTGGCTTTGAACTCGTGATCCTCCTCTCTCAGCCTTCCAGGTGCTGGGATTACAGGCGTGCACCACCATGCCCAGCTCTGGATATATGTTTTATGTCTTGCTTAATCTTCTTAAATTATAAATGCAATGCAAGTTCACTTTGAACTAGAAAAAGCATATAGACAAAAACTGGAAGGTTTCCTGTAATCCTTCCCTGCTTCCTTTCATTCCCTGAATGTGTCTGTTGGTGGGTGGTCTGTAAAACTTCCTCTCTTGCATACAGGGTCAAAAAAATATCCACCCTTGCATGCATGTGTACACACCTATACACTAAACAGAAATTGTCAAATTTTATAATGACTTTCTATGCAAATTTTTTTTTTGTACTGGGGATTGAACTCAGGAGCATTTTACCACTGAGCCACATCCCCAGCCTATTTTTATATTTTATTTAAAGACAGAGCCTCACCAATTTGCTGATGCTGGTTTATCATCTTCCTTCTTCAGCCTCCCGAGCTGCTGGGATTACAGGCATGTGCCACTGTGCCTGGCTTGGCTGTGCAATTTTTTAAAGCTGTGATAATGGAATTGTAATTATACTTTTTGAAAGAGGCCTCATTGAGGAAATATATTGATGTGTTTTGGGGCAACAGACATAATGTCAGCATTTTCTTCAAAATAATGCATGATGGGGAAGAGTGGATGAGACAAAATATGAAATAAGATTATTTCAAGCTTATAATGGTTGGAGCTGGGTGGTTCAGTATCCTTCCCCTCTACTTACAAATGTGTTTAAAATGTTCCATCATTACAGCAATAATGAGAGATGGAGCTAAGCACCAGAAAAAAAATTATATCATGCATTCATCTCAGTAACATTTTTGTGTGTGTGTGTGTGTGTGGTACTGGGGATTGAACTCAGGGGCACTCAACCACTGGGTCATGTCCCCAGACCTTTTTTGTATTTTATTTAGAGACAGGGTCTCACTGAGTTGTTAAGTGCCTCACCTTTGCTGAGGCTGGCTTTGAACTCGTGATCCTCCTCTCTCAGCCTTCCAAAGTGCTGGGATTACAGGCGTGCGCCACCATGCCCAGCTCTGGATATATGTTTTATGTCTTGCTTAATCTTCTTAAATTATAAATGCAATGCAAGTTCACTTTGAACTAGAAAAAGCATATAGACAAAAACTGGAAGGTTTCCTGTAATCCTTCCCTGCTTCCTTTCATTCCCTGAATGTGTCTGTTGGTGGGTGGTCTGTAAAACTTCCTCTCTTGCATACAGGGTCAAAAAATATCCACCCTTGCATGCATGTGTACACACCTATACACTAAACAGAAATTGTCAAATTTTATAATGACTTTCTATGCAAATTTTTTTTTTGTACTGGGGATTGAACTCAGGAGCATTTTACCACTGAGCCACATCCCCAGCCTATTTTTATATTTTATTTAAAGACAGAGCCTCACCAATTTGCTGATGCTGGTTTATCATCTTCCTTCTTCAGCCTCCCGAGCTGCTGGGATTACAGGCATGTGCCACTGTGCCTGGCTTGGCTGTGCAATTTTTTAAAGCTGTGATAATGGAATTGTAATTATACTTTTTGAAAGAGGCCTCATTGAGGAAATATATTGATGTGTTTTGGGGCAACAGACATAATGTCAGCATTTTCTTCAAAATAATGCATGATGGGGAAGAGTGGATGAGACAAAATATGAAATAAGATTATTTCAAGCTTATAATGGTTGGAGCTGGGTGGTTCAGTATCCTTCCCCTCTACTTACAAATGTGTTTAAAATGTTCCATCATTACAGCAATAATGAGAGATGGAGCTAAGCACCAGAAAAAAAATTATATCATGCATTCATCTCAGTAACATTTTTGTGTGTGTGTGTGTGTGGTACTGGGGATTGAACTCAGGGGCACTCAACCACTGGGTCATGTCCCCAGACCTTTTTTTGTATTTTATTTAGAGACAGGGTCTCACTGAGTTGCTAAGTGCCTCACCATTGCTGAGGCTGGCTTTGAACTCGCGAACCTCCTGCCTCAGCCTCCCAAAGTGCTGGGATTACAGGCATGCGCCACCATGCCCAGCTCAGTAACATTTTTTAACAATTTAGAAATTTTTCCTGTAACTGAGATGTGAGGAGGTTATACCTTTGTTCAAAGCACTAGAATCTATAGATCTCAACAACTAACTGGGCCTGTGTCTCATGGTTCAGCTACTTTATTAAAAGCCATTTGAATTCCAAGTAGCTTTCCCTATGGACCCAGGGCTGACTGCCCAAATACTATGCTTTTTTTCTTTTCCTATGTTTGTGGTGGGGAGATAGAGGGAGCTGGTATAGAACTACCAGGCCTCAAGAATATTAGGTAAGTGTCCCATGTTTGAACTGCATACCCAGCCCCCAGTACCACTTCTTTTTTCTTTCTTCTCCTTTTTTTTTTTTTTTTTTTTTTTTTTTTTTTGTTGGTGCCTTGTGCATGCAAGGAAAGCACTCTACCAACTGAGCTATATCCTTAGCCCTTCCCGTTGCCCCTTCTTGTAGGTGACTTTGGGGGCTATAGTGTGGTGGCTTGTGTGAAGGACACCCAACAGGGTTGTGCAGTGTTTGTGGTAGTTGGTGGCAGGGACATGAGCCAGTCCTTTCCTTATGGGGCCTTCCTATTTCATGCCACAAGGGAGCTAGGAGACCCTCAGTATGTGGACACAGAGCTTACATGTTCCCTGGTGTAGACATGGATAATGGATTGTAGATCTTTCCCATGTTTGAAATCAGCCTTAGCTTCTCACAGCAGCCCCAGACAGTCAGTGCCAACTGAGTTGTTAGTTGAGATGAAACCTGCCTGCCATTCTTAGAGGGGAAGTCTCATCTGGCTCATCCAGTGGTGTTTGTGTCTTGCAGCTCCTAGACACACATCTACCAATGCCTTGGCTGTGGGGGTGGATTTGCCATTGAGCATGAAAGAGAAGGCCAAGGTGAGTGGGCCATTTTCCATGCCATGCCTGTGAGAGTTGAACTGCTGATAGGAAACAGTCCCCTGTGTCTAAAGGATGGGATTGAAATAGCCCAACCTGGATTCAAATTTTAACCTGTGTGCACAGCTGTGTGATCTTAGTGTGTCCCTTCTCCTCTCTGTGCTTATTTTCCTTTTCTGTAATTTGGTGTGATGCCTACTTCAGTGGCCACAGAGCTCCCACATACCTGGGATGGACTTCATTCCTGCACTCACCTGTTCACTGAGGAGCTCTTTGCCAATGCTTGGTGTGTCCCAAATACTGCACTGGGTGTGTGGGGGGGCACCATAGTGAGCAAGACTCCAGTGCCTCTGAAACTAATGGCATTTTCTAAATCAGAAACTACTTTGAAAGTCGGACATTATTTTCTGATAACCCATTAAGTGTGGTTATAGACCTATAAAGGGTCATGTTCCTGAAACTGGAACAGTAGCAGCAATCTGTAAAACTAATCGTGAAACAGTGACAACATTTGTATCAAACTGCTGCTTACCATTTGCCAAGGAACCCCTGTGACCCCAGGACTGTACTGCAGTTCTCTCAGTGCCTCTGGGATGGCAATGTCAGCCCCACTGTAAGAAAGGGGTGGTAGAGCCCATGGGTGGGGGACAGTTTGCTTAAACTTGCACACTTCCAAAGTGGCATTGGTGTGTGTGTTCAGTGGCAGGCAGGCTGTGCTCCTCACACAACCTGCCTGCCACACCCGATGTGGCTGACCCTCTTGTTCTCTGTGGGCAAAGACCAAGACAGGCAGCAAGACGGTGAACTCGGTGCCACATCCTGCCTCAGTGCCCAAGAAGTCCACAGAGCCCTCAGCAAATACCATGTTGGTCTCAGAAACAGTGGAGGAGGGAAGTGTTCCAGGGCACAGAGCTACTGCCAAGCCTGGTGAGAGTCTCCACCTCTAGTAGCCCAGCACCAGGTTTGGGCTGGGGAGACCAGCCTAGGCAGTGCTTTGCTAAATTTTGAATTTAAAGGTTTGTCTCCATGATGGCCAGAGTGGATGAGTTGGGGGACATCACTGGCACTTTTTATAGACATCTAAACAACCTGGGTGGTGGTCGAGCATTTTCTGGTTTATCACTCTGGTGTATTAAGAGACTCAACAGAAAGGCCTGGGTCTGACTCTTGGGTAAAGTAGGTAAAGTTTCTTAGGTAAAGTAGGCAGTTGCCCTGCCTGCCTCCAAGGACATCATGGTGAAGAGAGATGGTATGAACTCTCAGGTGCTAGTGCCCATTTATGGGGTCCTATTCTGGCCCTTCCCACAGATGTGCAGGAAAGCAGGGGGAATGATGGTTCCCATTTCATAAGAAGAGAGATTTTTTTGCAGATGAGGAACAAGTCAGTGCTTAGCAGCCAGCATCATGGTGGGTAGTGGTGGGAAGGGGCAGGCGAGTGTAGGGATGATGTTTATCTCTATGTCTCTATGTCCCCTCAGGGACAGTGTCAGTGGGCCTAGCTGACAGCTCCAGTGAGGATACCTCCAGCTCCAGTGATGAGACAGGCCTGGAGGTAATTGCCACTCATCACAGGAGTCACCCTCTCCAAGCCTCTGGCCTTCCCAGTGGCTTGACTGGGACTTTAAGCACCAGTGGGCCCAGATCAGATTAACAACTGGGTCAGGACCTGGAGAGGCTTTTTGGTGCCTGGGGATTGCCGGGAACCCAGTGTTGCTCACAACTCAGAGGGTCAGAAGTAGCCAGGGTTAGGGAAGGAGATGCATCCTCATGGAGATGGGGTGAGCTTCCTGGGAGATGTGGCCTTGGAGCACAGTAGAAGGGGGAAGTGAGAGAGAACATTCCAAACAGGAAGAAAGGCAGGAGCAAAGCCCTGGGCGGGAGTGTGGCTGTCATATGTGGCCATGGGCGAGGCTGCTGAGAGTGTTTCAGACCCTCAGCGAATGCCAGCCTAGGGCAGGACTAAGTGGCCTTGTCTCTTCTCAGAACTCTGACCCGGGAGAAGTCCTCCCAGGTCATTTCCTATACTAAGTGTCAAGCCTTGGGGACATATTGGTGATCTGGGTGGGAGGGGCTCCTGCTTCCACAGGGAAAGAGAAGGTTCCCAGATGTTTAACCATAATGGGATCAGTCACTCAAAGGGGAAGTGGAGAGCCATGCGGGCAGAAGCAGGAACCTGACCCTGGTGGTAAGCATGGGCAGGAGGGCAGCACAGGCAGAGATGCAGGCAGAGAAGTCCACGCTTTAAGAATGATCACCTGCAACTTTGTGAATGAGGACCACAAGGCTGCAAGATGCAGTCACCCACAGGTGGGCAGGGCCAGATCCACTGTGTGACCTGCAGGACCATGGTGTGAGTTTGGGTTTTACTGTAGGGGCTGTGAGAGTCCATTGCAGCATTTTGGGAACAAAATTAAGATGGCCTGAATTGTGTCTGCTCTCACAGCATGACAACCAAGGGTTCCAGCTGTGGCCTCTGTATAGACACGTTGGGGAAGCTGTTGGAATAACAGAAGCAGAAGAAGCTAATGACTGGGATCAAGTTATCTAGTTTGAACGATGTTTTAGAGGGAGGATCAGCAGGAGTTAGGGGTAGATTGATTTGTTGTCCAGGATGCCATCCCCATGAAAGTTGAGGCCACCTCCATCTGCCACAGGCCAGGCCCCAACTTCTGTCCTCACCAGGTGCTAGGCATAGTCAGCTATATGGATGCTTCTGGCTCCCAATACCCCAGGCTGGCCAGGGGAAGGGGACTGCTTCTGCTGGCAAACCAGTGCTGAGACACACAGTCTAAGTGGTCCAGAGACCACCGCAGAGCTCCAGTGGCCATGAGGCAGAGTTTGGGACACTGGACATGAATGACTCTGGGTCAGGTGGGGCCTTGCAGAACACTGACTGACCACCTTGGAAATGTCAGAATTTGCCCGGTGCAGTGGTGCACTCCTGTAATCTTAGTGGCTTCGGAGGCTAAGGCAGGAGGATCATGAGTTCAAGGTCAGCCTCCGTAACTTGTTGAGGCCCTAAGCACCTCATCAAGACTCTGTCTCTAAATAAAATATTAAAAAGGGCTGGGGATATGGCTCAGTGGTTAAGGGCACCCGGATTCAATCCCCAGTACCCTGCCAAAATGTCAGGATTTTAGAAGTCAAAATTTTTTAGCTCACAGAAGGAAGGAATGTACCCCAGGTATCTCAGCAAGCCAGTGGTAAGTCTGGCATTCAGATCCTGGCCCTCCAAAAGGCCCTATGATAGCAATATTGGATTAAGGGGTGGACAAAGATGAGCTCTTCTGAGAGGCTGGCTGCCCCTCTCCCAGCTGGACCCTCTGTGTGCCATGTGCAGGACAAGTGCAGTGCTTGAGAGTTTGCCCGAGTTGGACAGCAAACAGGAAAGCACCCCCCACTCCCTAAATGGGAACCCATCTGGGGCCTTTGGATTGACCTTGAGTGATTTGTATCTGTCTGGAAAACTGGTGTAAAGATAATACTGTTTGAAGTTCAAATGAAGCACCTTCTGCACCTAATGGGAAATGGTTATTATATATTTCCTGATTCTCTGTGTTCCAGATGAAAACCTCGGTAAAACCAGCTCAGGTCAAAGTTTCACCAGCTGCCACCAAGGAGACTCCAGCAATCGTGGCAGCCCCAAAGCCTGGGAAGGTGGAGGATATGACACCCTAAGTCAGAAGAGAGGCCCTGACCCCAGCTGGGGTGGGCCAAGAAGCCAAAAGAGGAGTTGGAGAGCAGTGAGGAGTCATCTGAGAGTGATGAAGAAGTCCCTGCAGTGACACCCAACCAGGTGAGGCCCTGATGCCAAAGGCCCCTAGTTTCTGGCAGAGCCGCTGAGTGATGAGCACCTCTGCCAGAGAAGACCCATCTGGAGCTGGGGAGAGGGAATAGAGCAGTGTTTGATTTGATGATTGAGGACAGCTGTGCTAGCAGGCCGCAGCATGTGTGGACATTGCCCTTCTGGCCCATGTAGCACCCTAGAATGGCTAGTTCCCAGAGAGTGGGTCCTGCATCCTACTTCTGCCAGTGACCACACCACTTGTCTCAGTTTTCCTGTCTGGAAATGAGCTGTTGTTCTCATCTCAGCTAGTCCTGCTAAGAAGGGTCTTGAGACTTTTTCAATTGCCTGGTCCTCTGGCTCAGGTCAGACCAGACTCCGAGTAAACAAATACCATGTTGGCTAATGGGAGATTAGATTAGATTAGATTAGGTACATTCCTCTGATGCTGGGATCTTTCCCATGGGGAACAGCCAGACCTGTGGCCCCCAAGGCTCTCAACACATCCCTGGGGCAAGTCAGGGGGCCTGGAAAGCCCTAGGAATCAGAGCAGGAGGAAGACAGGAGAGCAAGTAATGCTAGTAAATGTAAGAGGAGGCTGAGGTCTGGGGCTGGGGCGTGGTAAGTGACTGTCTTGCGTGGGCAAAGCCCTGGGTTCAGTCCCCAGCACTGAAGAAAATGCAAAGTGAGGTGGGGCACATAGGTATGACAAAATAGAGTGGGCCCCAGGAGGAGACATCTGAGTAAGGCCTGGCTTGAAGAAGGACATCTTCAGGAAGGAAGGTCATTCCAGGCAGGGAGCAGAGCAGTGCTGAGGCCTTGAGGTGGAATTAGGATTATGAAGAGGCGGATCTGAGTGTGCATACTTACGGGCTGCTGCTCCCTAGCTCAGGGCCCTTCCCCTGTGCCCAAAGACTAGTAAGAATCACATGGCTGTCCACTTCTCAGAAGGAGCCCCAGTGTGTCCTTTTACAGAAAATCTACATTCTCTTTGTTGGTTCAAAAATCTGAAAGGAATTGAGCCAAACAAAGGCCATCTGAAACAACTGGTTCTTAGAAGATCAGATCCACCTATTTTCTGGAGGGTGGGGGAATTGACCCAGGACTGCATGGCCTGGGCATTTTGGGGGAAGACAGAAAAGCCTTCAGGCAACACAGAGTCTGAGAGCAGAGAGAAGAGCAAGGGAAGAGGAGCCCAGGCAGGAAGGCAGTTGGGGATCTCAGGAACAACCAGGGCCTCTGGGCTTTGGCCTAAAGGCATGAACAGAAGATCTTTAGAAGAGGGGAGAATCACCTGCCCCATCTCCTTCACTAGGCAAAGGCCACTGAGAAAAACATCCAGGCTAGAGCTGCCCCAGCCTCTGCCAAGGGGATCCCTGGGAAAGGGGCCACTATGGCACCCCCAGGGAAGGCAGGGCCTGTTGCTACCCAAGCCAATGTGGGGAAATCAGGGGAGGAGCTGGAGAGCATCAGTGAGGAGGAGTCTGACAGTGAGGAGGAGTCTGACAGTGAGGAGGAGGCTGCCACTCCAGCACCAGTGAGGCTAGGAGGAGTCTGTGGCAGGTCTGAAGATGGGCTTGCCTGGGGCCACTCTTGCCTGCTTCTTGAAGAAGCCCCAGGACAGCCTCCACCAGCTCCACTCCACACTGTTCTCTCCATAGCTTCTCTGCCTAGCAGAGTTCCAGGGTCTCCATGGCCCTGTGAGCTCCCACATATTCCAGTGCTTTACACCCACTTTGTTGTGTACCCACTCTGTCAGGGGCTCCCTTTGGCTGGGATTACCTCAAGGAGGTCCCTCCACCCCAGAGCAGGGTGTGGACAAAGGCATCGTTCATTCCACTAAGGTGAGGCAAGGTTACGGTAGAGGATGTGTGCCTATACTAGTAGAGTGAGGTCACATCCAGGGGTTTACAGGAATGGCATCTAAGCCAGGGGCTGAATGTCACCCTTGAAGTGTGGGGTAGAAGATTCCAGAGAGAGAGAACAGCCTGTGCAAAGGCCAGATGTGGGGTTAGAGGAGCACACCTGGCTTGGGTACTGTACATCTGTCTGGAGGCAGGGTAAGATGGCAGGGGTTTGGAGCCACACTGCCTGGTTCAAGTTCCAGTTCCACGTCCTAGCACGTATTTTAATCTGTGGGGCCTCTCATTTTACCAGTGTTTGTCTGGATCCAGCCCTCCCAGATGGGTGAGAATGGGGGTAGATCTCACCTGCTGCACCCAGCAGGTCCCTGCATCTGGCAAGCTCTTACCTGGGCTATGTGCAGGCAGCCAAGCTGATGTGCAGCAGAATCCTGTCTGGCCTCCCCACCCACAAGATTGGGAAGCAGTGTCTACCCCCATTTTTATTATTCTTAATCATTGCTGTTGTTTTTTATTCAACAATCACTCAGATGTTAGTCATTTCTTCTTTCTCTGTACCAGACACGTTTATCTGAATCTTTTTGTCCCCACTCACTGTTGACTTATGGCACCCAAGTCCCAGGATTCCACCACCAAGGTTTTGTTCTCTGCAGGACCCCTCCAAGTCCAGCAGGCTCCTCCCCTTCCTGCTAGCTGCAGGCTCATTGCAGATCCTGTGCTTCCAGGGTTTCATTGTGCAGATGACTTAAGTATTTTTCTTCCCATCTGAGCCTCCCACCTACACTATGAGGTGGGTGTTTTATTTTTATTTGTTGAACCATGGGTTATTTAGAAGTGGGTTGTTGAATTTCCAAATATCTGGGATTATTCTGGTTTCTTTCTGTTGTTGATTTCTAATTTGATTGCACTGTGGTTGGAGAACAGGGTTTTTTTTTTTTTTAATGTATTGAGACTTGTGGGTTCAAGGTGGCCCTCATAGCTTCTGTTTAAAGACAAGATGCCCTTAGGATGACAGGAGCGCTGTGCCAGTGAGCTCCCAGCCTTAGGAGCGTCTCTGTCCTGATGTCCTGACTCTTCATTCCACTTATTTTCATGAACATGAGGGTATTTTGTCCTCTGACACTGACCAGATGACATCTCTGAATGAGGCAGGGCTTTGAGATGCTGCCGACTTCCACCTTTTATTTCACCATAGGCAGGCCTACTGCTATACTCCTGGCAAGGGTCTCTGGAAATTTCCTTTGTTATTCTCATCTCTGTAGATCAGCATTTGCTAGAAACCCTAACAGACATTTTGTAAATTATCTGGATGTCAGTTAAGGTGGGGAAGACTGCAAAAAACCTCAAATGACAATGGATTTTGCCTTGTTCTGTTATCCTCAGTACCTGGGCTCCCCCCTCAGACATTGATATGACACCTCAAGCTCTAGTAATTACTTCAGCATTCCAGTCATCAGGGAGGAAGAGAAATGTTTCCTACTTTATGGCCCTCAAGTTACATTCCATTTACCAGAATTTAAGGGTTTGGCTACCTAGATGAAAGAAAACTTAGGAAACGCGTTGTTCTGGATAGGTTTATGCCTAGTTCCCACAAAGACAAATGCTTACAGTTACAAGTTTGGGTGTTTTACTTGTGCCAGGCACTGTGTTAAACATGGAATCTTCTACTTAATCTTAACAATAACCCTATAGTTGGGGTTATTGTCTCATTTTACAGAAGACATATCTGGGGCCCACAATGCTTTCACATTCACACAGCTATCACATGAAGGAACCCAAATCCAAGCTCAGGATCTGACTACAGAATCCTCATTCTTGGCAAGCTCTGCCCACATACATCACCTGCTCCTATAACTTCCTCTTCTCCTTCCAGATGAAGGCCTCGGAGAACCCCCTTCAGGCCACAGCCATCCCAGCTCCCACTAGAGCATCTTCGGCAAAAGGCAGCGTCAGACCCCAGAGATGTGCTCATTGCAGCTGCTCCAGCCAAACAGGGGCCCCGGCCAAGGCAAGGGGGCCAGAAGCTACAAGAAGTGTCACAAGTTGGGGCAGAAGGGATGACCAAGCAGTGTCCCCAGCCTGGACAAGTCCCTGCCTGGGCAGAAGTGAACTTGGGAGTCATGCCATGGTGGAGTTTAGCCTAAAAGGAGCTATGTTGTTCCCCTGTGTCTCCAATGCCACTCTTTCTTCCCAATTCATGGGAAGCCACCAGTGAGAAACCCCCAGAGCAGCACCCTCACAATGAGGGACCAGGCCTCTGTGCCCACTGTGGGAAGGGCAGTGACAGGAGCATCCCAGACCCAGAAGGGGCCCATGGGCAGGGCAAAGGTAGAGGACTCAGAGAGCAGCAAGGAAGAGTCAGGCAGTGAGGAGAAGGAGGTGGCACCAGCACAAGTAGGCCAGGGTGGTGGGTGGGGAGCACCCCGTGCTTCACTGTGCCAGAAGCCACAGGCATGGCTGAAGCAATGGCCACAGCCCCCGCTTGCCCATCTACCTCCTTATCTCCACACATCCCCCTGTCTCTCTGCCTCACTCTCAGCGTAGGCAAAGCCTTTGGAGAAGCTCTAGGACAGGGCTGCCTCAGGCTCTGCCAAGAGTTCCTCCAGGAAAGGGCCCCCTCCAGTGCCCCCTAAGTCTGCATCTGTCCAGGCCCAGGCCCCAGTGGGGGAAACAGGAGGATAATTCAGACAGGAGCAGCAAGGAGTCTGACAGCAAAGGAGAGAAACCGGCAGCCATGACCCCAGCTCAGGTGAGACCTGCCAAGCCTCCAAGCTACCACCATCTACTCCTCAGCTCAAGTTCAGGGCCAGGTAAGGAAAGAGGAGCACAGTAAAGCTCTGGCTCTAGGATAACTTCCTCTAGTGCTGTCCTCCATGTCCCTTAGGTGGAATCTGCTATAAACCCCCCAAACCAAGGTTTCCCCAGTGAAGGGTGCTCTTAATGACCAGGGCCTCCCCAGCATGAGCAGCTATTCTGTGAGTCCAGCTCAGCAGCTACTGGAAGGTGCAGAGGTTTGGACTGTGATGCAGGGATCATGAAGTCCGTGGGGTGGAGCAAGTCATAACCCTCACCTGGGCCGGGGCTTCATAGGCAGGTGCATCTCCCAGGGAAGACCCAGCTAGCTTAGTGTGAAGCCTCTGTTCTGGGGATTCAGGAGAGAGAAAATGAGAAATGACCTTTTGTCAGCACAATTTTATTCTCTGATTATAGAAGGCAGCAGGGCTATGTGCTACAGAAACTTAAGGTGACAGATTCTAGTTAGGGCTCAGGCATGTGATGGAAATGGTTGACACTGGCCTGACAGATGTGATAGATGATGGCAACTGACACTAGGAGAGATAATACATATGTAGCAAAATTAGGGCCAATTGGAGGGACAGCCCTATCATAAAACTGCCAGTAGTGACCTGTAGAAATGTACCCTCATTACGACCAAATCTTACATTTCTTGAAGACAGAAATCACACCTCGCCAAGTTTCATCCCTTCTTAGATTTCCATTTTCTTCATGAGTAAAACAAGCACCAAGATCTGAGTTAAATGCTCCTAAGGCAAACCTCTGCCTTTGTGAATGGAAGGCATTGGCCCTCCCCTCAAGGAGCTTGCAGTCTGTAGGGTGAGGCAGGTGACTGGATTACATAGTGTTCTTATCTCCTGGAGCTAGGTCTGTGAGACGCCAGAGGCAAGTATGGTTGAACTGAGCTGGAAAAACGTCCCCCACCCAGGCATTCCCAAAGGTGTGTAGGAGCCCTGTTTGGGGAGATGGCTTAAATTGCGGTTGACTATGGGCCATGGAGATTTGGGCATTGCTGCCTTCCGTAGTCTCGCGGGACTTGGCCCGGGATCTCAAGGGACTTGAGCCGAGATTGCTGATCGGGTGCGCCATTTTAGTGGTGTGTGTGGCGCGTGTTAGTCGTTGTCAGCCAGAGAGAAAAGTTATCAGAATAAAAAGCTGTTTGTTTCCAGTTCGCTGAACTTCTTCCCGTGGCTTCATTGCTCCAATGGCCATAGCTTCAGGCGGCAACATAGGTGGAGTTGTGAACTTCACAAAGCAGTGTGTGCAGTAGATGGACACGAAGGCATGTGGTCAGTAAAAGCCCTGTGTCCCAGACAGTATTCTTCAGTTGCTTGCTACTGGTAACATATATGAAGGGTCTAGATCCCAGACTAAGACATGGACCCCAGCCCTATATGGGCCTGTACACCTTTTTGATTCTTAAAATTTTGGTGAGGGGCAGGGGTTGTGGCTCAGCCATAGAGCGTCATGATAGCACATGCGCGGCCCAGGTTCGATCCTAGCACCACATAAGAATAAAGGCATTTGTACAACTAAGCAAATAAATAAACTTAAAAAAAAATTTTGGTGAGTTGCTGTGTCAGTCATGATAGCAGATCAGAGCAGCCATGGGGGCGGCTGTTTGGCAGGGGTATAAGGGCATAGGCCCAGCAGAGCTTCCACCCTAGAGCAGGCATCTTTCCGCTTATATTTTACCTTCCTTGTCTCTGCACAACACCTTGAGGGATAGTGAGTGACAAGTCAGTCCCAAGAGGTGAGCAGGGTGGTATGTCAAATAGAGACCCAACCCAGCTTAGACCAAACTGTCCCCCACCCAGGCCTCGGGCATCTCTGTGCTCCTGCCCTGAATCTCCCCACTGGTCAGAGCAGGAACAAACCTCAAGTCAGTGCTGACATCTCCACAGTGGAAAGTAGATGTCCCTGGCCCTTGGCTCATGACTGCCTGCTCTCATGAGCTGGAGTCTTTTAGGAGGAAGTAGGCCTGCATAATACCAGGAGCTGCTGTTGCCACCTGCTGTCACTTTTTTGCTGTCACTTTCTCACTGGGACATGGAGAGCTCACCCAAAGGTGAAGCAGCATAAAGAACCCCACAGCCATTACAGCCTCTGCAGTCATGCACGCTGGGCAGGCTGGCTCCACACACACACATACCCACCTCTCCAGCACCCTGGCCTCTTTGAAGCTGGTCTCAGACCTGTCATCTCATCCACTAGGATTCCAGTATACTGCTCTGAATGAGGACTCTTTCTTTTTCTTCATTTTAAGCACAACCATGATTCTACATCACATCTAAAAAAGCCAGGCTGTGGACACTACCTCCTCCCAACCCACACCCATTTGGCTACTCGGCCAGTTGATGGTGCTGATCATCTGCCCATGCCAGATGTGGGCTTTAGCAGGAACAAGACAGAGATGTTTCTTGCCCTCATGGAGTTCTCAAGTCATGTTTTCCATATTATATATTTTGTCTTTATTGTCTGAGGTCCTATCTTCCAAGTGATCCAATGTATTGGTGATACTATCTATTGAGTTTTTTAAATGGCCTATTTTTTTTTAAAAAAAAAAAATATTTATTTGCTTTAGTTGTACACAATGCGTTTATTTTTACGTGGTGCTGAGGATCGAACCCGGCCGCGCACGTGCTAGGCTAGCGCTCTACCGCTGAGCCACGACTCCAGCCCCTGGCCTATTTCTTTTATTTCAAGTATTTCTGTTTTTGTTTTTTTCTCAGACACTCTATCTCTTTCTTGAAGTAATCCTTTGCTACCTGTATTTATTCTCTTGTCTCTTTGTTGGTGTGATCGATGGCTGCCTGTATTTGATCTCTTATCTCTTTGTTGTAGAGATCAATTTTTGCCTGTATCTGCTCACTTAGGTAATTTTTTAAATCCTGAATCATTTTAATTATGTATAAGTGGCACTCCTTTTCCGACATTTCACCTACTGTGCTTTCTATGGATTCTATTGCTGTAGTATCTTGGTTTGTTTGGGGCATTTTCCTCCCTTGTTCTTTCATGATATCTATGTGTTTTCCTCTCTTGCAGTGTAAGTCTGAGGTATTACTGTTTCTATCCTATTATCTTATATCTGTCCTACAGAATAGCTGATGCCTTACTTTTAAGTGAAAGATCAATATTACAGCATTCAAAGTACCCAACATATTGCCATATATCCATTAGTTTCTATTTTTATATTTGCAATTTTGACACTTAACCATAAATGATGAGATCAATTATCTTCTACCATTTAGTCGGTATTTTTGTGTGGTGGTTCACAGTATCTAATGGTAGAAGGGGGCACTTATGGGTTGGCTAAAACGTTTGTGAGATAGGATGTGAGAAGATAGAGGTATTAGATTATTTGACTAGTGAGAGGGTAATCATGGGAATTAGGGTGTTAGTAGAAGAAGGAAAAGATAGGTATTCCCATGTAATATTCCATGTTCCTGGGCCTGGGGCCTGTTCCCTGACCTGTAGGCAGAGGCAGAGACTACCTGTGGCTCCGGAGTGGGTGGGCAGAGCTGGGAACACACGCAGGTGGGCAGAGCTGGAGTGCTTGCTGGTGGGCCTAGCTGGACTGCTCACAGGCCAGGACTTTTTCCCCCACCATTCCTAGCTGGGATGGCGTCTCCGAGGTGGGTGGCCCGAGCTGGGAAAGCTCACCAGCAGTCCAATCTGGAATGCTGGCAGGTGGGGCTCAAAACTTTGTTTTTTAAACTGTGGACTATATTCCATTGAAATTATTCTTACTAATTTCTAATATCATTAAGTCAAAACAATCAATCAGGACTTATATATCTTAATGACCCTAGTAAATCTTATAACATTAAGCATAATATTTATTTGAAGCTTCATTAAAGTTAATATACAATAATCATCTCAAAGTGAACCATTTTTTTAAAAATATTTATTTATTTGCTTTAGTTGTACACAATGCGTTCATCTGTAGGGTGCTGAGGATCGAACCCGGGCCGCTCACGTGCTAGCGAGTGCTCTACCACTAAGCTACAACCCCAGCCCATCAAAGTGAACCATTTTAATAATAAAAATAATAAAAACTAGGGGCTGGGGTTGTGGCTCAGCAGTAGAGCGCTCGCCTAGCACGTGCGCGGCCCGGGTTCGATCCTCAGCACCACGTACAAATAAACGCATGTGTACAACTAAAGCAAATAAATAAATATTTAAAAAATAATAAAAACTATAAAAATTTGTGAGAAAATAGAATTAAATATTCACAAACTTAGATTTGGCAATAGAGCCTTAGGCTGCAAAAATAAATGCAAGAAAAATGTTTAATAGTTACTAAAATAAAAGTTCTGTGCAAAATAGAACATTACCATGAGGTAAGAACATAATTTCTTTTTTTTTTTTTTTTGTGGTACTGGGGATTGAACTCAGGGGCACTCGACCACTGGGTCACATCCCCAGCCCTTTTTTGTATTTTATTTAGAGACAGGGTCTCACTGAGTTGCTAAGTGCCTCACCATTGCTGAGGCTGGCTTTGAACTCGCGATCCTCCTGCCTCAGCCTCCCAAAGTGCTGGGATTACAGGCGTGCGCCACCACGCCCGGCTAAGAACATAATTTTAACAGTGTTTTCTTATGTTTGAAGAGTTGTCTCAAAAAATATTTAGCCTGGGCTGGAGCTGTAGTTCATTGGCAGAGCACTTGCCTAGCATGAGTGGAGCACTGGGTTTGATCCTCAGCACCACATATAAATAAAGAAATAAAATAAATGCATTCTGTCCATATACAACTACAAAAAAAAAAAAAAAAGCCTGAACTGAAGGCCAGTCATTTCCTCTTTTTGAGAAGATGATGAGACACACACACACACACACACACACACACACACACACACACACTCTTCTTTTTTAGACTTTTACATCACAGTGCCACTATACATCCTCCATATTCATCCAAATGCGAGATGTCATACCATTAAGGACAACTTGCACATTCCAGAGCCCCCCAATTTTTTTTTTTTTTTTTTTTTTTTTTTTGCTTATTCTATCAACATAGTTCCATGAACTTTTTTGACCTGATACAAACTGAAATATACAAATTGTCTCCTAGGGATCTAGATCTAGATTGCAATGTACATTTTTCATAAAATTAACAACTTTTTTACTTTAATATTGATTTTATTATTTAATTTCCTTTGCTTTTTCTTATGATTTAGTATTAGTTGGCCAATTTCTATAAAAACAACTTTGGAATTTACATCTAATTATGCTTAATCTGCAGATACACTGTGAAATGTTTGATTTTTACCAAAATTAAACTTTTGTTCTTTGAATAGTAGCTACTTTCCCATTTGTTTCCATAGTTTTTGCATTTGATTTTTTTCTTGTAATACAAAAAGTTCATATTTATTTAATTATATGCATGCTATTAACATTGTACCATGTTTCCAGATATAAAAAGATAACTAAATTTAGAAAGACAGATTAAACATGTCAACAGAGGAACTCAATGAAAATAAATAACAGGGAAATGATTTAAGGAAAAGAGTGTAAAATACATCTTAAAATGCATTTGATTATCACGTTTACTTTTTACTTTGCAGTGGATATGTCCTAAATTCATTTTATTACTTTTAGTTCAAATTATTTTTTCTACATTTATGAATGGATTTGTGTCTCAATTTTGACATTGCTCATTGCTAGATTAATTTACATAATTATATGTTGACCTTGTAACCTATGCTTTTACTAAACAAATGTAGTTCTAATGTTAGTGTGAAAATTCCTTAGAGATATTTAATAAAGGATAATATCTGCATAGGCTATTTCTTCTTTGAAATATAATATCCATGCTTAATATTCTCAGAGTAATATTTAGTAGAAATCAAAAAAGTCATAATTTTTTTCTTTTTCCAAAACTAAATTGTGAAGCACTTAGGTCTTTATCATTAAATATGATAACTGAAGCTCTCTCTCAGTTTCCCTTTAGTGGATTGAAAGAGTTTTCCCTCTGGTCCTAATTTGCCATAGGTTTTACCATACATTGGCATATGATTTACCAAAAGCTTTTCTCTATTAAAATGATTTTTGGAACCTTACTATATTATGACATATTGCTGAATACTTGCAGTTTTGAATGTCTTATTAAATTTACATAATGGAAGATGGCCTGTAATTTTCTTTCTTGTGATGTGTTATCTGGTAAATTTGACCATATAGAAAGAATTTGTAAGGTTTCCTTGTTCTCTTTTTACAAGTGATTGTGAATATTGTTATTGATTCCTTATTAAAAGTTTGGTTAAAATTACCAGTGCCAGTGAAGACTTTTTTTTTTTTTTTTTTTTTTTTTTTTTGGTACTAGGGATTGAACTCAGGGGCACTCCACCACTGAACCACAACCCCAGCCCTTTTTTGTATTTTATTAGAGACAGGATCTCACTGAGTTGCTAAGTGCCTCACCATTGCTGAGGCTGGCTTTGAACTCCTGCCCCAGCCTCCCAAGTGCACCACCATGCCTGGCTTGAAGGCACCTTTTTAACAAATTGTTTTTTAAAATATGTGGTTGTTGTTTAGTTTTTGTTGGTTGGTTGGGTTTTGGATCTAGGCTCTTACTCTGTTGCCCAGGTTGATCTCAAATTCCTGGGTATAAATCATTCCCTGCTTTATCCTCACAAGTAGCTGGGACTACTGGCATAAACTCCCATGCCCATTTTTCAGGTTTTTAATCAGAATATTTGTAATTAACTTTATTTTGTAGGTATTTTATGTTATATTTCTGTAATCCAGGTCTATTACTGTATTTCATATATTCTGAAGTGATTTTCAAAAATCATGGCTACCTAGTAATTTATCTATAAGTTGTTATTTTCCAATTTCTAGATTTTCTTGGCAATAGAGATGGAATGATGATGAGATAGAATAATGTGGGGAAATGACAGCTCAGCATTTTGTGAACTGAACAATGTCTCAAGATGCCACATGTATGATGGAGAATATACACTATTTAGCACATATACTTCTGTGAGATAAATGAGACAGAGGAGCTAAAGTTAATAATAAATCTGATTAGCAATTTTTGACAATTAATGATGCTGAGTATCATCTATATAGCTTTATGCAGTTGCTTGATTTTTAGGAAAATGTCTACTTAGGAATTTTACCATATTTAAATTATTAGTTTTTTTTTTCTACTTTCTCTCTTTTTTGATGAGTTGTATGGTTTTATTTTATTTTGGATATTAAACTTCACTCAGATGTGTGGTTAGCAAATATTTTCTTAAATCCATGTTGTACTTTTACATTTCATTGATTGATTCCTTAGCTCTATAGAAGCATTTTTAGCTTTATATAGTCTCACTTGTTTATTTTGTTTTTCTTGTATATTCTTTTTCCTATCCCAAACTACTACCAACACCAATGTCAAAGACTATTTCCTATTTTCTTTTGGAAGATTTATGGTTTCAGGTTATATCACAATGAGCTATCACCACATGCTTGTTAGGATGGCTGTTAGCAAAATCATAGTTGGTAAAATGTACTGCAGAGGTTGTGCAGAACAGGAGAGTCTTGGACTCAATTGTCAGGAATATAAACTGGACTCAACTGGTACAGAGAGCATGGAAAACAATATGGGAGTTTTTCAAAAATGGAAACAAGATATACCCCATGACTCAGATATTTTGCTGAGCATATGCTTATCAGGTCCTTCAGAAAAACAAAACTAATAAAACATACAAAGTGTATAAGTGGACATAGAAGGGACTCCCTTCTATGTATGGTTTCAGGTTACATCACAATGAGATTATTACCATATAAATACATAAGTATAAATATAAACATAAATGTTTAAGTGTACATAGAAGGGATTATGTACACTTATACATTTTATTTTATTTGTATGTTTTATTAGATTGATTCACATGATCATGTGATAAAAAATCCCCAAAGTTCTGCCTGTAGGCTGACAAAACTGGGATATTTGTAACAGCTCATTCCAAGCAACTGAAAGCCTTTCAATCTAAGGAGATCAATGAAGCAGCTGTAGTCCAATACTAAGGGCTGTAAGACCCCTGAGGGTCCAATAGTTCAAGCCCACAATCATAAGCTAAAGAAACTGAAGTCAGGTGCACCCAGGTTGAAGGATATGGAAAATAAGTCCAAGGACATTTTCCCTAAGCTTTTGTCATTTAAAATCCCAGGCCTCTGCCAGAACAAAGAATCACAAAAGGAACTCCACCTGAATGGCTCCTGACCCCCCCCCCACTCCAATGGGTCACCTGACACCAACACAATGAGCCCTGGGAAGTTCCCTATTCACATTCTTGTCCCACCCTAATAGGTCATCCAGACCCCAATGCAAAGGACTCCAGGAATTGCCCCCCTGTCCCACCCTAAACAAAGCCTATATAACCCACACCCTTGTTTCAGCCCACCACCACTTTTTGCCCTGCAAAAATGAGCCATGCCAGTGGCCCAGTGTTCCACCAACCAACTCTGCCACTACATACTGAATAAAGAAAAGCTTACTTTTTTGTTTTGTTTTGTTTGGTACCAGGGATTGAACTCAGGGGCACTCGACCACTGGGTCACATCCCCATTCCTCTTTTGTATTTTTATTAGAGACAGGGTCTCACTGAGTTGCTAAGTGCCTCGCCATTGCAGAGGCTGGCTTTGAACTTGGCGATCCTCCTGCCTCAGCCTCCCAAGTGCTGGGGTTACAGGTGTATGCCACTGTGCTGGCTAAGAAAAGCTTGTTGATTCAAGGTTTTCTTTCTGTCTCTTTCCTTTGTCATGTGTGTGTAATTTGTCCTAACACAGGCATTTGTCCTAACATCAGAAAAAGCTCCCTTCTAAGAAGCTTGGATCACAAGCCAGTGACATGCTACACTTCTGCCTTTTATCAAAGTAAACCTGTTGGTTGGTTTTACACCATCGTGACAGGTCTTCTACAGTGCTTTCTGACCCAATCTTCTTAAAACACGACAGACACACTGACATGTGTTATATTCCAATTTTCTACACATACCTCAATCCACACAAGTTGTAATTAATGATTACAATAATTAAAGAAGAAGAAATACACCTTTAGAAGTATATACACTGGGCTGGGGGTTGTGGCTCAGCTTCCAGAGGGCACGTGCGTGGCCAGGGGGTTCGATCCTCAGCACCACGTAAACATAAATGCATTGCATTGTGTACAACTAAAGTAAATAAATAAATATTCAAAAAAATACACCTTTAGAATATATATACACTATCAAGCTCATTGCAACCACATCCACAATAGCCATTTCAAAAAAAAAAAAAAAAAAAAAAAAAACTAAATGTCTACAAAAGTATACATATATATGTATTTAACTGTATTTATACACAAATATGTAAACATAAATACGTAATATTTTTCAGTTTGTTAAATTATTTTGAGACAGGGTCCTCTAAGATGTAGAGGGTCTCACTAGGATGCTGTGGCTGGCATCAAACTTGTGGTCTTCTTTCCTCAACCTCCCAAATCCCTGGATTACACAAGACATGTGCCACCACATGTGGTTTATCATTTATCTTTTAAAACAAGGATACTGTTGGTAGGAGTGGTAGCAAAATGTTGAAGGCAAACCCTAGTAATTTAGCGAGATGCTGTCTTAAAAGTGAAAAATAAAAATGGCTGGGGATATATCTCAGTGATAAATCAACCCTGGATTCAAATCCCAGTAACAAAAGAATATTCTGCCATCCACAATATGTACATGCAGCTAAGTGGAATTATCCAAACACAGAAACAAATGCATGACATACTCTATGTATGGAACCCAAAAAAAGCAAGGACAAATTTTTAGAAAAAGAATGGTGGTTCTTAGAGGACTACAGTTAATAATATTGCATCATGTACTGGAAATTCCCAAGGACAGTAGGATTTTAGGTGTTATTACTACATAAAGATGTAATTATGTGAGATGATGGCTTTTATTAGCACATATCCATGTACAACTTAATGGAATTCAGTGTGATAATTTCCTGTGTGCATATACATATTCTTCCTCCACCCTTTATGGCCCAGCACCCTTCCCAGCCATAGTATTTTATACTTTACTTTCACATAAACTTTATGTTAGTAGATTTTATTACACAGAAAAACTGCTTTTGTGAAAATAATAAAATCATTAAATGATAGGACATATGTGATTCATAATCTTTCTGCACTTTTATACTTTCAATTTTTAAAGTTATTTGGTTCAAAACTTCCAATCTTGGGGCTGGGATTGTGGCTCAGTGGAAGAGTGCTTGCCTCACACGTGTGAAGCACTGGGTTCATTCCTGAGTACCACATAAAAAGTAAATAAATCAAATAAAGGTATTTTGTCCATCTACAACTAAAAAAAAAAAAAAAAAAAAAAAAAAAAACTTCCAAACTCCTCATCCATCAACTTTTCTATGATCAATATCTTTAGTTCTTTGTGTGTGTGAGAGAGAAAATGGGACAGGGAGATAGTGCAATGGCCCTGAAATCTGCCATTCCTTTTTGTTGGTTTCTGCCATAAGCTAGGCAAGTTCTTCCCATGGTGGTCTGCAGAGTACCACTGAAATACATTTCTCTTCAAGCAAGTGCATCTTGAGAAGAACTGTTGTGGTAGTAAGAAGTAGAATGAATGAGAGGGTGATGGAGTGAGAGAAAATTAATGTTTGTTGGTACATGGATGAACTCAAAGGGGTGTGATAGCTTTTTTGACTTTTGACCAAGTCATAGTGCCTCGCCATGATCCTCTTTTAGAAATGCATCCACTGTATTGTTCACTATCTTATATATCTTTTATAATTTTATCATTAAATCTTAGGGACTCTATTCTGCATGCTCTGTATTTACTGTCTTTTGACGGGGCCCAGTGTTATCCACATAGATCTTCCAGCACCTGAACTGTTGTACCCAATTTGCAGGAAAAAAATGTCTCACAAGCCACTCACATAACAGCCAAAGAAGCCTTTATTCTGGTGGGGGCCACCAACTGCAAACCCACAGGAAAGGGGGTAGAAAATGATGCCTGCTCATAGCAAGGGCAGGGCTTATGAAACACAGGGTTAATAGGCCCTCAGGTGGAGATGGTTTAAGGGTGGGTTACACCCTCAGGTGGAGACAGTTTTAAGTTTGGATTAATACAATACACCCTCAGGTGGAGATGGTTTAAGTCGCCTCTGTTTATTACAGAACCTCAGAACAAACCAGGTCCCCTGAATATAAACAGGGAACCTAGAGATGGATATCAACACTGGCAGACTCCAGAGACAAAAGCCACACCAGATGGTCAAAGCCTGCCCATTTTCACTGGCTCTGTGCTGGATTGGCCTCCTGAGTGGACAGGGCTTATGTCTTCACATGCTCAGACTAAGTAAGCCTAGTCAGTCTACTGAGTGACAGGAGGAGACACAAAATGCAGGAATGTACATGGTCACAATGGCTGGTTCTTGCTTGTAGCTTTTTTCTTTTGAGATGCTTGGGATTGAAATCTATGTCCTCAGGCAACTGCTAATTTAAGGCAAGGTTTCTTTGGAGAAGTGGGATCCAGCCCAGACAGGAGGACATTTGCATTTACCTTGAATATAAGGCCTTTTCAATTTGTGGGATTATATGTGTCTATATATTATTCATAGATGAAGATAATAAACTGACAATCCTGTAAAATTTTCATTTAACTTTCCTCCTCTATTCTCTTGTGAGGAAACAGATTGAACATTGAACTGGGAAGGAATCCCCTAGGGCAGCAATATTCCAATGATAATAATATGTGAGGTGCAAGGTTAATTAAAACTGTTCTAGTATTCACATAAACATAAATGGTAGAAATTGAGTTTTTAATAACATAACCCAACATATCCATTATGTGTATATGATCATTAGTGACCAATAAAATATTACTAATAAAGTATGTGTATTTTTGGAACAGCACCTTCCAAACTATTTAAGCCTCCAGAAATTTCAGTTCACAGAACCACATTCCAGATTTGAGAACTATGGTTCCCCTGATCATGGGGAGAAGAAGGTCCTGACCACTCCTTTTTTGCTATAGATGAAAGGATACGATTCTTTACCAGGAGTTGTATCCTTCAGATACAACTTGTATCTTCAGATCCACAGCTTTGAGTCTATTATTTAAATGAACTAAAGGAAAACCCCTTATTTTGCAATTTGGCCTTAGACCTAATGGCCAATCTAAGACTAAGACTAAAGGCCCCTCAATCAGCAAGTGGACTTGGAATAAAGATAAATTGTGTTGTAATCCCATCAGCTCGGGAGGCTGAGGTGTTGGATTTCTGGCAGGAGGCTGCGCCTCCCAGGCAGAAGACCACACCTCCCCAGGTATTTTGTAAAAAGACTACCTTTCCCACCTGACCTCCGGCAGCCTATGGAGACACTCGCCCCCAGGGGTCTGCCTGACCAGCAGTCTGCTATTTAAGCCAGCCCCGGACTGAAACTTCTCTCTGTTTGTGCCTGCCCCTGATCCCGTCCATCCCTTTTTCCCCCTTCCCTATCCCCCTTCCCTTCCCTTCCCTTCCTTTCCCTACCCTTGCCCACGTGGCACCCCAATAAACCCTTTTATTTCACTAACACCGTGTTCCCAGCTAAGTTAACTTTGTTCAGCATTTTCTAACAAATTTGGTGCCAAAACCCGGGAAAAAAAGCCCATCTCTATCAAAGAACAAAGTTTCCCGGGAAAACCTTTTCACCCATTCTCCGCCCCTCCACCCCAGAGCAGCGAGTAACAAAGTTTCCTGGCAACAGCTTTTCATAGGGTCGGTAAGCCTCCCTACGGTTCTAGGGCTTTTTTTTTTTTTTTTAATAATTTATCCCTACTTTAGTTGTACACAATGCAATGCATTTATGTTTACGTGGTGCTGACGGTTCTAGGGCTTTTAACCAGCCCGTGCGACACTCCATTTGCAACCCCCCCAGCGCATCTTTGCGCCTCTCAGATTGCCCTCCAGTCCACTTTGACCCCCGCGTGTTCGAGCGCTTCTCTGGCCCTGTGCGCCCCTCGGTTCGCTCCCATGCATGTCCCGCTCCCGCGCCAGTCCGGCCGGGTCTACTCCCGGTCTACGAGTCTGTGCTGCGTGGTAAGCCCACGCCCTTCCCCCTCCCCCCACTGCCGCTGCCGCTGCAGAAACAGAAAAAAAAAAAAAGTAAACTGTCTCTTTCCTAATTATGGGGCTTTTCCCCCTAAGAGTACAAGGATTTCTTAAAACATTAATTTATCCATAATGTTGTGTTTATTAATTTTGTTTCTTTTGAGCAACTAATCTTAAAAGAAATTGAGAATTGTATAGCTATGGTTGAACAACAACTATTTCAAAATATCATGTTCTTTAGGAGCTAAACTTGATTTATGGAAACATCAATATAATTGTATATTGTAAAACCATTTTGCTACTTTTCCAAAAAAGGTTAAATACTCTCAAAATGTCTTTAATCCATTCTAAATGTGATATTTTGTCAGCTAAAGTATCCTACCTTACCTAAGATAAGGTTCTGGTCTTACATGCCAGAATGTATGGTCTAAAGAGTGATTCTTGTTGTTCAGAAACAGAGATTATAATATATAACTCAGTAAAAACTCAAGATGCGTTCACAAACTAAATGTGTTTTTACTCTTATTAATTTTATTTTGTATTTTCCTTGTAAACTCTCTTAAAAGCTGCATGTTAAGGTCTTGCAGAGGTACTGCTTCAAGAAAACAACCTGAGTTAGTTTAAGCCATCACCTACAGGACAGATAAGGAGCATAGACCCCAGCTAAATGACTGTAAATTTATAAGCATTGAAGTTAAAGCCCAGTGTTCTCAATTTAAGATTAGCTTGCTGGATGTTTAAAATCAAGAGTTTAAGTTAAATTAAAAGGGTCAAGAAAAGCAGCCAGATTGTATATATTCCAGTTATATATATGATAACTGGAATGGAATGGGCCGTGGCCACATAATAGTTGCACCACTTTGAACAACCAGATAATTGAATCTGGAATTCAGAGAAGAAGGATTCAATCTTTTATATTTGGGTATGTGGATGACTTGAGGGCCTACAGTGAAAAGGTTATTACAAGCTTTTGAAAGAAAATTTGTGTGAGTGGCACATAATTGTTAAACAATTAGTATGTACACAGTGTCTTCCAGGTGGTTCATCTACTGTGGACCATGGCACACACAATGTATTAGGAGCCTCCATGAAGAGCATTATCCATCAGTGTCCTCTAAAACTATTCCCATGGCAAAGGTGAGAAAACATAGGTTTCTGGACACTAAATGACAACTCAGCAGCACACAGAGAACTACCCAGAGACAGAACTGTATGAAATCCCTTCAAAGCTCCTCAATGGCTGGTTTGCTCCTGATATAGGGGATGTCTGTCTGGAGAAATATCATTTTCTCCCCATTTTGAAGAGAGTGCCTAGAGAAGACATCCCAGGAGCAACACTAATGTTTTTCCTTCTTTAATAGTAAGGAAGTCTTCAGAAACAGAGCTATCAGCCCAGATTCCTTATAAGGGAAAATGCTTGGAAATTATAGGGTGCAAAAGAGCACACTACAGGCCCAGAGGCTGAGTATGACTCAGGAAAGAAATGCATCTAAAAGGCGTTAGATTCCGGGCAGGGAGGCCACACTTCCCAGGTAGCCTAACCAGGCCACACCCCCCTGGATACCTGAAGACTAGCCACACCTCCTGATCATGGGAATACTCGCCTTTCATGGCAATTTGCCCCAGTGCGGGCTCTCCCTTCTGAGCCAATCCAGACCATACAAGTCACGCTCCTGCACCTCTGTACTTAAGCCCTGGCCAGTCCAGAACACATGCCCGTTTCCCTTCTCTCCCCCTCATTCTTCCTCTCCCTGGTACCTTCCCTGCCCTTCCACGCCACCCTTTCCCTCCCCCCTTTCCTTCCACGTGGCCCCTAATAACCCCCTTTTCTACAAGGCATTCCTGTCATGGCTTTTTCCAATAAGCAGCATATAAGAAATTGAAAAGAGCTGGGCGTGGTGGTGCACACCTGTAATCCCAGCACTTGGGAGGCTCAGACAGGAGGATCACAAGTTCAAAGTCAGCCTCATCAATGGCGAGGCACTTAACAACTCAGTGAGACCCTGTCTCTAATAAAATACAGAAAAGGCTGGGGATGTGGCCCAGTGGTTGAGTGCCCCTGAGTTCAATCCCTGGCAAAAAAAAAAAAAAAGAAAAAAAAATTGAAAAGAAAAATTATGTAACTATTTCCAAAAATAAATATGTCTTTTTATTCAGTAAACAATCAATTATATATGAATATTTCTAGGATTTACTAAATCTTTATCCCATATTATTTTGAATTAAACTCCAAAATCAAGATAATAGAATGCATGATTCACTGTCAAAAACTTTCAACAAAGAAGCTGGGTGCGGTGGCTCATGCCTATAATCCCAGCACTTGGAAGGCTGAGGTAGGAGGATCATGAGTTCAAAGCCAGGTTCAGCAATGGGAAAGCACTTAGCAACTCAGTGAGACCCTGTCTCTAATAAAATACTAAAAAGGGCTGTGGATGTGGCCCAGTGGTTGAGTGCCCCTGAGTTCAATCCCAGTACAAAAAAAAAAAAAAAAATTAAGAAAGAAAAAATAAGCCTTCAAGGAAGAGGAGTAGATTGTATATTTTTTTAAAATTTCTTTTGATGTTATTGGTTTATTAGTACTTAGGTTTATTTCAAGTGGGAAGCACTATTATTACATCATATCCTAATGTTGGTGCCTCTATGTGCTTAGAAGTTAGCTTTTAGAGCAGAGTTGAGTGTACTACTAGTATTTTGTGGATTTATTGGAAAACCACATACACTTTTTATTATATTTAAAAAGTTATATATATTTTTTTGAATTAGTAAAGCAGAAGTTAAACATGTTAACATTGTGAGCTGAACAAAGTACAGGTTTAGTTTAATCGTTTTTTTGAGTTTGACATAGTGGCCTCTGTCCTATTTTACTTTTTCATGTTTCTCTGTGATCAGATGTCTGACATGAACAATTTTTTGGCACTGGAGATTGAACCTCAGGCCTTACACATGCTAGGCAAGAACTGAACTACATGTATTTACAGCCCTCTTAAAAATTGTATTTTCAGATAAAGTCTTGCTAAATTGCCCAGGTGGGCCTCAAATTTGTGAATTTTCTGCCTCAGCCTCCCAAGTATCTGGGATGACAGGTCAAAGTTCCTGGTGTGTTCTGGAGGGTTTTGATGTCACTATCACTTTTCCAGTCTATTAATAATCTCCTAAACTGTACTATGTTCATTTTTCTACTTTCCCAAAATTAATAAACCTTTTTGATTGGTTTGATGGTATGTTTAACATAAACATACTTTACAATGTGACTGCTGTTCATGATAGTCTAGCTACGCAATTCACAGTAAGGAAAGTATTTTGAGTCTGATAATCTAATCTCAACTGTGTTTCACGTCCAACATGTTTTCCTAGGATCAGTGATTATCGATTTTCTATTTGATTACCCAAATAAGGCACTTTTTTTTTTCTTTTGTGTGCTCAGTGTTGAGCCCTGGGCCTCCTGCATGCTTCCAAAGAGCTGCATCTTCAGACCCCTAGATCCTTTAGTTATAATAAGCTTCATGACTATCCAGATTGATAATAAAATCACTTAGAAGTTTAACTGAATTTGGAACCATTCAAGAGTTTGAGCATCCAGTAATTCCTTGTGATTTGTAAAACATTAAGCATCTTCCCATAAGATGGCAGCATCTAAGATAACTTTGGGTCTGAGCTGCCACCTATGCCACTCTTGTCCCACTACTTCCTGCAGAGCAGCATGAAGGAGATGGTCATTGAATTTCTTTTAAACTCTTCTGCTAGAAGGTGTCATTCATTGTGGTAGCCAATTCTATTTATATTTTTGTTTCCTTTGACTATTCATCCCAGTGGAAAATATTTGATTCTATTACTGCTAAAGAATATGTATAGAAACAAATTGGGATAAGTTGTTCAGACAC
>CM046665.1:139820349-139846052 GCA_025594165.1 Tamias sibiricus | reverse complement strand
CCGCTACCTAGAAACTCAAGCATCAATTATTAAAGGAAAGGCAGTGCTATTGCAGCACTGAGTCAAGAGGCGAGTTGTCAAACTACAAAATAGAATAATTAGATTAGAAAATTAAAGTTGATTTTTGTTCACATACATCGCTGGTTGAGCTTCTACAAACATAAGTTGGAAAAATGTCATATTTAAAACAAAACAAAGAAAGACTGAGGGTAATTACTGCATTAAAGATAGATTAAAGGAAAGGTAAAGGCACTTTAGAGAAATAATTTGTTAGCTGGAACCCTTGAGTCTCTGTATACAGAGCAATCTTTTACCTGTTGAGATAATTGAAATTAATGAGCTATTAAACAAATGAAGTTAATAACTAATAAACAATCTTATGTCAAAACACCAAAATATCAGGTTATATAGCACTAGTCATATTGTTTGCTAAAGAGAAGTCCCAGGGACACCTATAAATCAAAATTGAAAGTACCTTCATTTATAAAATTATTTACCTAAATTGAATACTCTTAACCTAAAATGAATTAAAGTTATTTGGATCCATATATATATTATATATATATATATATATATATATATATTATATTTTTCTTTTTCATAAGCGCTTTGTTCTTTGTGACGTCACACTGGACAGACGAACAAACATACAAACATATATTTGTGATGTCACATTAACATGAAATGTAGACAAATGTACAGACATAAAGACATGTATAAAAAGGAAAAAAAAAGAAAAAAAATACAATTGTGTGCACACTAAAGAGAGATCTCCTCGTCCCGGCCGGGAGGAATGACACTTAAGTTGTGAAATATTTTGAAGGACTCTTTTGAGGGGATCATTCTATACCTTCATCTTGTTCCTCTTGATTTTGTACCTTTTTTATTAATCTTGATTCTTCAATAACTTCATCTTGATCATTTTGATGTGGTACCTGTTTTATTAATCAAGATGGTATCCATATTGGAGAGGATTCGTGTTTTGGAAAAACACAAACAGATCCTCTTCCCCAAATTAATACTGGATCTGGACCCTTCCATGTACCTGAAAGAACATCCTTCCAGTAAACCAAGGGTTTATGTTGTTGGTGTGGATTCCAATGTCTGTCTCCAGCAGAATAACCATTAGAGTCTAAAGTTAAAAAATTTAAGGTAAACAGGGCAACTGCCAATCTGTCCTTAGGACTTTTCCAATTTCCTTCTTTTTGTCTTAATAACATAATTTTCAGTGTTCGGATTGCTCTTTCAATAATGCCCTGACCCTGAGGATTGTATGGGATGCCTGTTTTATGGGATATATTGAATTTTGCGCAAAACTGTTTGAAAGATAAGGACGTATATGCGGGGCCATTATCTGTTTTAAGCATTTTGGGGATGCCCAATGCAGCAAAAGCTTGCAAACAATGAGATGTAACATCTTTAACTTTTTCTCCAGAATGTAAGGAAGCAAAAATCATGCCTGAGCATGTATCTATGGTCACATGAATAAATCGCAATTTTCCAAAACTTGGCTCATGAGTAACATCCATCTGCCACAAATGATTGGGCATTAATCCTCTAGGGTTAACGCCGAAATGAGGATTGGGCAAATGTGTCATACAAGATTTACAATCTTTTACAATTGTTCTGGCTTGCTCCTTTGTGATTTCAAACCTACGTTGCAAGGTGGTGCTGTTGACATGAAACTGGGAGTGAAATAAAGTAGCTTGTTGTAGCGCTGAAAGTATAAATATTGTTTTTGTAAGTTCATCAGCCTTTTGATTACCTTCATGGAGGGGACCAGGCAAATTAGTATGTGCTCTAATATGACCTACGAATAGAGGTTCTTTTCTTGCCCACAAAAGTTTTTGTATTTGATAAAACAAATTAAAGGCTGGAGTATGAGGTGCTATTGGTCCTGCTAACTCTAATTTTGGGACGGCTTGTACAATATAGTGGCTATCTGAAATAATGTTTACGGGCTGATCCCTAAAATTTTCCAGAGCTCTTCCCACAGCTTCCAATTCCAGTAGTTGAGCTGATTTGTGTGCAGTTATGTAAGTCATATTTTCTTTTTTAGTGACTACTGTAGCAGTACCATTTGAGGACCCATCTGTAAATACATTAAATGCCTTAGGAATAGGTTGATTTTTTATTACCTGTGGAAATATAATAGGATGATTAATACAAAAAGATAATATAGGGGACTTAGGAAGATGATTATCAAAATTTGCAGAAGTAGAGCATTTAGCTATAGCCCAATCATTATCATTGAAGCATAAGTATTCAATCTGTGATGATGAATAGGGAGTAATAATAGTAGCAGGGTGAATGCCAAATATTTTAGTAGAAGTCTTAAGTCCTTGAAGAATAAGTTTAGCCACCATGGAGGTATAAGATTCAATTATACTTTTAGGAGAGACGGGCAAATGTATCCATAATAAAGGCCCTTGTTGCCAAAATACTCCTGTGGGTGTATATTGCGAAGAAATAATAATCAACATCAGCAGCTGAGTTAAATCAAATCTATCACAATGAGCTCCTTCGATGGCTTTTTCTACTAACTTTAAAGCTTTCCTAGCATCAGGAGTCAATGTTCGTGGTGAAGATGGATCAGGGTCTCCGCGAAGGATGTCAAATAAAGGTTTTAGTTGGCCAGTAGTGAGATTTAGTGTAGGGCGAAGCCAATTAATGTCTCCCAGTAGTTTTTGGAAATCATTGAGGGTGGTCAAATGTTCTTTATTTATTAGAATTTTTTGAGGTCTAACAAAAGTATCCATGATTTTAAATCCTAAATATAATATGGGAGATCTGGTTTGAACTTTTTCTTCTGCTATATATAATCCATATTTTTTTAAATTTTCTACCACGTCACTGAATATATTAAATAAGATTTTTTGATTAGGGTGGGCCAATAAAATATCATCCATGTAATGTAGACACATGAGGTTTGGATATTTATTTTTAATGGGTTGGATAGCCTTGTCCACATATATTTGGCATATGGTGGGGCTATTAGCCATTCCCTGTGGTAAAACCTTCCATTGATATCTCTGATCAGGGCCATTATTGTTCATAGAAGGAAGTGAAAAAGCAAACCTGGGGGCATCCAGAGGATGTAGGGGAATAGAAAAGGAGCAATCCTTTATATCAAGAGTAATAAGATGGAAATTTTTTGGAATAGCTACGGGACTAGGAAGTCCAGGTTGAGTAGGGCCCATAACTTGCATGGTTTTATTAATTTGTCTAAGATCATGTAACAATCACCATTTTCCTGACTTTTTCTTGATCACAAATATGGGGGAATTCCAGGGAGAGGTGGAAGGTTTTATATGACCTGCTTCTAATTGTTCCTGAACTAGTAGGTGGGCCGCTTGTAATTTCTCTTTAGATAGGGGCCACTGAGGGACCCACACTGGCTTATCAGAAAGCCATGGAATTTTCAAAATTATTTTCTCAGTGGCCCCGAAAAAAAAATATGTTTTTCCTTTATGATAATGATTACTTTTAGGGTTAAGATTACTCTGTACTTTTTGATAATGTGTTCTTTTATGGTTAAGATTACCCTGTAGGTTTTCACATTTAACATCTGCAGGCTTGGTTGCAAGGTGTACTCCCATTTGTTGCAAAATATCTCTTCCCCATAAAGTAACCGGTAGATTAGGTAAAACATAAGGCTGAAATGTTCCTTTATGGCCTTCATCATCCTCCCATTTTAAAATTACGGCACTTCTATCTGGGAGGTTATTATATCCCAAGCCTCTTAAACTGGTTGAAGCTTTTTGCAGAGGCCAGTGCTTGGGCCATTGGCGTAAATTAATAATGGAAGAGTCAGCTCCAGTATCTATTAATCCCTCCATTTCTATTCCTTGGATTTTTATTTTACACATAGGCCTTCTTGAACAGTCTCGAACCCAGCAAGCCATGGGACTTGAGTCAGTGGAACAAAATCCTCTATTGTTCCCTTCTTGAGGCATACCCATTTTAAATGAATTATGTAAATTGGGAAGGAGAAGCAACTGAGCAATTCTATCTCCTTGATTAACAGAACTAATACTTTGGGGTGAGCTAAACATTATTTTTATTTCCCCTTTGTAGTCTGAGTTTATTACACCTGGGGTCACTTGCAAACCTAATAAGCTTTTAGGACTACGCCCGAAAATAAGTCCTACAGTCCCTGAGGGAAGAGGTCCCCTGACTCCTGTGGGAATCAGTTGAACCCCCATTTCAGGTGTTAACACTATTCGGGCGGTGGAACAGAGGTCTAATCCTGCATTTCCTCTTGTTCCTCTGGCAAGGGAGTGGATGGGTAGTAGGGATTGTGTCGGGGAAGCATCTGAGTGAATGCTTGAGAATACTCCTTCTGCAATGCCCCGTACATTTGTGGGCCCTGGGGTATTGGGCCCCGTGCCCTGTTTTTTGAATTCCTGAACAAAGGATTTCCATGGATGTCAAATTTTGAATGGCATTTATTGGCCCAATGATTTCCCTTTTTACACCTGGGGCAGCGGCCTGGGGCACGGTATGAGCTTGGTCTTATTTCTCTTTTGGGAATTTGCCTAGAATTGCCTGATTGATTACAATAAATTTGCCTGGAATATCCTGATTGATTATAATATCTACGATTAGCCTTTGTGAAATTTCGAGAGGAAGCACCTCTCATTGAGGCTGCAATCACATTTCCTGTGACAAAGGCGTCATTTATATCTTTACATAGTTGTATATATACGGAAAGATCCTTTTTAGTTCTCCATGGCCTGATGGCTGCTTGGCACCATTTATTTGCATTTTCATAAGCTAATTGAACAACTAATGGCATAGCTTGGTCAACATCTGCAAACACACTACCTGCAGTTCTCAAAAGTCGATCAGCAAAGTCGGCATACGGCTCATTAGGTCCTTGAATCACTTTTGACAAGCTACCTTGTAGATCCCCAGGTCCTTGTACAGTTTTCCATGCCTCTAAAGCAGCTGTGTTTATCTGAGCATATACATCTGGGTCATAATCTGTTTGAGCCTGTAAGTCTGCGAATTGCCCTTCTCCTGTGAGCATGTCTATATTATAGTTTTCAAACCCTGTAGCCGCGTTTCTTTTAGCCGTTTCTATAAAAAGTTCTTGGAATTGCGATCGCCAAACCAAGAATTGCCCCCCGCTTAATGTTGCTTTACATAGACTTTTCCAGTCTGAGGGGGTTAAGCTAAAGGTGTTAAGGGACTCCAGCATACTCAACGTGAAGGGAGCTTGGGGCCCATAAGTCATTACTGCCTCTTTGAGATTTTTTATTGTTTTGAAATCTACTGACTGATGGACACTCTGTCCATTTTTCTTTTCAAATGCTGGCGGTTCCCAATGCATCTGTGAGTTGTCCTCGAGAGCGCATAAGCGATCAGAAAGACTTTTTATTTCTGTTTCTAGGGTATGCAAATGCCTAGTAATACCCTTCATATTTTCTGTAATGGATTCCACCAATGGGGGAGTAGAGGACGCAAGTGGTTCCTCTGCCTGATTGTCCTTTTTCTTGGTCTTTTTTAGTTTCTTTTTCCTCATTTTCTCAGGATCACTTTTACTAGATTCCTCACCACTGCTAATTTCACTGACATCAATATCCTGAGGCCCATGTTCCAGTGAGAGCAAGTATCCTTCAGCTTTCGCGAATAACTCCCGAATAGCTTTAATAGCTTGGATTTTTGTCATTTTTGGGTCTCTTCTAATACTCTCTTTACTGGTCTCCGTTGGCCCAGTGGAATCTACACTTTTTTGATCACTTTCACTTTTGTCTATATACTCCTCACTGAGAACAGAGTCAGGTATATCAAGGAGTCTTTGCATAGCCTCTATCACTTGGGATTCAGTTATATTCGAACCCATCTTTAGAGACCTTTCAGTTCTTACCTGTCCACTCCGAAGTCCCCATACGGGCCGCCACCTGTTGCCGCCTGAAGCGCTTGGAGCAACGGAGCCGCGGGAAAATCTTCAGAAGCAAACTGGAGACAAACAGCTTTTTATTCTGATAACTTTTCTCTCTGGTTCTAACAACGACTAACTCACGCCAAACACACCACTAAAATGGCGCTGACCCGATCAGCAATTTCGGCCAAGTCACTCGAGATTTCGCAACAAGTCTCGTGAGACTACGGGAGGCGACAATGCCCAAATCTCCACGGCTCATAGTCAACCGAAATTCAAGCCAATCCCCAAACAGGGCTCCTGCACTGGACAAGAACAAAGTGTTTGAAAGCACCTTCATTATGTCTCATACAGGTGGCCTCAGGTGCAGTGCACCGAGCTTAGCACCGAGGCCCAGCCCCAGGACTTCTTGTGGAAGCACCTTCTGTCTTTCCTGTTCTTCTCTGGGCCCCCAACTACAGATTTGATCCTGAAGAATCACCAGTATTCAGTCCTCCCTCAGGGCCCTTGGAATAGACACATAGGTCCTGATGGCAGCCCAGGCCACTTGCAACTATTTTTATAAACCTAACGTCCTCCACAACAGTTCCCACTACTAGTATCCAGGCCTGAGTGGCGCGCACATAGTGAAGGGCTTTCCGCAAGATGGAAATAGCATTCCGTCAATGGCCCAAAACGCTAAAGCTAGGCCTCTTCCCCCGCCCTTTGTGTGTAAAAAAATGCCATCCTGAGGCAAAAGAGCCAGGAAACATGGCTTGCTGTTCTTCTACCCTCTGAGTGACCCAGCTATCCAAGATGCCTTCTGAGTTTGGAATTTGGATTGCAAATTTCAAAAATGTCTTCATAGGTCAATTTGGATCACAGGATCTTGCATGTGGGCCACACTGGCCTTTATCTTGAGGCCTCTTTACCTCAAACTCCATACCTGGACCCCTTTCAAATCTAATTAAGAGCCCACTCTGGGGCCTGAGTGCACTCTCATTTCATTCCAACCGGGTCTTGGTGGAACTTCCCTCTCCAAGAATCATGTCCATTCAGGTGTGGCCTACTTCCTGTTTTGGGCTTGTGGTACACTGAGCATGTGAGAATAAATCCCTTGAATGAAGAACACTACTGAGGAAACTCATGACCCTGGAGCAGTTCTTTTCCGACCAACTACTTTCCCATCGATGTGGTCATTGACCTAGCCATGCATCAAGGCCAGCACGGATGCCAACATGGTTTGTTTTCACATCTTATGAACTGAATGGAGGCAAGAAATTCTCATGAGCAACTCGAGAATGTCAAAGACTGTGGGCTTCCACGGACTATTGCATGCAAAATCATCTTTTTCTCCTCATCCACCATGAAAGCGTGACATTTGCCAGTGAATTGCAAAATGCCTCTTCCCCAAAACTTGTCTCCATGCACTGTGCCTGCTTATACTTTTATGCACATTTCAGTTTTGTACACAATATGTGACCGTATAGTTTACACAACTCTACTTTTTAGCCAGCAGATTCATTTACTTACTTATTTTTATTGTCCTTCACAGACGTATTTCTTTAGTTCTTTTTCCTAGTCAATTGATTTTTTTAATTAAAATCAATGTGTACAGTCCCAGAGTGACTTTGATAGACAGATATGTAGAATAAAAACTAATGAAAATAAACCGGTGCCAACTTCCAAGACCTACATATTTTCACCTATACTGTTCTTATCCACTGCATAGATTTGGCCTCCTTAATGATAACGGGGATACATTTTAATGTATCTTGCTTCCAGCTCTACCAAAAAACAGGTTTACAAATGGAATATTGGCTCTGGGTCATGTAGGCTGTTTTGGAGGCTTGAACAGAGATGCTCATGCCTCTCTGTGTCCCCTACAATGCTTCAGATTTTTCTGTATCCCTTGGACCCTGAATGGCTAGGACACTACAGCATGGTGACTTCAAAAATTCATTGTTGCACCTTGCCAAGGAACCTGGACAAGAACAAAGTGTTTGAAAGCACCTTCATTATGTCTCATAGAGTTGGGCTCCCGTCCAATGCACAGAGCTTAGCACCAAGGCCCAGCTCCAGGACTTCTTGTGGAAGCACCTTCTGTCTCTCCTGTTCTGCTCTTGGACCCCCAGTACAGATTTGATGCTGAGGAATCACCAGTATTCAGTCCTCCCTCAGGGCCCTGGAAATAGACAGATAGGTCCTGGTGGGAGCCCAGGCCACTTGGAACACATTTTAGAAACCTGACGTCCTCGACAGCAGCTCCCACTACTAGTATCCAGGCCCGAGTGGCTCGCACATATTGAAGCGCGTTCCGCAAGATGGCACTAGCATTTCGTCTATGGCCCAAAGCGATCAAGCTAGGCCTCTTCCCCCGCCCTTTGTGTGTAAATAAACGTTATCCTGAGACAAAGGCGCCAGGAAACATGGCTTGCTGGTCTTTGGCCCTCTGAGTGACCGAGCTATCCAAGATGCCTTCTGAGTTTGGAATTTGTTTTGCAAATTTCAAAAACGTCTGCATAGGTCAATTTGGATCACAGGATCTTGCATGTGGGCCACACTGGCCTTTATCTTGAGGCCTTTTTACCTCAAACTCCATCGCTGCACCCCTTTCAAATCTAATTCAGAGCCCACTCTGGGGCCTGAGTGCACTCTCATTTCATTCCAACCGGGTCTTGGTGGAAATTCCTTCTCCAAGAATCATGTCCATTCAGGTGTGGCCTACTTTTTTTGGGGGGCTTGTTGTACCCTGAGCATCTGAGGATAAATCCCTTGAATGAAGAACACTACTGAGGAATCTCCTGATCCTGAAGCAGTTCTTTTCCGACCAACTACTCTCTCATCGATGTGCTCATTGAAATAGCCATGCATCAAGACCAGAGGCGATGCCAACATGGTTTGTTTTCACATCTTATGAACCGAATGGAGGCACAAAATTCTCATGAGCAACTCGAGAATGTCGAAAAATGTGGGCTTCCTAAGACTATTGCATGCAAAATCATCTTTTTCTCCTAATCCACCATGAAAGCATGACATTTGCCAGTGAATAGCAATATGCCTCTTCCCCAAAACTTGTCTCCATGCACTGTGCCTGCTTATACTTTTATGCACATTTCAGTTTTATACACAATATGTGACCGTATACTTTACAGAAGTCTAGTTTTTAGCCAGCAGATTCATTTACTTACTTATTTTTATTGTCCTTAACAGATGTATTTCTTTAGTTCTTTTTCCTAGTCAATTGATTTTTTGAATTAAAATCAACGTGTACACTCCCTGGTGGGATGACAAACTTGGGGAGCCATGAGGTGCTCATGAGAGAATCATTTCCACAGAGTTTCATTGGAATGCAAAGAGAATCCCCGTGCCCAGGAGCTACGAAACATGCAATTATTTGCAGGTCGCTATAACGCTTTTTCTGCCAGTTTGTAACTGTTTAGTTCTCAAGCAATTCCGCTTTGTGATACTTGAACCTGGAAAGAAGAACAGCGTCCTTCTGTGAAAGAAAGTGGTTTCATGAGCTTTGAATATCCTAGCTTGAACCATTGTGGAGTTTCACAAACAGCCATTATCAGGTAATTTCGCCTCATAAGGGAAAAGTCCAAATGGCTGTAAAGAACACCAGTGACGGTGGGATGACCAAACCTGGGGAGCCATGAGGGGCTCATGAGAGAATCATTTCAACAGAGTTTCATTGGAATGCAAAGAGAATCCCCGTGCCCAGGAGCTAAGAAACATGCAATTATGTCCAGTTCGCTAAAACGCTTTTTCTGCCAGTTTGTAAGTGTTTAGCTCTCAAGCGATTCCCCTTGAGATACTTGAACCAGGAAAGAAGAACAGCATGCTTCTGTGAAAGAAAGTGGTTTCCTGAACTTTGAACGTCCTAGCATAAACCATTGTGGAGTTTCTCTGACACCTGTTTTCAGGCAAATTCGGCTAATCTGAGTAAACATCCAAGAAGCTCTAAACAAAACACCCGTGATGGTGGGATGACCAAACTTGGAGATCCACGAGGGGCTCATGAGAGAATCATTTCCACAGAGTTTCATTGGAATGCAAAGAGATACCCGTGCCCAGGTGATAAGAAACATGCAATTATTTCCAGTTCGCTAAAACGCGTTTTCTGCCAGTTTGTAACTGTTTCGCTCCCAAGCATTTCTGCTTTGAGATACTTGAACCAGGACAGAAGCACAACGTGCACGTGTGAAAGAAAGTGTTTTCCTGCGTTTTGAACGCCCTATCATAAACCATTGTGGAGTTACTCTAACAGCCGATTTAAGGCAAATTCGGCTATTAAGGGTAAACATCCAAGAAGGTCTAAACGTAACACCCGTAATGGTGGGATGACAAACTTGGGGAGCCATGAGGGGCTCATGAGAGAATCATTTCAACAGAGTTTCATTGGAATGCAAAGAGAATCCCCGTGCCCAGGAGCTAAGAAACATGCAATTATTTGCAGGTCGCTATAACGCTTTTTCTGCCAGTTTGTAAGTGTTTAGCTCTCAAGCAATTCCGCTTTGTGATACTTGAACCTGGAAAGAAGAACAGCGTGCTCCTGTGAAAGAAAGTGGTTTCATGAGCTTTGAACATCCTAGCTTAAACCATTGTGGAGTTTCACAAACAGCCATTATCAGGTAATTTCGCCTCATAAGGGAAAAGTCCAAATGGCTGTAAAGAACACCAGTGACGGTGGGATCACCAAACTTGGGGAGCCATGAGGGGCTCATGAGAGAATCATTTCAACAGAGTTTCATTGGAATGCAAAGAGAATCCCCGTGCCCAGGAGCTAAGAAACATGCAATTATGTCCAGTTCGCTAAAACGCTTTTTCTGCCAGTTTGTAAGTGTTTAGCTCTCAAGCAATTCCGCTTTGTGATACTTGAACCTGGAAAGAAGAACAGCGTGCTCCTGTGAAAGAAAGTGGTTTCATGAGCTTTGAACATCCTAGCATAAACCATTTTGGAGTTTCACTAACAGCCGTTTTCAGGCAAATTCACCTAATCAGGGTAAATATCCAAAAGACTCTAAACAGTACAGCCGTGATGGTGGGATGACCAAACCTGGGGAAGCAGGAGGGGCTCATGAGCAAATCATGTACCCAGAGTTTTATTAAAATACACACAGAAATCTCGTGCCCAGGAGGTAAGAAACATACAACAATTTCCAGATCGCTAGAATGCTGTTTCTGTAATTTTGAATCTTTTGCACTCCCAAGCAATTCAGCTTCGAGCTACTTGAACCAGGCCTGATGCAGAGTGTGATGCCATGAAAGAAACAGCTTTCCTGAGTTTCAAATTCCTAGCTTAAACCATTGTGAAGTTTCACTAAAAGGAGTTTTCAGGCAAATTTGCCAATCACGGTATATATCCAAAGGGCTCTAAACAGTACAACCATGATGGTGGGATGATCATTCATGGGGAGCCATGAGGGGCTTTTGAGAGAATCATTTAACAAGAGATTCATTGAAATAAACAAAGAAACCTCTGCCCAGGAACTAAAAAACATGCAATTATTTCCAGTTCGCTAAAAAGCGTTTTTGGTGAGTTTGAATCTGCATCACTTCCTAGTGATTCTGCTTTGAGATATTTGAACTAGGTCAAAAGTGCAGTGTGCTCTAGTGAACGAATGTGCTTTCCTGAGGTTTCAATGTCCTAGCATAAACCATTGTGGAGTTTCACTAACAGCCGTTTTCAGGCAAATTCGCCTAATCAGGGTAAACATGGAAAAGGCTCTAAACAGTGCAACTGTGATTGTGGGATGGTCAAACTTGGGGAAGCATGAGGGGCTCATGAGAGATTCATGTGCCCAGAGTTTTATTGAAATACATACAGAAATCTCGTGCCTAGGAGTTAAGAAACATACAACAATTTCCAGGTCGCTAGAACGCTTTTTTGTGAGTTTGAATCTTTTGCACTCCCAAGCAATTCTGCTTCGAGCTACTTGAACCAGGCCTGAAGCAGAGTGTGCTGCCGTGAAGGAAAGAGCTTTCCTGAGATTTCAAAGTCCTAGCATAAATCATTGTGAATTTTCACTAAAAGGAGTTTTCATGCAAACTCTCCTAATCACGGTATATATCCAAAGGGCTCTAAACAAAACACCCGTGATGGTGGGATGACCAAACTTGGGGAGCCATGAGGGACTTCTGATAGAATCATTTAACTAGAGATTTGTTGAAATATACACAGAAACCTCGTGCACAGGAGCTAAGAAACATGCAACTATCTTCAGGTCTCTAGAACGCTTTTTCTGTGAGTTTGAATCTTTTGCACTACCAAGCAATTCAGCTTCGAGCTACTTGAACCAGGACTGAAGCAGAGTGTGTTCCCATGAAAGAAACAGCTTTTTTTGAGTTTTCAAAGTCCTATTTCTGACAAACAGCATGTTTTGTTTCTGCTGGAATGCATGTGGGCTGCTCATCAGAACTTTCACCATCAGACACAGTATTTCCCCTGCTATCTTTAACCACAAGTACACTTTGCCTCCAACAGTTTAGAGAAACCACACTGGAGTAAAGTCAGCTGCCCTGAAGAACCTGCAGCTCTGCTTGCATCAGATGCTTTGTCATTAGAAGTCTTTATTTTTGAGGTTCTCACAGCTTGGTGGTCTGATGTTCTCACGGACTGTCATCAATAAAGTCGCTTCAGAGATCACAGGCGTCCACAGCCAGTGGCTCTGCATGTAAGTCTTGTCCTCTTGGTTCTTGTCAGAGAGGCTCCCTGGGCATTTCTGGTTTGTGTGCTGCAGGTCCCTCTCTCAACCATGTTGTGGCAGTCATGATTCCTGCTTCCACTTGGCCTTCTCTCTCCAGGATGTCCCTCGTAAGGCAAGATCCTTGGGATCTTAGTTTGAAGAGGTTATTGGTCCCAAAAAGTTCTCCTCGATGCTCTTTTGATCCTTGAACTGCTTCAAAATATAGCTTGGCATTTTCACTTCCAACTACCACAGAGGGAAGTTGCTGTTTGTATACCTGTCGTAAATACATGATCTCCTCCATGGTTCCCAAGGATATCAGCCTAAGCACTTTAACATCTCTGCACTGTCCAATTCTGTATGTTCTGTCAATGGCTTGAAGATCATTGGCTGGATTCCAAGTTGGATCAAATAATATAACAACATTGGCACCAACAAAATTGAGGCCAAGTCCACCAGCCATCGTAGAGACAAGGCAAATGTTAATGCCTTGTGTACTGTTGAACTCCTTCACAATTTTGAGCCTTTCCTCTGATTTTGTGCTTCCATCAAGTCGCCAGTAATCCAGCCCAGATGAAGAGAAGAACCTTATCTCTGTTTTTTCAGAAATGATTTAAAAGCTGCTGAAGAACCTTCATTTTCCCACTGTATTTAGGGTCAGAGTTTCAAAGGACGATTCTTTGCTTTTCTGCACAAAATCGAGAAATTTGGAAAATACCTGATCACATATGCTTTTGATAAGTGTTTCCTGCTGTTTGGAGGTACTGGCAGCTTGCAGCAGTGCGACATAATTAGCCACCTTCTGAAGGACTGCAAGGTAACTGAGATACAAGTTTTGTACCGTTTCACCACAGGAATTGGTCTTATAACAACAATTTCTCCTTTTCCAGCCACTGTTGCAGATACAGGGCTTAGAAGATTAACGTATCAGAGTGACATCTTCTGTTTCTAACACTGCTTGATAGACAGCTTTCTGGAAATCCACCAGAGAGCAATAAACCATCCAGTCTTCCTTCTTAGGCAACTGATCCTTGATAAGAGTCTTGGTTCGCCTAAGAAACCAACCAGACATCTTTGTCGCCAGCCTTTGCATGGCCTTTTGACCGGTAGCTAGTTCTCTTTTTGTTGCTGTGTGTCTCTGACCATGTTCTACTGGGTCAGAAAATTGCTTCATGAATTGGATTCTGCTACCTAAAAATCCTGGCAGAGCCCAGTCCATAACACACCACAGTTCCTTCATGTTGTTCTGAAGAATGGTTCCAGTGAGGCCAATGTGAACATTACACTTTAGAGCTTTCATAACTTCTGTTAGTCTCGCATTTGGATTCTTGATTCTATGGGCTTCATCCACAGTGACAGCTGACCACTCCAAACTGTTCAGTTCATCCAGACACAAGCGCAGTGTTTCATAAGTTGTTAGTGCAATTTCACATTTCCTCTGCTTTATATGAAGCAGCAGTTCATTGTCTTTTTTGTTACCAGGTAAAACAGTGACTCTGAAATATCCCCAGGTATCCAATTCATCCTTCCAGTTGTAGAGGACAGACAGAGGAGCAGCTATTAAGAACATCTTTTTTTGCTGTAGAAGAAAGTGGTTCCTTCCTCATACTTCTTAGTAAACATTCTGGCATATTATCTTCAATATCCTCACGTGTTCCCTTTTTATGCAGCACTGCAGCCAGAAATGAAATAACCTGTACTGTTTTCCCAAGTCCCATGTCATCACCCAGAACACAGCCTCTTCCTTGGATGAAGTGTCCATAGAGAAACTGGGCTCCCTCCCTTTGGTAGTCTCTCAAATACCTATAATAGTATAAGGAATAGAGTCTCCATCTTCAGATAATTTAAAGGCAGCAGCAGATGATGGAATTTTCAGTCTGGGAAAAACGGTTTTTCCAAATCTTCATCACCAAATATAAAATTCTTGGGGCAACCTTTAGCAGATTTTACTTCTTGAAGTCTTTTAAGAGGTATTTTCCTTTCTTGAAAATCTGAATAGATGACAACAACAAATGACTTGCCATTTTCATCCACTGTGATAGATTCTATGCTTGCTTCACAAAGGTTTTCATCACGTGGAGAAGGGGCAAGACATCTTTCTCCTGGAAGCCACCTTTGCATGGACTCCGCGTGTGGCCTGGGGCCTCAGGATCTGTCGCGCCGGGGTCGGGCAGCGCCGTGGCACCTAGCCCGGCGGGCGGGCGAGGAGAGCCCAGTGGAGGTGGCGGGCGGGCCACCTGTGGCCTGCGCCCCCACCTGGTCTCCTTTCTGATGCGAGCTTCACTCAAGGCGCATGCACCATTGGCACCCGGGGTCAATGACACTGACAGGTTCCCAAGGGATTGGAAAGGTGCACCCCAAATCCTGGCCTTCCGCGGGTGGGGTAACAAATGCTGAAAGAAGAGGGGCTTCCCTTCTGTCACCTCAGCACCCATAATCAAAAGGGAAGACTGCGCTCTTAGAAACCATCAAGGGAGAGGCTCTGGCTGAAGGAGAAGGAAGGGAAGGGCGGGCAGGGCGGCCAGAGCAATGCCAGCCCTGATTCCCCTCATCAATTGCTCAGCTACCTGCATCTCTCTGCTTTTCCACTTTCTTTGGCTACACAATTTGGTGTTGGGGGTCCTGAGGATTAAACTCAGTGGTGCTCTATCACTAAGCTGTGTCCCTGTAATCATTTATTTGTATTTTTAAAATTTTTGAGACAGGGTCTTGCTAAGTTGCTTAGGGCCTCACTAAGTTGCTGAGGCTGGCCTCAAACTTGCGACCCTCTCGCCTCAGCCTCCCGAGTCACTGGAATTACAGGCAGGTGCCACTGTGCCTGGCTCGTGGTTCATTTTGAAAGTGTGCACTGCTTCATTTTGGTGAAGGAACCATTCCTAAGATCAGTGTAGGAAAAAATACTTCGATAGATCCCCAGGATCCGAGGTCCTTCAGACGGACATGGGGAGCATTTTCTTAAGAGGGCTCTTGAACATCCTGGCTAGAAGTCCTAAGGACTCAACCAAGGGGCCCTACACCTGCCCCCATGAGATGCACATTCAGTGGAACCTGGGCTGTGCTGGGCTCCCCCTTGCTGGGCTGCAGTGCCCTTCCAGTGCCTGCCCTGGTGAGGGGACAGGCCGGGGTCATCCAGGAAAACTTCGCCCTGCCTATGCTTTGTCCTTGCGTCCCTCTTTACCTTCCTGCCGATATGCCATGTGGGAGAGGGGAGGTGGAGGTGTGCCCCTGGGAGGGGGCAGGTGGGGGCCGCAGGGCAAGAGCTAGCTCAGTTCTCTGCACACAGGTCTGAGCACGGTGGCTGTGTGGCCCCATTTTCTGGCATAGGTGGGTGTGGGTGTGGACCTCAGCCTGGGTCTCTCTCTCTCTCTCTCTCTCTCTCTCTCTCTCTCTCTCTCTCTCCCCGTTTTCTCCATCATGGCAGCTTCTGGAGACCCAGTCTTCTTCCTTCCCTCCTGCACCCATCTTCCCTGGCCTGGATGGTGTGGGCTCCCTGGCTCCCTGGCTCCCTGTAAGAGCCTTAATGAGGAAGTAGCTAAGATGGCGACTGGCTGAGAGCCAGGAGGAGGCGTTTACTTGTTTACACTTGACCTTAATGTAATTAACTAAGAATCTTTCTGTGCCCATGGACACTGTGTGCCGCACCTGTAAGTTGAGCTTGTAACACGTGTATGCTTGATGGGTGTAGAGTATTTTACCAGGCTGGGGGCGTCAGAAAAGGGGAGAAGACATAAAAGAGAGAGAGAAAGCAGAGAAGAAGAAGCAAGAATAAAGGAACCATTCATTCCCAGTCTGCCTACGATTTCTTTCCCTTGTTATCGTTGCCTTAGGCGGCAACAACTCCCCATCCCTTCTTCTGACCCCCCAGATATAGATACAGGACCCATCTGTGGTCAGAACTGCTTTGGCAAGCCCTGCAGAGAAGCAGGTTTGCAGGGAGCACATCTGGGTTCAATTTGCCAAGGTCCCGGGACCCTGGGAGCTCCTCCAGTTCCTACCTCGTACTCGGGATGACAGATGGAAAATAGAGAGCCCCCCCCGCATCGTTTTGAAATGAAACATTTGCATAATACAGAAAAGAATGGTGGATATAACACACACCCCTGGCCCCCTAGTCAACTCTTTCAAACTCTGACGTTTCCAGATGCAGTTTGTATTTACCTTTAAGAAATGAAAAATTATGGGTGATAGGGCATAAGAAAAAATTAGGATTCTGTAAGTGCTGGAGTCTCCTCCCTCGGTTTGTACACTCATGTGTGCACACGCACGCACGCATGCACGTCCCAGGCCATGAGCCTCAACTGCGGCCTCTTTTGGTTGGGAAGACTCCGAATTCTTTCCGTGGAGACCACCAAGCCAGGGGCTCCATTGAGGAACTAAAGACAGAAAAGGGAATCTCAGCCACTCCCTTTTGCCCTTGAACTTGGGTGCATTCTTTGCAAGGTTCATCTGCAATTTATCCATGAAGCAGTGATCTACACCAAGTGGCCACTCACATGCCTATCATCCCCCAGCATGGCCAGACTTCAAGGTGTCCACCTCTGTCTGTGGCCTCCTGTTATGCTTGACTCTTGATAGCTGAGACTGTGTGGTGAGAGGCCTCTGTTTTTCTGATCCATCAATTTTCAAAGAACATTTAGGTTCCATTTCCTGTCCTAGACAAAGCTACCATTCCTAACAGAGTTCACCAAGGCTGAGATCAGAAGGCTTTTTTAATTTCTGGAGATCTAAAGTGACTGGAATTTGACTTGTCGTGGACACTTCTGCCTTCTTCTTTTAGGAATCGCCTGTCATGCCCCTGGGGCGGACAGTTTCCTAATGCAAGAGAGTGCCTGTGGGTCACATTTATATTCCCTAGGAAGGAAGGCAGTACTGAGAGGCAGAGATTCAAGATGCTGTCTAACGGTGAAGCAAAGGTCCTGGGGAAGCTGGGGTTGGGACCCAGAACATGGGAGATTAGACTTGGATTGGAGGGGTTGTTTTCCTGACAGGAGGGGAAGAAGGAGGTGGAGGAGGCTGATGGGAAATGTGGCCTGAGTGTTCCCCACTGTGACTGGGATGAGAGGGACTCTGCAGGCTGGGAAAAGGGGCTCTGGGGATCACGCTGGGAAAGTCTAGAGGCTTGATCAAGTGACTATGAAGGGCCTGGTAGTTTGGCTTGAACCAAAATTCAAGCGACTCTGCGCTCCTGGGGTGTGGATAATAATGATAACAATCTGCCCCCAGGTGGAAGACCCTTCTGGTGGGGAAGTCCCACCAGCAAAGGTGACGCCCAGGAAAAGTGGGACTTGTCCCTGGCCAGACTTGTTCCTTGCCACCTCTTCCTCCTTTGGGAAGGAATCCAGGCATCTAATAGAGCAGGGGCCATAGTCACAGAAGCCCCATGTGGGGGTCTCCTTTTGGAAAGGCCAGCAGGTTTACACCACTTTCTGTGGCTGCCCCAGCAAACTGCCCCAAGGTGCACAATTTCTGTCACCACTTGGAAACTGGAAGTGCAGGCCAGGGTGAGGTTGGGATCTGGTTGTCAGCCTTCCTCTACCCACAGCTGCTCATTCCCATCCCTGCCTCCATCTTCATGTGACCTTCATGTGTGTGTGGGTGTGACAAAATGGAGAAAGGACCAGTGTTTGAAACCACTGAACTTTCCACTTCTCCGGTCAGTTAGCTAACCTCTCTGAACTCCCTCTTCACCACCCTGTGAACCAGGGCTGGTGGTTGTTGGGGTTTTTGGCCCCCGACTCCTCTCGACCTGCAAGAGAAGAGGAATCACGCCCCAACAAGGATGGATCAGGAAAGGTAAGAGCCGACTGACCGCCCACACCCAGCCCTCCTTTCAGAGGACAATCAGACACATCGAGGAGACCGGTCAAGGCAGTTGGACGGCCTTTATAGAAGACATGGGCCAATCAGCAGACAGGTCAGTGGGACATAAACAGTTTATGAGCACAAGCATAGGGAGCATGAGCAGATCACATTTGCGGAACAGCCACTAGCCTATCCTTGTGTTGTGTTGCCGCCTGAAGCGCTTGGAGCAACGGAGCCGCGGGAAGAACTTCAGAGGCAAACTGGAGACAAACAGCTTTTTATTCTGATAACTTTTCTCTCTGGTTCTAACAACGACTAACACACGCCACACACCACCAAAATGGCGCTGAACCGATCAGCAATTTTTGCCAAGTCACTCGAGATCTCGCAACAAGTCCCGTGAGACTACGGGAGGCGACAATGCCCAAATCTCCACGGCTCATAGTCAACTGCAATTCAAGCCAATCCCTAAACAGGGCTCCTGCATTTCCCCCTTTTTGTTTTAAAAGAGGTAATGCTCTAGGACGTCTATGTGCAACCAACATTCTTACCCGTCATCGAATAATCAAGGCTGTGCCCTTGACTCCTGTCTTAGGTTGATATGTCGGCCAAATGAGACTGTCCCGTGCGACTGTGTCTGTCTTAGGTTGTCCCCCTCTAGGGATCTTACCCGTCATTGGCTAACCAGCCATCCAATGGAGCCCTTTAGGATCGACTGTGTATGATGACTAACAGCCGTCCAATTGTGAGGAGATGTTGCGGCTTTAAGGCGACAAGCCTTTTGGTGATGAGCCAAATTTGCATAGCATATCAAATTGTTTAAACAAATCAGCTGCCCTAAGTTCCATCAAGTAACACACTGAATACTCTAGACAAATACTCGCAAGTCATTGTCCCGTAAAGTCCCAAACAATGAAAGATCAAAATGTCCATTTGTTGTAACATGTTGATGTAGGAGGCCCCATGAATGTAGAGCAGAGGCTACAGTGTTGGTGAGGTTGTTTGATGCTTGAGCAGCAGGGATGTTTGCGGCGGCCGCGATCCCTGCAGCTGTAGCAGCAGACATCTTTTTTATGTTTAGACCATGCCACCGGCAAATCTTCAGGGCCCGCTACCTAGAAACTCAAGCATCAATTATTAAAGGAAAGGCAGTGCTATTGCAGCACTGAGTCAAGAGGCGAGTTGTCAAACTACAAAATAGAATAATTAGATTAGAAAATTAAAGTTGATTTTTGTTCACACACATCGCTGGTTGAGCTTCTACAAACATAAGTTGGAAAAATATCATATTTAGAACAAAACAAAGAAAGGCTGAGGGTAATTACTGCATTAAAGATAGATTAAAGAAAAGGTAAAGGCACTTTAGAGAAATAATTTGTTAGCTGGAACCCTTGAGTCTCTGTATACAGAGCAATCTTTTACCTGTTGAGATAATTGAAATTAATCAGCTATTAAACAAATGAAGTTAATAACAAATAAACAATCTTATGTCAAAACACCAAAATATCAGGTTATATAGCACTAGTCATATTGTTTGCTGAAGAGAAGTCCCAGGTATACCTATAATCAAAATTGAAAGTACCTTCATTTATAAAATTATTTACCTAAATTGAATATTCTTAACCTAAAATGAATTAAAGTTATTTGGATCCATGTATATATATATATTTTCTTTTTCATAAGCGCTTTGTTCTTTGTGACGTCACACTAGACAGACGAACAAACATACAAACATATATTTGTGATGTCATATTAACATGAAAGGTAGACAAATATACAGACATAAAGACATGTATAAAAAGAAAAAAAAATACAATTGTGTGCACACTAAAGAGAGATCTCCTCGTCCCGGCCGGGAGGAATGACTCTTGAGTTGTGAAACATTTTGAAGGATACTTTTGAGGGAGTCATTCTATATCTTCATCTTGGTCTTCTTGATTTTGTACCTTTTTTATTAATCTTGATTCTTCAACAACTACATCTTGATCATTTTGATGTGGTACTTGCTTTATTAATCTAGATGGTATCCATATTGGAGAGGATTCGTGTTTTGGAAAAACACAAACAGATCCTCTCCCCCAAATTAATACTGGATCTGGACACTTCCATGTACCTGAAAGAACATCCTTCCAGTAAACCAAAGGTTTATGTTGTTGGTGTGGATTCCAATGTCTGTCTCCAGCAGAATAACCATTAGAGTCTAAAGTTAAAAAATTTAAGGTAAACAGGGCAACTGCCAATCTGTCCTTAGGACTTTTCCAATTTCCTTCTTTTTGTTTTAATAACATAATTTTCAGTGTTCGGTTTGCTCTTTCAATAATGCCCTCACCCTGAGGATTGTATGGTATGCCTGTTTTATGGGATATATTGAATTTTGCGCAAAACTGTTTGAAAGATGAGGACGTATATGCGGGGCCATTATCTGTTTTAAGCATTTTGGGGATGCCCAATGCAGCAAAAGCTTGCAAACAATGAGATGTAACATCTTTAACTTTTTCTCCAGAATGTAAGGAAGCAAAAATCATGCCTGAGCATGTATCTATGGTCACATGAATAAATCGCAATTTTCCAAAACTTGGCTCATGAGTAACATCCATCTGCCACAAATGATTGGGCATTAATCCTCTAGGGTTAACGCCGAAATGAGGATTGGGCAAATGTGTTATACAAGATTTACAATCTTTTACAATTGTTCTGGCTTGCTCCTTTGTGATTTTAAACCTACGTTGCAAGGTGGTGCTGTTGACATGAAACTGGGAGTGAAATAAAGTAGCTTGTTGAAGCACTGAAAGTATAAATATTGTTTTTGTAAGTTCATCAGCCTTTTGATTACCTTCATGGGGGGGACCAAGCAAATTAGTATGAGCTCTAATATGGCCTACGAATAGAGGTTCTTTTCTTGCCCACAAAAGTTTTTGTATTTGATAAAACAATTTAAAGGCTGGAGTATGAGGTGCTATTGGTCCTGCTAACTCTAATTTTGGGACGGCTTGTACAATATAGTGGCTATCTGAAAAAATGTTTATGGGCTGGTCCCTAAAATTTTCCAGAGCTCTTACCACAGCTTCCAATTCCACTAGTTGAGCTGATTTGTGTGCAGTTATGTAAGTCATATTTTCTTTTTTACTGACTACTGTAGCAGTACCATTTGAGGACCCATCTGTAAATACATTAAATGCCTTAGGAATAGGTTGATTTTTTATTACCTGTGGAAATATAATAGGATGATTAATACAAAAAGATAATATAGGGGACTTAGGAAGATGATTATCAAAATTTGCAGAAGTAGAGCATTTAGCTATAGCCCAACCATTATCATTGAAGCATAAATATTCAATCTGTGATGATGAATAGGGAGTAATAATAGTAGCAGGGTGAATACCAAATATTTTAGTAGAAGTCTTAAGTCCTTGAAGAATAAGTTTAGCCACCATGGAGGTATAAGATTCAATTATACTTTTAGGAGAGACGGGCAAATGTATCCATAATAAAGGCCCTTGTTGCCAAAATACTCCTGTGGGTGTATATTGTGAAGAAATAATAATCAACATCAGCGGTTGAGTTAAATCAAATCTATCACAATGAGCTCCTTCGATGGCTTTTTCTACTAACTTTAAAGCTTTCCTAGCATCAGGAGTCAATGTTCGTGTTGAAGATGGATCAGGGTCTCCGTGAAGGATGTCAAATAAAGGTTTTAGTTGGCCAGTAGTGAGATTTAGTGTAGGGCGAAGCCAATTAATGTCTCCCAGTAGTTTTTGGAAATCATTGAGGATGGTCAAATGTTCTTTATTCATTAAAATTTTTGGGGGTCTAACAAAAGTAACCATGATTTTAAATCCTAAATATAATATGGGAGATCTGGTTTGAACTTTTTCTTCTGCTATATATAATCCATATTTTTTTTTTAAAATTTTCTACCACGTCACTGAATATATTAAATAAGATTTTTTGATTAGGGTGGGCCAATAAAATATCATCCATGTAATGTAGACACATGAGGTTTGGATATTTATTTTTAATGGGTTGGATAGCCTTGTCCACATATATTTGGCATATGGTAGGGCTATTAGCCATTCCCTGTGGTAAAACCTTCCATTGATATCTCTGATCAGGGCCATTATTGTTCATAGAAGGAACTGAAAAAGCAAACCTGGGGGCATCCAGATGATGTAGGGGAATAGAAAAGAAGCAATCCTTTATATCAAGAGTAATAAGATGGAAATTGTTTGGAATAGCTACGGGACTAGGAAGTCCAGGTTGAGTAGGGCCCATAACTTCCATGGTTTAATTAATTTGTCTAAGATCATGTAACAATCGCCATTTTCCTGACTTTTTCTTGATCACAATATGGGGGAATTCCAGGGAGAGGTGGAAGGTTCTATATGTCCTGCTTCTAATTGTTCCTGAACTAGTAGGTGGGCCGCTTGTAATTTCTCTTTAGATAGGGGCCACTGAGGGACCCACACTGGCTTATCAGAAAGCCATGGTATTTTCAAAATTATTTTCTCAGTGGCCCCGAAAAAAAAATATCTTTTTCCTTTATGATAATGATTACTTTTAGGGTTAAGATTACTCTGTACTTTTTGATAATGAGTTCTTTTATGGTTAAGATTACCCTGTAGGTTTTCACATTTAACATCTGCAGGCTTGGTTGCAAGGTGTACTCCCATTTGTTGCAAAATATCTCTTCCCCATAAAGTAACCGGTAGATTAGGTAAAACATAAGGCTGAAATGTTCCTTTATGGCCTTCATCATCCTCCCATTTTAAAATTACCGCACTTTTATCTGGGAGGTTATTATATCCCAAGCCTCTTAAACTGGTTGAAGCTTTTTGCAGAGGCCAGTGCTTGGGCCATTGGCGTAAATTAATAATGGAAGAGTCAGCTCCAGTATCTATTAATCCCTCCATTTCTATTCCTTGGATTTTTATTTTACACATAGGCCTCCTTGAACAGTCTCGAACCCAGCAAGCCATGGGTCTTGAGTCAGTGGAACAAAATCCTCTATTGTTCCCTTCTTGAGGCATACCCATTTTAAATGAATTATGTCAATTGGGAAGGAGAAGCAACTGAGCAATTCTATCTCCTTGATTAACAGAACTTATACTTTGGGGTGAGCTAAGCATTATTTTTATTTCCCCTTTGTAGTCTGAGTTTATTACACCTGGGGTCACTTGCAAACCTAATAAGCTTTTAGGACTACGCCCGATAATAAGTCCTACAGTCCCTGAGGGAAGAGGTCCTCTGACTCCTGTGGGAATCAGTTGAACCCCCATTTCAGGTGTTAACACTATTCGGGCGGTGGAACAGAGGTCTAATCCTGCATTTCCTCTTGTTCCTCTGGCGAGGGAGTGGATGGGTAGTAGGGATTGTGTCGGGGAAGCATCTGAGTGGATGCTTGAGGATACTCCTTCTGCAATGCCCCGTACATTTGTGGGCCCCGGGGTATTGGGCCCCGTGCCCCGTTTTTTGAATTCCTGAACAAAGGATTTCCATGGATGTCAAATTTTGAATGGCATTTATTGGCCCAATGATTTCCCTTTTTACACCTGGGGCAGCGGCCTGGGGCACGGTATGAGCTTGGTCTTGTTTCTCTTTTGGGATTTTGCCTAGAATTGCCTGATTGATTATGATAATTTTGCCTGGAATATCCTGATTGATTATAATATCTACGTTTAGCCTTTGTGAAATTTCGAGAGGAAGCACATCTCATTGAGGCTGCAATCACATTTCCTGTGTCAAAGGCGTCATTTATATCTTTACATAGTTGTATATATACGGAAAGATCCTTTTTAGTTCTCCATGGCCTGATGGCTGCTTGGCACAATTTATTTGCCTTTTCATAAGCTAATTGAGCAACTAATGGCATAGCTTGGTTAACATCTGCAAACACACTACCTGCAGTTCTCAAAAGTCGATCAGCAAAGTCAGCATATGGCTCATTAGGACCTTGAATCACTTTTGACAAGCTACCTTGTAGATCCCCAGGTCCTTGTACAGTTTTCCATGCCTCTAAGGCAGCTGTGTTTATCTGAGCATATACATCTGGGTCATAATCTGTTTGAGCCTGTAAGTCTGCGAATTGCCCTTCTCCTGTGAGCATGTCTATATTATAGTTTTCAACTATAAACTTTCAAACTATAAAACCCTGCAGCCGCGTTTCTTTTAGCCGTTTCTATACAAAGTTCTTGGAATTGCGATCGCCAAACCAAGAATTGCCCCCTGCTTAATGTTGCTTTACATAGACTTTTCCAGTCTGAGGGGGGGTTAAGCTAAAGGTGTTAAGGGACTCCAGCATACTCAACGTGAAAGGAGCTTGGGGCCCATAAGTCATTACTGCCTCTTTGAGATTTTTTATTGTTTTGAAATCTACTGACTGATGGACCCTCTGTCCATTTTTCTTTTCAAATGCTGGCGGTTCCCAATGCATCTGTGAGTTGTCCTCGAGAGCGCATAAGCGATCAGAAAGACTTTTTATTTCTGTTTCTAGGGTATGCAAATGTCTAGTAATACCCTTCATATTTTCTGTAATGGATTCCACCCATGGGGGAGTAGAGGACACAAGTGGTTCCTCTACCTGACGGTCCTTTTTCTCGGTCCTTTTTAGTTTCTTTTTCCTCATTTTCTCAGGATCACTTTTACTAGATTCTTCACCACTGCTAATTTCACTGACAGCAATATCCTGAGGCCCAGGTTTCATTTAGAGCAAGTATCCTTTAGCTATCACCAATAACTCCCGAATAGCTTTAATAGCTTGGATTTTTTGTCATTTTTGGGACTCTTCTATTACTCTCTTTACTGGTCTTCGTTAGCTCAGTGGAAGCTATGCTTTTTTGATCACGTCCACTTTTTTCTATATACTCCTCACTGAGAACAGAGTCAGGTATATCATGGAGACTTTGCAAAGCCTCTATCACGTGGGATTCAGTTATATTCGAACCCATCTTTAGAGACCTTTCAGTTCTTACCTGTCCTCTCCGAAGTTCCCCGTACGGGCCGCCACCTGTTGCCGCCTGAAGCGCTTGGAGCAACGGAGCCACGGGAAGAACTTCAGAGGTAAACTGGAGACAAACAGCTTTTTATTCTGATAACTTTTCTCTCTGGTTCTAACAACGACTAACACACGCCCACACACATCTCCAAAACTGGCGCTGACCCGATCAGCAATTTCGGCCAAGTCACAAGAGATCCGCAACAAGTCCCCTGAGACTACGGGAGGTGACAATGCCCAAATCTAAACGGCTCATAGTCAACCGCAATTCAAGCCAATCCCCAAACAGGGCTCCTGCACTGGACAAGAACAAAGTGTTTGAAAGCACCTTCATTATGTCTCATAGAGTTGG
>CM046665.1:139795833-139820249 GCA_025594165.1 Tamias sibiricus | reverse complement strand
ATGAAGTTATAAATACATACACAGTAACTTCTAGAAAAAAAACTACTATAATTAAAATTTTATTATATAAATGCTTATTTCAAAATTGCTGGGGGCTGAAACTAAATTATCTCTTCAATATGGTTAAGTGGTTGTTCTTAGTTCGGGGTGAAATTTTGCTACAAGACTAAGTATAAAATCTGTTTCAATAAATTTGCTTTAATTGCCTGAGTCTCCTAACCAAGAAGGATTTTTAAAGACTTGGTGCTAGATGTTGGTAATTTACCACCAATAAAATCTTTGAGTTTGGTAAAAGATTGTTAATAAATATGAGAGACTTAGCCGGGCACAGTGGCGCACGCCTGTAATCCCAGCACTTTGGGAGGCTGAGGCAGGAGGATCACGAGTTCAAAGCCAGCCTCAGCAATGGCGAGGCACTTAGCAACTCAGTGAGACCCTGTCTCTAAATAAAATACAAAAAGGTCTGGGGGATGTGACCCCCAGTGGTCGAGTGCCCCTGAGTTCAATCCCTGGTAACCACCAAAAAAAAAAAAAAAAAAAAAAAAAAAAAAAAAAAAAAAAAAAAAAATATATATATATATATAATATATATATATATATAGAGACTTGCAATGTTCTCAGAAGGCCTGCTTCTTTATCTGTGTTACACTCCATGGTCAGAGCACCAGCAGATCCACCACCCACAACGGAAAAGAGAACAAAGCATCAAGGAAGAGGCAGCAGGCCGCTCCCCTGTGCACCTTCTCAGAAGGAGAAAAGATGTACAGAAATTAACATCAGGGTCATCTGCAGCACATAAACTGCACTGTGACCTTGCAGGAGTAGTAGTTTAACTTTCTTTTTAACCTCAAATTTGTTCATGCTGCAAAATAGAACCACCAGTGGAACTACTCTTCTTAAGGTTTCCAGAGATGCCACATTATCAAATGGAACGTTTACTTTTTAGTCCTAGGTCTCTCAGCTTCACCTGACACAACTAAGAAAGACTGTCTCCTTTTGGAGATAATTTCCCCCAACCTTGGTAGAAAGAAAGGCTTATCTCTATATGTTCTTGCTCTGGTTCACAGCGGAATGAGCCAGTTCTTTCCCAGAGTTCCTTACCTCCTTTGGGCTGTGGTTAGCGGGGATGAGGATGTTGTTCCTTCAGGGTCACTGCTGGGGCACATCATGAATCCTGCTCAATCTGCCAGGGCAGCACCCAGCCAAGACACAAGCTTCTCAACACTGGTGCCAAGCACTGAGCTCCCTCCCCACCCCAGCAGGCTCTGCTCCACAAGGACATCCATAGGCATCCACGGGCCTGTGCTCTCTCTTCCTGCTTCACTCCCCTCTCTCTCCCCTCACCTCCAGTCCCTTCTCTCTCCCCAACCACTACAAGTGAGTAGTTGGAGAAGACAGGGCTTCCCTTTGCATACACCAGTCACCCACAGGATGCTCTTGCTCCTGCTTCATATCCCTGTCCACAGGCACCGCACAATCAGACAACACCAAGCTCTGATCATTCTTTTCTCAAGTCCAACCACTTTCTCGATCCTCCATCTTCATCCTCATCCACCATCATCTTCCTCCTGGACCCCCAGGGAAGGCCCTGTGATGGATAACCTGGCTAGGCTGTGGTATCAAATTGTCTGATCAACACCATCCTGGATATTGCTGCAAAGATATTTTTCTGAGATGGGATTAACATTGAAATCAGTAGATAGTGAGTAAAGCAGATTGCCCTCTATAATCATTCAATTATTCAAAGGCCCTTAGAGAAAAGACTGAGTTTCCCCCAAACAGGAAGGAATTCTGCTCTTGCTGGAGCTTCCAGCCTAATGGCCAGACCTACAGATTTCAGACTTGCCAGCCCCACAATCATGTGAGCCAACCAATTCCTTAAAATCAATCCATCAACCAATCTCTCACATGTGAGCATGCTCTCTCCCTCTAAACACACACACACACACACACACACACACACACACACACACCACCCTGTCATCTGGAGAACCCAATATGACAACCCTGAGTGGTTTTCCCCACCCCAGGTCCCCCATTCGACCTCCATCAGATAGCCAGACTGATTTTTTTTTTTTTTTTTTTTTGGTACCGGGGATTGAACTCAGGGGCACTCGACCACTGGGCCACATCCCCAGCCCTATTTTTTGTATTTTATTAGACACAGGGTCTGAGTTGCTAAGTGCCTCACCATTGCTCAGGCTGGCTTTGAAACTTGCAATCCTCCTGCCTCAGCCTCCCAAGGGCTGGGATTACAGGCATGCACCACCATGCCCAGCTTCAGAGTGATCTTCTTAAAGCATGTATCATGGTGATTTCCAGTATGAAAACATGTCTGACTTCCCACTGCACATTAGAGCAAAATCCAAATCCTCAAAATGCACTTCCAATCTCAACATAACATGCCCTTCCCACGGTGGAGACTCGCCTCAGGCCTCCAGCACCTGGCATACCCAAGATGGGCCTCTCCTCTGTAGCTCATGGTGTATGGAGCTCTTTCTCACTCAGAAGCTTCCCTCTGCCTGGAGACCATCCCCAACCAACCCTCTACATGGGGCTTCCTAGCATCCTCCACCATCACATCCTCAATGAAACTGCCCCTGACCCACTGGGTGCCACTAGTTAAACTTTACTCTGTTCTCAGCTCTATTTAAATCATCTTGCATATATCAATTCACCCAAACACTCACGACAACTCTATAAAGTATTATTATTATTTTCCTTATTTTACAGATGAAGAAAGGGAGGCACAGAAAGCATAAGCAATGTGCTCAAGACCACACAGCTAATAAATGGCATTGCTGGGATTTGAATCCAGGCATTCTGGCCCCAGAGTCTATGAACTTTAACCACCGAGCTAGTCCATCCATTAGAAACAATTGAAAAACTTCCTTGGTGCCTCTCTTAGTATCCTTTTCTTTCATTCACAATATTTATTAAAATAAATATTATACATACACATATATAACACACATATACACACATTTTGGTTACTTGGTAGGTCCCCACCACTACCCTTTCAAGTGCCATGAGGTCAAGGACACTACCTGTTTTGCCCACCTATGTACCTAGTATGAAGTACATTGACATATATAATGGTACTCAATAAATATTTGTGGTTGTATGCCTTTGTTCTTTCCTTTCCCAAGCTCCTTGTTTGTATTAGTAGTATTAGTTTGTATTAGTAGAATTACTATTCCTATTAAAGCCATTTTGAAACAAATTTTCCATTTTTTTTATGTTTATTACATTAGTAACAATTTTGCTGCTTATAAAAATAAACTGTCAAAACAGCTTAGTCCTATTCTCCCACAAACTTACTTTCTCCTTTCTATTCAAAAATTTCTTAATCCCTATCCAGAGTAAATCTTGAAAATGGAACTTTAATATCTTTTCCAGGTGAATTCAAAAGTGTTCTGTTATTGTTTCATAATGAGACTTTTCCTTCTAAAAAAAGACACTTTTTTTTCTCATTTGGTTAATATTGTTAATCTTTCCCCATAACCTAAGGAATTTCTTCAAAAAATTACTATTTTCTTTTAGAAGGTAACACTTTAAAATCTGTACTGCCCTGACACACCTTGAGGTTATTAAGTGAAGTTTCTTAAGAAATGTATGACTGCTATAATAAATGTATATCTTTAAAATTGTTTTTTGGGGGTGGGGATGTTTTATTACAAAAAAAAAATCCTTCAAGCCAGGCGTGGTGGCGCACGCCTGTAATCCCCAGCACTTGGGAGGCTGAGGCAGGAGGATCGTGAGTTTAAAGCCAGCCTCAGCAATGGCGAGGCACTTAGCAACTCAGTGAGAACCTGTCTCTAATAAAATACAAAAAAGGACTGGGGATGTGGCCCTGAGTTCAATCCCCAGTACCACCCCCCCCCCAAAAAAAAAAATAAATCTTCAAATAGCTGAGGCTTTCTATAATGCAATCTGAAGGACCTGGGGTAAGATAACATAAAAGCCTACTGTTATTAAAAGTAGGCCTGGTTATTCCATGAAATCAGATCTTACTTTTCAAAGCAATATCTGTAGATTAAAAAAAAATCCAGTTAAATTGCACTTTATTTCTAAGTTGTAATTGAAAGCTGCTATAGAATGTCATTTAAATTTACAAAAACAATGACAGATTATTCCTTTGAGAGGATCCACCAAGGTTTAGAGTACTTCATCAATAGTATTTTACAAATCAAAATTTTTAAAATAATATTTTAACCTGGTATTACTAATTCTTCATAGTCACATATGGAAATCTCAGGCACAAAAAGTATTATAGGTTGAGTTGCCCTTCTCAAAAATGATTAGGGGACCAGAAATGTTAACAATCTTGGATTTTCTTTGCATTTTGTAAAATTTTACATATACATATTGAGGTACTTTGGGGATGGAACCCAAGCCTAAACAGAGAATTCAAGTATGTTTACATATAATTTTATACACACAGCTGGAAGGTAAATGTTACACAATATATTTAGTGCACCTGCAGTCTGATTGCAACCCAATATGTGACATTAAGTGTGAGTTTTTACATATGTGGCACTATGTCTGTGTTCAAGAAGTTTTCAGAGGGGCTGGTATTGTGGCTCAGCGGCAGAGTGCTCGCCTTGCACGTTCTCGCCCGGGTTCTATCCTCACAACCACATAAACATAAAATGCAATGCATTGTTAACAACTAAGTAAATTTAAAATATTTAAAAAAAAAAAAAAAAGGAAGTCAGAGTTTTCTTCCAAATTTCATCAGAGATTATTATACTTTGGATATGAGGTGTTCCACAAAGGCTTCACTATAAATATAGGAATCTTCAGAAGTGAATAATTGATGTGAGAAACCATAAGCCTAATCATTCCAGCCTCGTGTGAATGATTAGGTGGTACCTGTAGGCAGGTGGGATAAGCCTAGAGGAGGTGGATCACTGAGGCTTGTGCCCTGGAAGGGTATATCTTTCCTGTACTACAACCCTTTTCACTATTGCTTTCTCTGCTTCCTGACCCTGCCAAGAGCAAAGCAGCGCTTTCCTCCACTGAGCCCTTCCCCTAATGATGTGTGTACTACTTCATCTGGTATGCAGAGCAACAGTCAGCCATCTACACATTGAAACCTTGAAACAATGTGCCCCAAATACACTTGTCAAAACCTATAAGTTGTTCTTTGTTGGGTATTTTGGTCATAAAAAAAACAAAAGGTGACTTAAAACAGAGATGTTCAACCTTTGTGAGCATATCAGTAATGTTTACAATATAGAGATGGAAAAGGTGAGGGCAAAGAGCAACAAATAAGCTATATTTAGAGCAAACACACCTATTATTCCTGTTCCCCCTCAGCTAACAAAAAGCTTGAAACCTCTGGAATCATTCATTCACTCAGCACTGATATTTTTTAATTAACTACTATGTTGTCAGGTGCTTATGCTAATCGTAATCTGGCTTTTTCTTCCCTCTCAAGCCCTCATTGTGAAAAAGTCCCAGTAGTTTGGCAGTGTCCACTTTTTTCCCGCTTTCCAAATGTTCAAAGCAAGTCCTAAATAACTTACTGAAAATAGAACCAGCTGAACAGGAAAAAAAAGTGATGTTCAATTAAAAAATATTATGGTATTATTAAACTCATTATAAAAGTGTTAAACAGAAAGGAGACTCACTGAAATTAAAACTCAACAACACAAAAACTGTTCAGAGTATGATCACAACAATCTTAAAAAAGCATTTATTATGGAGAAAGATGAAGAAAGGAAAATACTATACTAAGAATCTCTAGGAGATGGACACTAAACTTTCCTGTATTTTGTAAATTTTCTTATAAAAATCACTTAATACTCAAAAAGTAAATAAAAATGAGTTTTATTTTAAAATTTGTTTTAGTTGTATAAACTCAGTTATTTCTGAGTTTCAGAACTGCATATTATAAATAACTTGTAAATCCTCTATGCCACTGTCTTAATCCTTTAACCTAGGTCTTAAAAAAAAAATCATCCATGGGGGCTAGGGTTGTGACTCAGTGGTAGAGCGCTCCTCCTATGCACGTGAGTGGTCCAGGTTCGATCCTCAGCACCATGTAAAAATACTGTAATCCCAGCACTTGGGAGGCTGAGGCAGGAGGATCGTGAGTTTAAAGCCAGCCTCAGCAATGGCGAGGCACTTAGCAACTCAGTGAGAACCTGTCTCTAATAAAATACAAAAAAGGACTGGGGATGTGGCCCTGAGTTCAATCCCCAGTACCACCCCCCCCCCCCAAAAAAAAATAAATCTTCAAATAGCTGAGGCTTTCTATAATGCAATCTGAAGGACCTGGGGTAAGATAACATAAAAGCCTACTGTTATTAAAAGTAGGCCTGGTTATTCCATGAAATCAGATCTTACTTTTCAAAACAATATCTGTAGATTAAAAAAAAATCCAGTTAAATTGCACTTTATTTCTAAGTTGTAATTGGAAAGCTGCTATACAATGTCGTTAAATTTACAAAAACAATGACAGATTATTCCTTTGAGAGGATCCACCAAGGTTTAGAGTACTTCATCAATAGTATTTTACAAATCAAAATTTTAAAATAATATTTTAACCTGGTATTACTAATTCTTCATAGTCACATATGGAAATCTCAGGCACAAAAGTATTATAGGTTGAGTGCCCTTCTCAAAAATGATTAGGGGACCAGAAATGTTAACAATCTTGGATTTTCTTTGCATTTTGTAAAATTTACATATACATATTGAGGTACTTTGGGGATGGAACCCAAGCCTAAACAGAGAATTCAAGTATGTTTACATATAATTTATACACACAGCTGGAAGGTAATGTTACACAATATATTTAGTGCACCTGCAGTCTGATTGCAACCCAATATGTGACATTAAGTGTGAGTTTTTTACATATGTGGCACTATGTCTGTGTTCAAGAAGTTTCAGAGGGGCTGGGATTGTGGCTCAGCGGCAGAGTGCTCGCCTTGCACGTGCGCGGCCCGGGTTCGATCCTCAGCACCACATAAACATAAATGCATTGCATTGTGTACAACTAAAGTAAATAAATAAATATTTAAAAAAAAAAAAAAAGAAGTTTCAGATACTTGAGTATTTCCAAATTTCAGATCAGAGATTATTATACTTTGGATATGAGGTGTTCCACAAAGGCTCCACTATAAATATAGGAATCTTCAGAAGTGAATAATTGATGTGAGAACCATAGCCTAATCATTCCAGCCTCGTGTGAATGATTAGGTGGTACCTGTAGGCAGGTGGGATAAGCCTAGAGGAGGTGGATCACTGAGGTTGTGCCCTGGAGGGGTATATCTTTCCTGTAGCACCCTTTTCACTATTGCTTTCTCTGCTTCCTGACCCTGCCAAGAGCAAAGCAGCTTTCCTCCACTGAGCCCTTCCCTAATGATGTGTTACTTCATCTGGTATGCAGAGCAACAGTCAGCCATCTACACATTGAAACCTCTGAAACAATGTGCCCCAAATACACTTGTCAACCTATAAGTTGTTCTTGTTGGGTATTTTGGTCATAAAAAAAACAAAAGGTGACTAAAACAGAGATGTTCAACCTTTGTGAGCAATCAGTAATGTTTACAATATAGAGATGGAAAAGGTGAGGGCAAAGAGCAACAAATAAGCTATATTAAGAGCAAACACACCTATTATTCCTGTTCCCCCTCAGCTAACAAAAAGCTTGAAACCTCTGGAATCATTCATTCACTCAGCACTGATATTTTTAATTAACTACTATGTTGTCAGGTGCTTATGCTAATCGTATCTGGCTTTTCCCTCTCAAGCCCTCATTGTGAAAAAGTCCCAGTAGTTTGGCAGTGTCCCACTTTTCCGCTTTCCAAATGTTCAAAGCAAGTCCTAATTAACTTACTGAAAATAGTAACCACTGAACAGGAAAAAAGAAGTGATGTTCAATTAAATATTATGGTATTATTAAACTCATTATAAAAGTGTTAAACAGAAAGAGACTCACTGAAATAAAACTCAACAACACAAAACTGTTCAGAGTATGATCACAACAATCTTAAAAAAGCATTTATTATGGAGAAAGATGAAGAAAGGAAAATACTATACTAAGAATCTCTAGGAGATGGACACTAAACTTTCCTGTATTTTGTAAATTTCTTATAAAAATCACTTAATACTCAAAAAGTAAATAAAAATGAGTTTTATTTTAAAATTTGTTTTAGTTGTATAACAAGTTATTTCTGAGTTTCAGAACTGCATATTATAAATAACTTGTAAATCCTCTATGCCACTGTCTTAATCCTTTAACCTAGGTCTTAAAAAAAATCATCCATGGGGGCTAGGGTTGTGACTCAGTGGTAGAGCGCTCTCCTAGCACGTGTGTGGTCCAGGTTCGATCCTCAGCACCATGTAAAAATAAAGTCATTGTGTACAACTAAAGCAAATAAATATTTTAAAGAAAAAAAATCATCCATGCTCTTAGACAGTATTTCTACATGCCCATTAAATTTTTCCTATTTAATGTTCCAAGGACACCATGATGTCAGCTTGCACACAATAAGCTGTTCTTACCAACTATTCCACATCATTCCCCAATTTTCAAAATTTTGGTGACTGACTTTCTCCCCAAACCATAATATTTATTCTTCTTTCAAAAAGCATCCTAGAGGGCTGGGGTTTGTGGCTCAGGGGTGGAGTGCTTACCTCACACCTGTGAGGCACTGGGTTCAACTCTCAGCACACAAAGAAAAGATGTTGTGTTCATCACTAAAAAATAATATTTTTTTAAAAAGCATCTTATATCTGCTTTCTCTCCACTAGCACTAGTACTTACAATTCTCTTTTGTCTAGAGAGCTATCATAATTTATCTTAAATATTGTGACAAAATCAATCCTTAAAAACTGCTTTCAAGCCGGGCGCGGTGGCGCACGCCTGTAATCCCAGCACTTTGGGAGGCTGAGACAGGAGGATCGCGAGTTCAAAGCCAGCCTCAGCAATGGCGAGGCACTTAGCAACTCAGTGAGACCCTGTCTCTAATAAAAAAAAATACAAAAAAGGGCTGGGGATGTGGCCCAGTGGTCAAGTGCCCCTGAGTTCAATCCCCGGTAAAAAAAAAAAAACAAAAAAAAAAAAAAAAAAACTGCTTTCATAAAAATCTTTTTGAAGCACACATGACTTCTGCTTGACTCAAGTCTAAGTAAACTGTGGGCACACAGATTTCATCTTACATTTTATTTCTTCAAACACAGCAAAACTACACAGGCCCTTAAATTTAAATCTTGCCTAGTCTTTTTACTTGGCTATTCATAACTTTCTATCTAAAATGTCTTTCTTCTGACTCTATTTATACAAAATCCAAGCCCAAAGCTCAGGTCAAACTTTACCTTCTCTATGAATCAGTCTTCAAAGTACTTCAGTCTACACTGACCTCTCTTTGGATTCTCTATCAGACAGGACCACAAAATAGAACAATGAACATTTCTGGGCTGGGGTTGTGGCTCAGAGGTAGAGCGCTCACCTAGTATGCATGAGGCACTGGGTTCGATCCTCAGTACTACATAAAAATAAAATAACGGTATTATGTCCACCTATAACTAAAAACAAATAAATATGTAAAAAAAAAAAAAAAACAGGAACATTTCCTTGACTGTTGTGTATTCATTGATTTTCTTTCCCCAAATAAGATACTCAAGAAGGGTCAAGGAAAATGCAAGGTATGTACATGACTAATACTAAATGAATACAATTTTTCCTATACTAAAAATATGCATGCTCCAGGGCTACAGTTGTTGCTTAGTGGTGGAGCACTTGCCTACCACATGTGAGGCACTGGGTTTGATTCTCAGCACTGCATAGGAATAAAGGTCCATTAACAACTAAAACAAAAGAGTAAAAAAAAAAATTCATGCTCCAAACTATTAAGTCAGCTTACATTTGAAGATATACAGTTTAGAAAAATAAATCTGTCATACAAATTTTTATCGTTATCCTGCCAAATTTAAAGCCTACAACTTACCAAATAATAATCAGTTTAGTTTTATTTCCATCAGTTTTTCTTGTGCAATTTTCTATTTTAGAGATAAAATACAACTGTAATTTTCTCCAATCTCTTCTAATCCTGATCAAGGTCAGATGTTAACTATACAATTAATAATTTTGCCCATTACAAAAAGGAGATGTTTGACACATAAATTAATCACTTGCTAATAAGTGTTTTTGGTCAACTTGGGAAATTACTAAGTTATGAAACCATTAGTTCAAAGAAACAGTGCTAATTCTATGAAGTAATAATGTAGTTGCTCAAGGTATCATACTCAATTCTTCCTATCCTCTTTTCTTTTCATGGTTTTAAGTCCTTTCTGTCTAAAGACCTAACCTTCCCATTCTACCAAACCTAAATCTAATTCAACCCAACCAGAGACATTAAATATTCCATGTTTTCGGAGTATTAATAGTCTAGATGGTCTTGAGATAAGTACCAAGTTTATATAACATCAGTTAATAAAATAAAATGTAAAATAAATGTAAACAATAATTCTGTCATTCAGTATAGGTTGGTAACTACATGTAAGCAGGTCAAATTCAGACTGACAAAATGGAAAATATAAAAACAAATCTCTAAGAGTATTTGTTGGTTTGTCAGAAAATCCAGAAGAGCATCTTTTATAGTGAAACATCAATAAATATAAACTATTATGCTATTTATAACATTATGTTACCTGAAGCATGCCTCTCCTGACCCTGTGGCATTCTTTGGAAGAAAGCTGATTATATTCATAACATCTGTAGTCTGATGAATGAAGGCATGAAATCTATAATAAAAGAGGAAAATCACAATTTCAATAAACTTTTCTAAAGCTGTTCATTTACATCTATGACCCAACAAACAAAATACCTATGGACTTAGAGAAACAAAATTTTGATTTTGATTTAAGACAATACTTGGGTATTTTAAATTGAGGAAGATTACTATTTTCCTATCCAAATGAATTTATATTTTGCATGAATATGCTATGTGTAAGCTTGGCCACAACCAAGTGTGTTGTGCATGACATGTTAACAAACTTATCTATGAACTAAATATTATTGAAATGCTCCTGGCTTAATGCATAAAAATAGAAAATAATCTAACAAATCAATACATAGTCTATGGAATATGAGGCTATAATTTATTTCTAAAACTCCATTTTAGAAATTGCCATAAGTTCTTCTTTCAGCAAACACAATTTCAAAGATAACTGGATTTCTTTAAGATTTAAGATCACCCTGTATTTTCAGTAACTTGCGAGCCTGAGGTAGGAGAATTCCAAGTTCAAGGCCAGTCTCAGCAATTTAAACTTCCAGCCTCAAAAATGGGGGGGGGGGGGTGTTGGGTCTGTATCTCAGTGTCAAAGAGTCCCTCACTCTAATCCACAATATAAAAAAAAAGAAAAATATTTTAAAATTAGTAACTCTGTGTTCCTACCCTTAGAATTAAATAGTACTAGTAAAAAAGAAAACTGGAAAACCAGAAATTTAGGTATGAAAATTAAAAAGATCTTACTTGAAAAAAAAAGCACACAAATGCTCAATGAAAACATAAACATCAAAGATTAAATTATGGCTCCTTGGAGAACAAATAATTACAATTCAAAACACAAGATAATGGCAAAACAATGGCTTTCAGCACTACTGAACACAATGTGAAAATAGCTTAGACATTCTTGCTAAGTAGATACCTTTAAAATATAAAGAAAATTGGATATGGAACCCATTTCATTAGTTTATTAAATAATACAAAAGGGCACTCCTATTAATAAGCTTCGTAAGATAACACTGAAACAAATTAATATCAGAATAAATAAGGCTAACATTTGACAGAATCAAAACATTCTCATTATTTGCTTAAATGAAGGAACATGCCATGTTTTCAAGTAGTATTGAATAAACCTTATTTACAGCAAATGCAAGCTATCATGTAAAAACACCTGAAACGCAAGAATGTGAACAACCGAAAACCAAGCTATAAAAAACAAGTTTAACAAACAGATTTCAAGTTACAGATATACCCATATCATGAATTTTGTTGAAAGCACAGGAATTTCAACAAAAAATCTACAAGGCTAAGGATGGTGCCATATGGAAAAGCATGCTCCATACCTCTTTCTGTGTGATCTTGGACAAATACTAGCAACCCCTATCAACAGCTTTCCCAATTACAATATGAGGCAATGCTTAAATCACAAGGTTACTACCACTTTCCAACAAGGAAACTTACACAAAGAGCCCAGCATGCAGTATGAACATGAAAGAGTAAGTCAGGCCTTACTTCATGAACGGAATGACCAAAGCACTGAATTAAAAATTCAAGAAATTGAGCTACAAAATAGTCAAATATTTAAATTGAGAAGTGGGGGAGGGGAAATATGCTCTATTAGAAGTAAAACAAAGTAAAGATCTTGATAACTTTCCTGATGAGAGAGAAATGATTTTGAGAAGTTTGTCTTTTTGGCATCTCACAAATATGGTCAATACACAAATTATTTGGGCACCCCTACTCTGCAACCTAAGAATGATGAGGCTTTTGGCAGCAGTGTCTGCATTTTAGCTTTTCAGATTCAAGTCCTACAGCAGGACTGAGAAATCTGTCCCCAGGGTATGCACTCTGTGGGGGACGGACAAGGGATGCCCACAGTGTTGGCAAAGGAAAGCATATCTTGGCATATTTACAAGAGGAAAAAGCATCCCTGTCTAATCACTTTTATTCCTACAACATCAGGAGATTAGCAATTTATTTCCCACAGTCTTTCAGATTCCCAAACAACACCACTGTCATGGGAGGCAGGAAAGTTTACTTTTAGGGGCGGGGATGGGCAGGAGAGGAACTCCTTTCCTACTCTTCACCTACTTCTATTGAACAAACACCATGTCAAGAGCAAGAACAAACAAATGACAGGCTGGGGTTGTGGCTCAGTGGTAGAGCACTTACCCAGCATGTGTGAGGCACAGGGTTCCATCCTCAGCACCACATAAAAATTCATAAAAATATTGTGTCCGTTTTATAAAAACAACAACAACAAATGACTTCCAAGGGAACAAAGTGGAAGGAGCATACCCGCAATGGCCCCTGCTGGCTGCCAGAGACTACTTGGCCAGGTGTGGATGCCCCCCCAACACTCACTCAGGCCCCTTCCCCCAACACTCCGCCCCTCTCCCCCCAACACTCACTCTTCCCCTCCCCCACAAACACACTCAGGCACTTCCCTACACTCTCCGCCCCTCCCCCACACACTCACGCGGCCCCTCCCCCCATACTCACTACCCCAGTCCCCCACACACTCACACCGCCCCCTCCACACACACTCAGGCCCCTCCCCACAACACTCGGACACCTCCCAAACAAGCTCACTCCGTTCCCTCCCCCACACGCTCTGCCCCCTCCCCCCCACACTCTGCTCCCTCCCAACACTCCGCCCCTCCCCATACCCTCTGCCCCTCCCCACATCCTCTCCACCCCTCCCTCCCCCCCACACTCCGTCCCCTACAGCCCACCACCAACACTCACTCCACAGCAGAGGCCACCAGTCCTTCACGTACTTCCCCTCAGGTGAGCGTCCTTTCCCAGGAGGCCCAAGGCCCGCCCAGCAGCCTCACGAGCGCTCCGCACCAATCGCCAGCCATCTCCGCCGCGCTGCTGCCACCTCTCCGCAACCCACGGTCGCCCTCAGGGACCGCCACACTGTTCATGGCTGACGCTGAGCGAGCAGACCACCACTCAGTCGCCCGTCAGTCCCTTCCTGGAAGTCTACCCACGCCGCGAATCTGCCTGGCGACACCTTGAGGAGAGGCCAAGGACACCAGGCCAGGAGCAAGGTCCGCCACAGGAGCCCCCTAACAGCTACTGCAGCAGCTGCGGCTCACTCGGTCCCTTACGCTGACGCCCCGACGCCAGCGCCCTGACGCAGCCAGCTTCCTGGACACGTTCCCCGAGGCCGCTGGGAATTCTGGGAAACTGGCCGGGCGCCAGCCCCGCCCCTCCCCACAACCCAGGTAAGGCCAGTGCGGCTGGGGGACTTTGGCTAGCGCCGGCTGCTAGCAAACACCCCACCGCCTGCCCAGGGAGTGATTCCCAGGGCGCTCCCCAGCGAAAGGCACGGTGCTCTGACCTGGACGAGGAGGGTGGAGTGCCGCACCCCTCAACAGAGTCTCCTTCTGCACTTGACCCCCAGGTGCGGCGCCACTGAAGTGTTCCCGTGGTCCTGGTCACTGAGTGAGGACGTTCCTCCTCGAGTTTCCTGGGCCCACAAGTTCAGGTCCCCAACAACGCAGGATGCTCGTGGAGTTGCTCCACCAAATGATCTAGATACCCTTCTCTGGGGAAAAGCAATCTGTTCAATACTAATTAAACTGATATGAATTGACCTCTCCCAGGTGCCCCAGAGTGCGGCTTTCTGATACAGGAAAAAGCAGCAAAAAAAAAAAAAAAATGCAATTCCGACCACCTCATATTCAAGATGATTTGACTTATCAAATTTAATCATCACAAATAAGAGCCACATATTTCCTCTCGGTGTTTATAATTTGGACAACTTTAGCACCAATAGCCAGTACTTTAAATTTTCTATCTGAAATAATACACCCTGCCTATTTTGGTCTCTACAACTTAGTAAAGTGCATAGGATAATATTTGGAAAATTAGAAGGAATTAATTCTGTAATGACCAAATTAACAAGTATGAAACAACTGACCAATGTACCTGATAAGTATAGATGCAAAAGCCCTCAATAGAATACTTGCAAACCAAATTTACTAGCACATTAAAAAGATCACATACCCAGAGCTGGGGTTGTAGATCAGCGGTAAAGCACTCGCCTATCATGTGCGTGGCTCTGGGTTCGATCCTCAGCATCATGTAAAAATAAAGGTAGGTATTGTGTCCAACTACAACAAAAAAATAAATATTTAAAAAAAAAGAAAAGATCACATACCATGATCAAAGAGGTTTCATCCCAGGAATGCAAGGATGGTTTGTCATAGGAAAATCAATAAGGGCAACATGCCACATAAATAGAATTAAGGACTAAAATCACAAAATCATATCAACAGATGCAGAAAAGGCCTTTTAACAGTTCAACATCCAATCATAATAAAAGCCCTGAAGAAGCTAGATATAAGAGGATTATTGGTCAACAGACTAAAACCATGTATGACAAAACCCAAGTCAATATCATGCCAAATGGGAAAAAAAAAAAAAAAAAAAAAACACTGTTTCCTTCAAGATCAGATATAAGACAAAGCAGTTCACTCTCACCATTCCTATTCAAGTTTGTGCTTGAAATTTTCGAGCAATTAAATAAGAGAAAGGAATACAGGGAACATATATTGGAAAGGAAGAAGTCAAATTATTCCCATTTGTAGATATGGTCCTATACTTAGAAGACCCTAAAAACTCGATAAGGAGACTTTAAGATCTGATAAATTCAGCAAAGTAGGTGATATTTTTCACTGTTAAATCACCAGCTCATTTTGATTGTGCTCACGAAGTTAGAAAGCCATATATAGAAGGGACACAATCATTTATTTTAAAAGCTCTGTTTAGTGATCAAGTTTCTATCTTACAGAGGAAGCAAGGCCTGGATGTATCATTATCTGACAAGCAGTTTGTGTGTTTCTAAGTTGTCTGCCAAAATTAAGAGTTGTAAAACAAAAAGATAGCTGAAAATTGCAAGCCTTTCAATTAATATATCATTTTCCTTTGAAACCAAAAAATATATTTGCATTTTACAATTTTAGCAGAATACACATAATTGTGTTTCCATGAACAAATGACTACTATACTAAGTGGCTGATTTTTAAAATGATATTTTCTTATTTATCAAAGCCATGCTTTAATTTTTTTCAATGTTATGGCCACTGTCATCTGGAATTTTTCCTTAAATTCCTAAGTGCAAAACTAGATTTTTTTACATAACTTACTGTTTCATTGTTCCTTGCCAGGGCTGCTGTTTAAAAAGGACCCAAACAAAAAAAGTATGTCCTATGTAGTATCCTGCTCCCTGAAGATCTCTATACTTGCTTCACATGGCTTCCAGGACCCAAAGTTCTCTTAGTGTCCCTCTTATCTCCCTGGTAATTCTCTTTTTACATTTTTTATTTGTTCTTTTTAGTTATACATGACAGTAGAATGTATTTTGACATATTATACATACATGGAGGATAAATTTCCATTCTTGTGGTTGTATGTGATGTGGAGTTACACAGGTCATGTATACATAAAAAGGAAAGTTATATCCAATTCTTTCTACTGTCTTTCCCATTTCCATCTCTTTTCACTTTTCCCCTTTCCCACCTGTCCAATCCCATGAACCCCCAATCCTCCCCACTGCCCACTGCCTACTGTGAGTCAGCATCTGCACATCAAAGAGAACATTTGGCCTTTGGTTTTTTGGGGGATTAGCTTATTTCACTTAGCATGATAGTCTCCATTTCCATCCACTTCCTGGGCAAATGCCATAATTTCATGCTTTTTTATGGTTGAGTAATAATCCACTGTGTATATGTACAACATTTTCTTTATCCATTCACCCATTGAAAAGCACCTAGGTTGGTTCCATAGCATAGCTATTGTGAATTGAGCTGTTATCAACATTGATGTGGCTATGTCACTGTAGGATGCTGATTTTAAGTCCTTTGGGTATAAATTGAGGAGTGGGGTAGTTGGGTTAAATGCTGGTTCCAGGGGCTGGGGTTGGGCTCAGTGGCAGAGTGCTCATCTGGCACACATGAGGCACTGGGTTCGATCCTCAGCACCACATAAAAATGAAATAAAGACATTGTGTCCACCTACAACTAAAAAATAAGTATTTTTTAAAAATGCTGGTTCTATTCCAAATTTCCTGCAATGTATGAATATACCTTTTTACCCACATTTATTGTTCCTTGTAATCTTGATAATTGTCATTCCACACATTTATTGTTATTTGTATTCTTGATAATTGCCAACATTTATTGTTACTTGTATTCTTGATAATTGCCATTCTGATTGATTGGCGTGAAAATGAATTCTCAGTGTAGTTTTAACTTTCATTTGTATAATGGCCGAAGATGTTGAACATTTTTTTCATATATTTTTGATGATTTGTATTTCTTTTTCTGTGAAGTGTCTGTTCAGTTCCTTGTCCCATTTATTGATTGGATTATTTGTTATTTTGTTAAGTTTTTTTGAGTTCTTTGACATAATGGAGGATAATACTCTTGAGTTGAAGGTGGCAAAGATTTTCTCCCATCCTGTAGGCTCTCTCTCTTCACATTCTTTTTTTTTTTTTTTTTTTTTTTTTTGTGGTACCAGGGATTGAACTCAGGGGCACTCGTCCACTGGGTCACATCCCCAGCCCTTTTTGTATTTTATTTAGAGACAGGGTCTCACTGAGTTGCTAAGTGCCTCGCCATTGCTGAGGCTGGCTTTGAACTCGCGATCCTCCTGCCTCAGCCTCCCAAAGTGCTGGGATTACAGGCGTGCGCCACCGCGCCCGGCTTCTTCACATTCTTGATTATTTCCTTCGCTGTGAAGAATAATTTTAGTATGATGCCAACCCATTTAGGAGTCTTGTTGAGGAAGTCAGTTTCTAAGCCAACATGATGGAAATTTGGGCCGATTTTTTTTTTCTTTAGTAGGCACTGAGACTCTGGCCTCTTGCCCAAGTCATTGATCTTTTTGAGTTGAGTTTTGTGCAGGGTGAGAAATAGGGGTACAACTTCATTCTGCTACATATGGATTTCCAGTTTTCCCAGATCATTTGTATATAAACTTATCTCTTCTCCAATGTATGTTTTTGATGCCTTTTTCTAGTATGAGATAACTGTATTTATGCAGGTTTGTCTCTATGTCTTCTATTCTTTGCCATTTGTCTTCATGTCTATTTTTGTGCCAGTGCCATGCCATTTTTGGTACTATAGCTCTGTAGTTTAATTTAAGGCCTGGTATTGGGGTTTTATTTTTAAATTGATTTTTGTGGCTGGACACAATACCTTTACTTTATATATTTATTTTTATGTGGTGCTGAGAATTGAACCCAGTACCTCACATGTGTGCTAGGCAGGCGCTCTACCACTCAGCCCCAGCCCCAGCCCAAGGTCTGGTACTGTGCTGCTTCATGCTTCACTTTTCTCACTAAGGATTGCTTTGGCTATTCTGGACCTCTTATTTTCCAAAATGAATTTCATGACTGCTATTTCTATTTCTATGAAGAATGTCATTGGCATTTTAACAGGAATTACATTAAATCTGTATGGCGCTTTTATAGTATGGCCATTTTGACAACATTAATTCTGACTGTTCAAGAACATTGGGGATAGTTTTCCTATCAAATGCTTTTCCTACATCTATTGAGATAATCATAGGATTCTTTATGTCTATGATGTGACCTTCCTTCCTCAGCCTACTGAGCAGCTGAGATTACAGGCCTGAACTACCATACATAGCAGTTATTATACCACTTTCTTATTTATTATGCATAGTTTATTGTGTGTTTCCCCCTAGTAAGATTGCTTTATTATGAGGACAGGGATTCTTGTGTGTCTTGTTCATTGAAGTTTGTAAAGCTCCTATAGTAGTTTCTAGCACTCAGTAGGGTTCAACAATACTTAATTTAAAAATTATAAATAGAGAAATGTAATTCTTGGTATGTAAATTTTGGCTGTAGCTTTACAGTTGAACCAAGATTTTAATGTAATTATTTCATATTGACCCAGATATAAATTAAAGCTACTAAAAATTCTGTGAATTTTTATGTGTGAGTATGTGCACATTCAGGTGTGTGTGGGAAGGGTGTCAGTAAGAAGACTCAAGAGACTAGAGAAGTATTCTAGTTATATGTCACTAATTATTATTACACAATTAAAAATGAAATTTCAAAAATAATTCCAAAATCAGTTTTATTATTCATATATCTTTCACAAAAAAAGGGTACTCTTTGAAAACCTTAAATTGTTATCACAATTTGAAGAAAATCAATTTGGAGGAAAAATGGGAAATCTTTCCCATTTAAATCCGTCTTGGTATTTGCAGGTAAGACAGCAGATGTTGTAAAACTTGAACTTCTAAACTTTTGTTTATCAAATGTAAATACAAAAATACTTAAGGAAAGCAGCTTATACCAAGGAAGAGGTATAAAGCCTAATATAACCTTCTGCCTTCCATACATAGTGTTCACACAGTAAAGAAAAAACTTAACTAAAAAGGAGCAGCTTAACAAACAGAACAAAGTACTTAATCCACATGGGATTCATTCTTAAAAGAGACATGGAAGAAGGGATGTGAAAGAATGCTAAGGAAAGCCATCTACCCTAAGCTGTATTGATGAGGTTCAATCATGGTCCACCGTTCTGTCCTGCCCACACCTAGGTTTCTTTCCACAATGGTGACAGAATGCCTCTGGAGCAAGAAGGGCACCGAGTCAAAAGAAGAATTGCTGGCGATACTGGATCTTGAAGAAATTTCACTGTGACCAGAATGTGAATAATTATCCACAGTACCACTGGGAGCCAAAGTATGATCTGCATGACAAACAAAACAACATTAGTTAGACACTCTAGGTTTACAACATAAGACTGAAGCCCACCAAATACAAGCAACAAAAAATGTAGGCATGGATATCACCATTGAGATAGGGTTATTTTATCCAAGTGACTACAAGATTAAAGTAAATTTTTACTCTGATGGAGCTAAGATGCAGAAATGATGGCACAACATGACTATCCTTAGTTCCACTGGCTTTGAATTACACTACTATTAACCCATAAAAGGAACTGGGACTGGGCGTGGTGACACACACCTGTAATGCCAGCAGCTTGGGAGGCTGAGGCAGGAGGATTGTGAGTTGTAATGCAGCCTCAGACAAAGGTAGGCACTAAAGAACTCAGTGGAGAGTTATGTAAAACAAAATTATCATGTATTTTAATATAAGAAAGTAGCCATATAAGGAAAAGATTGAGATTGCCTAAAATGTAGTCTATTTAAAAACTGAAAAGAGTCTCTAAATAAAATATAAAATAGGGCTGGGGGTGTGGCTCAATGGTTGAGTGCCCCTGAGCAATTCCCAATACCCACCCAAACAAGAAATAGGAAACTGGGCTGCAGATATAATTCAGTGGAATAGTGCTTATCTAGCATACACCCAAGGCCTGGGTTTAAATCCCAGAAATGGGAAACAACAACAATAACAACTGATTAGAGTTGAAAGTAGGATATTTTTTTCCAAACTGCAAAGTCAGAAATCTTGTTTTTAAACTAAGTTTTCAATTTTCAGAGTTATAAGAACAGTACAGAAAAAAATCAACTGAAAATAGTCTTCAAAATAAGAAATAAGGGCTGGGGTTGTGGCTCAGCGGCAAAGTGCTCGCCTCTCGTGTGTGCGGCCTGAGTTCGAACCTCAGCACCACGTAAACATAAAATGAATTGCATTGTGTACAACTAAAGTAAATAAATAAATATTTTTAAAAAATAAATAAGAAATAAGACCTAAAGAGTATCTCTTTGGATTTTTGCCATTCGCTTTTCAACACTAATAACATATTAGTTGAATCACATAAAAAGCCAATTGTTTAGGATAGAATGCATACTTTTCCCAGACCATCACTGTAAAATGCCTCAAGAGATCTCCATTTCCTGTCCTAAAAGGACCCTTAACTCTGCTTTGTTGCTAAAAATATTTCTGAAAATCTGAGAGGAAGAGACTTGTCTTGAAATTTTTAATGGAAAACAAAAAAACAAATCATTCTCAGTACTTATTTTTATCTTTTCCATAACGTGACTAAGGATCTCATATTATTTTTATATAAATATTCATTCTACATGCTCCCAGCTGAAGTAGTTTCCATCCATATAATGAAACTCATTTATTTCTTAAAGGATATACAGGTCTTGAAAAGATTTAACATGTTCATATATGAAATATCTTTGTATAAACACAAACTATAAATTCTGATAAGATTTAAATCCTTCCCTGAAAAGTTTGCTCAAAAACAAAAACAAATGCTGCCCTGAAAAATCATCACTCAGATGGAACACCTGACATTTGGAGGATCTCCCATTTTTTTCACCTAATGAGATGATTCCTCTCTTTCCCTCCCCAGTTTTGGTTAAGAACCCCACCTATCCCATGGATCAGTGGTGCCTTCTTATTCTTGCTGCTGTTCTCAATTCCAAGAGAAGAGGAGGAACTGGTTAAGTCCAATTGTACACAGCCAAAAGACCTCTGCTGACTGCCACTGCCATCTAACAATGAGATGAGAAAAGAATTGAGATATATTCATTTAACAAGGGCCTAGAACTGACACCCACGAAAAATGCAGACGCCTGAAATGTCTAAAAAGAAAAGCAGTTATTTGTTGAGTGAGTGAAATCTAATAATTGATTAACCTTTTAGATCTTCCTTGAAAGAGAACTAAATCTTAGCTTTTTACTACTGACCGACACCCACCCATTCAATTAAAGGGTTGGGGGAGGAAGGAACCTGGAGAGTTATGTGAAAAGAAAATTATCATGTATTTTAATATAAGAAAGTATCCATATAAGGAAAACATTGAGATTGCCTAAAATGTAGTCTATTTAAAAATCACAAGAAAAAAGGCAATCAAGACCCATATTAACACAATGAAAAAATAAATCAGGAACATATCAGTTTTTTTTATGTTTTCAAAGAGCTCCTCTGTATTAATATTGTATGATAAAATTTAGTCATAAGGAATTTTCATGTAAAAGAGTTTTTTTCACACATGGCCAATAAAAATCTTAAATTTCAGAATAACTTCATATTTATGAATTTAATTCTATCTATTTTAAGAAAAACATTAAAAGCTGGATGCAGTGCCACATGCCTGAAATCCCAGCACTTGATAGGCTGAGGCAGGAGGATCGTGGGTTCAAAGCCAGGCTCAGCAATGGCGAGGTGCAGGAGCCCTGTTTGGGGATTGACTTTAATTGCAGTTGACTATGAGCCGTGGAGATTTGGCCATTGTCGCCACCCGTAGTCTCACGGGATTTGTTGCGGGATCTCGAGTGACGTGGCCGAGATTGCTGATCGGGTCAGCGCCATTTTAGGGTGTGTTTTTGGCGTGTGTTAGTCGTTATTAGAACGAGAGAGAAAAGTTATCAGAATAAAAAGCTGTTTGTCTCCAGTTTGCTTCTGAAGTTTTTCCCCGCGGCTCCGTTGCTCCAAGCGCTTCAGGCAGCAACAGGTGGCGGCCCGTACGGGGAACTTCGGAGCGGACAGGTAAGAACTGAAAGGTCTCTAAAGATGGGTTCGAATATAACTGAATCCCAAGTGATAGAGGCTATGCAAAGACTCCTTGATATACCTGACTCTGTTCTCAGTGAGGAGTATATAGACAAAAGTGAAAGTGATCAAAAAAGTGTAGATTCCACTGGGCCAACTGAGACCAGTAAAGAGAGTATTAGAAGAGACCCAAAAATGACAAAAATCCAAGCTATTAAAGCTATTCGGGAGTTATTGGCGAAAGCTGAAGGATACTTGCTCTCACTGGAACCTGGGCCTCAGGATATTGCTGTCAGTGAAATTAGCAGTGGTGAGGAATCTAGTAAAAGTGATCCTGAGAAAATGAGGAAAAAGAAATTTAAAAAGACCGAGAAAAAGGTCCGTCAGGCAGAGGAGTCACTTGTGTCCTCTACTCCCCCATGGGTGGAATCCATTACAGAAAATATGAAGGGTATTACTAGGCATTTGCATACCCTACGAAACAGAAATAAAAAGTCTTTCTGATCGCTTATGCGCACTCGAGGACAACTCACAGATACATTGGGAACCGCCAGCATTTGAAAAGAAAAATGGACAGAGTGTCCATCAGTCAGTAGATTTCAAAACAATAAAAAATCTCAAAGAGGCAGTAATGACCTTATGGGCCCAAGCTCCTTTCACGTTGAGTATGCTGGAGTCCCTTAACACCTTTAGCTTAACCCCCTCAGACTGGAAAAGTCTATGTAAAGCAACATTAAGCGGGGGGCAATTCTTGGTTTGGCGATCGCAATTCCAAGAACTTTGTATAGAAACGGCTAAAAGAAACGCGGCTGCAGGGTTTGAAAACTATAATATAGACATGCTCACAGGAGAAGGGCAATTCGCAGACTTACAGGCTCAAACAGATTATGACTCAGATATATTTGCTCAGATAAACACAGCTGCCTTAGAGGCATGGAAAACTGTACAAGGACCTGGGGATCTACAAGGTAGCTTGTCAAAAGTGATTCAAGGACCTAATGAGCCGTATGCCGACTTTGCTGATCGACTTTTGAGAACTGCAGGTAGTGTGTTTGCAGATGTTGACCAAGCTATGCCTTTAGTTGTTCAATTAGCTTATGAAAATGCAAATAAATGGTGCCAAGCAGCCATCAGACCATGGAAAACTAAAAAGGATCTTTCCGTATATATACAACTATGTAAAGATATAAATGGCGCCTTTGTCACAGGAAATGTGATTGCAGCCTCAATGAGGGGTGCTTCCTCTCGAAATTTCACAAAGGCTAAACGTAGACATTATAATCAATCAGGATATTCCAGGCAAAATTATCATAATCAATCAGGCAATTCTAGGCAAAATCCCAAAAGAGAAATAAGATCAAGCTCATACCGTGCCCCAGGCCGCTGCCCCAGGTGTAAAAAGGGAAATCATTGGGCCAATAAATACTATTCAAAATTTGACATCCATGGAAAATCCTCTGTTCAGGAATTCAAAAAACGGGGCACGGGGCCCAGTACCCTGGGGCCCACAAATGTACGGGGCATTGCAGAAGGAGTATCCTCAAGCATCCACTCAGATGCTTCCCGACACAATCCCTACTACCCATCCACTCCCTCGCCAGAGGAACAAGAGGAAATGCAGGATTAGACCTCTGTTCCACCGCCCGAATAGTGTTAACACCTGAAATGGGGGTTCAACTGATTCCCACAGGAGTCAGGGGGACCTCTTCCCTCAGGGACTGTAGGACTTATTATCGGGCGTAGTCCTAAAAAGCTTATTAGGTTTGCAAGTGACCCCAGGTGTAATAATATACTCAGACTACAATGGGGAAATAAAAATAATGCTCCCCCTAGCTCACCCCAAAGTGTAAGTTCTGTTAATCAAGGAGATAGAATTGCTCAGTTGCTTCTTCCTTCCCAATTTACATAATTCATTTAAAAATGGTATGCTCAAGAAGGGAACAATAGAGGATTTTGTTCCACTGATTCAAGTCCCATGGCTTGCTGGGTTCGAGTGACTGTTCAAGGAGGCCTATGTGTAAAATAAAAATCCAAGGAATAGAAATGGAGGGATTAATAGATACTGGAGCTGACTCTTCCATTATTAATTTACGCCAATGGCCCAAGCACTGGCCTCTGCAAAAAGCTTCAACCAGTTTTAAGAGGGCTTGGGGATATAATAACCTCCAGATAAAAGTGCAGAGTAGTAATTTTAAAATGGGAGGGATGATGAAGCC
>CM046665.1:139665296-139795733 GCA_025594165.1 Tamias sibiricus | reverse complement strand
TAATGCAGCCTCAGACAAAGGTAGGCACTAAAGAACTCAGTGGAGAGTTATGTAAAACAAAATTATCATGTATTTTAATATAAGAAAGTAGCCATATAAGGAAAAGATTGAGATTGCCTAAAATGTAGTCTATTTAAAAACTGAAAAGAGTCTCTAAATAAAATATAAAAATAGGGCTGGGGGTGTGGCTCAATGGTTGAGTGCCCCTGAGCAATTCCCAATACCCACCCAAACAAGAAATAGGAAACTGGGCTGCAGATATAATTCAGTGGAATAGTGCTTATCTAGCATACACCCAAGGCCTGGGTTTAAATCCCAGAAATGGGAAACAACAACAATAACAACTGATTAGAGTTGAAAGTAGGATATTTTTTTCCAAACTGCAAAGTCAGAAATCTTGTTTTTAAACTAAGTTTTCAATTTTCAGAGTTATAAGAACAGTACAGAAAAAAATCAACTGAAAATAGTCTTCAAAATAAGAAATAAGGGCTGGGGTTGTGGCTCAGCGGCAAAGTGCTCGCCTCTCGTGTGTGCGGCCTGAGTTCGAACCTCAGCACCACGTAAACATAAAATGAATTGCATTGTGTACAACTAAAGTAAATAAATAAATATTTTTAAAAAATAAATAAGAAATAAGACCTAAAGAGTATCTCTTTGGATTTTTGCCATTCGCTTTTCAACACTAATAACATATTAGTTGAATCACATAAAAAGCCAATTGTTTAGGATAGAATGCATACTTTTCCCAGACCATCACTGTAAAATGCCTCAAGAGATCTCCATTTCCTGTCCTAAAAGGACCCTTAACTCTGCTTTGTTGCTAAAAATATTTCTGAAAATCTGAGAGGAAGAGACTTGTCTTGAAATTTTTAATGGAAAACAAAAAAACAAATCATTCTCAGTACTTATTTTTTATCTTTTCCATAACGTGACTAAGGATCTCATATTATTTTTATATAAATATTCATTCTACATGCTCCCAGCTGAAGTAGTTTTCCATCCATATAATGAACTCATTTATTTCTTAAGGATATACAGGTCTTGAAAAGATTTAACATGTTCATATATGAAATATCTTTGTATAAACACAAACTATAAATTCTGATAAGATTTAAATCCTTCCCTGAAAAGTTTGCTCAAAAACAAAAACAAATGCTGCCCTGAAAAATCATCACTCAGATGGAACACCTGACATTTGGAGGATCTCCCATTTTTTTCACCTAATGAGATGATTCCTCTCTTTCCCTCCCCAGTTTTGGTTAAGAACCCCACCTATCCCATGGATCAGTGGTGCCTTCTTATTCTTGCTGCTGTTCTCAATTCCAAGAGAAGAGGAGGAACTGGTTAAGTCCAATTGTACACAGCCAAAAGACCTCTGCTGACTGCCACTGCCATCTAACAATGAGATGAGAAAAGAATTGAGATATATTCATTTAACAAGGGCCTAGAACTGACACCCACGAAAAATGCAGACGCCTGAAATGTCTAAAAAGAAAAGCAGTTATTTGTTGAGTGAGTGAAATCTAATAATTGATTAACCTTTTAGATCTTCCTTGAAAGAGAACTAAATCTTAGCTTTTTACTACTGACCGACACCCACCCATTCAATTAAAGGGTTGGGGGAGGAAGGAACCTGGAGAGTTATGTGAAAGAAAATTATCATGTATTTTAATATAAGAAAGTATCCATATAAGGAAAACATTGAGATTGCCTAAAATGTAGTCTATTTAAAAATCACAAGAAAAAAGGCAATCAAGACCCATATTAACACAATGAAAAAATAAATCAGGAACATATCAGTTTTTTTTATGTTTTCAAAGAGCTCCCTCTGTATTAATATTGTATGATAAAATTTAGTCATAAGGAATTTTCATGTAAAAGAGTTTTTTTCACACATGGCCAATAAAAATCTTAAATTTCAGAATAACTTCATATTTATGAATTTAATTCTATCTATTTTAAGAAAAACATTAAAAGCTGGATGCAGTGCCACATGCCTGAAATCCCAGCACTTGATAGGCTGAGGCAGGAGGATCGTGGGTTCAAAGCCAGGCTCAGCAATGGCGAGGTGCAGGAGCCCTGTTTGGGGATTGACTTTAATTGCAGTTGACTATGAGCCGTGGAGATTTGGCCATTGTCGCCACCCGTAGTCTCACGGGATTTGTTGCGGGATCTCGAGTGACGTGGCCGAGATTGCTGATCGGGTCAGCGCCATTTTAGGGTGTGTTTTTGGCGTGTGTTAGTCGTTATTAGAACGAGAGAGAAAAGTTATCAGAATAAAAAGCTGTTTGTCTCCAGTTTGCTTCTGAAGTTTTTCCCGCGGCTCCGTTGCTCCAAGCGCTTCAGGCAGCAACAGGTGGCGGCCCGTACGGGGAACTTCGGAGCGGACAGGTAAGAACTGAAAGGTCTCTAAAGATGGGTTCGAATATAACTGAATCCCAAGTGATAGAGGCTATGCAAAGACTCCTTGATATACCTGACTCTGTTCTCAGTGAGGAGTATATAGACAAAAGTGAAAGTGATCAAAAAAGTGTAGATTCCACTGGCCAACTGAGACCAGTAAAGAGAGTATTAGAAGAGACCCAAAAATGACAAAAATCCAAGCTATTAAAGCTATTCGGGAGTTATTGGCGAAAGCTGAAGGATACTTGCTCTCACTGGAACCTGGGCCTCAGGATATTGCTGTCAGTGAAATTAGCAGTGGTGAGGAATCTAGTAAAAGTGATCCTGAGAAAATGAGGAAAAAGAAATTTAAAAAGACCGAGAAAAAGGTCCGTCAGGCAGAGGAGTCACTTGTGTCCTCTACTCCCCCATGGGTGGAATCCATTACAGAAAATATGAAGGGTATTACTAGGCATTTGCATACCCTAGAAAACAGAAATAAAAAGTCTTTCTGATCGCTTATGCGCACTCGAGGACAACTCACAGATACATTGGGAACCGCCAGCATTTGAAAAGAAAAAATGGACAGAGTGTCCATCAGTCAGTAGATTTCAAAACAATATAAAAAATCTCAAAGAGGCAGTAATGACTTATGGGCCCCAAGCTCCTTTCACGTTGAGTATGCTGGAGTCCCTTAACACCTTTAGCTTAACCCCCTCAGACTGGAAAAGTCTATGTAAAGCAACATTAAGCGGGGGGCAATTCTTGGTTTGGCGATCGCAATTCCAAGAACTTTGTATAGAAACGGCTAAAAGAAACGCGGCTGCAGGGTTTGAAAACTATAATATAGACATGCTCACAGGAGAAGGGCAATTCGCAGACTTACAGGCTCAAACAGATTATGACTCAGATATATATGCTCAGATAAACACAGCTGCCTTAGAGGCATGGAAAACTGTACAAGGACCTGGGGATCTACAAGGTAGCTTGTCAAAAGTGATTCAAGGACCTAATGAGCCGTATGCCGACTTTGCTGATCGACTTTTGAGAACTGCAGGTAGTGTGTTTGCAGATGTTGACCAAGCTATGCCTTTAGTTGTTCAATTAGCTTATGAAAATGCAAATAAATGGTGCCAAGCAGCCATCAGACCATGGAAAACTAAAAAGGATCTTTCCGTATATATACAACTATGTAAAGATATAAATGGCGCCTTTGTCACAGGAAATGTGATTGCAGCCTCAATGAGGGGTGCTTCCTCTCGAAATTTCACAAAGGCTAAACGTAGACATTATAATCAATCAGGATATTCCAGGCAAAATTATCATAATCAATCAGGCAATTCTAGGCAAAATCCCAAAAGAGAAATAAGATCAAGCTCATACCGTGCCCCAGGCCGCTGCCCCAGGTGTAAAAAGGGAAATCATTGGGCCAATAAATACTATTCAAAATTTGACATCCATGGAAATCCTCTGTTCAGGAATTCAAAAAAACGGGGCACGGGGCCCAGTACCCTGGGGCCCACAAATGTACGGGGCATTGCAGAAGGAGTATCCTCAAGCATCCACTCAGATGCTTCCCCGACACAATCCCTACTACCCATCCACTCCCTCGCCAGAGGAACAAGAGGAAATGCAGGATTAGACCTCTGTTCCACCGCCCGAATAGTGTTAACACCTGAAATGGGGGTTCAACTGATTCCCACAGGAGTCAGGGGACCTCTTCCCTCAGGGACTGTAGGACTTATTATCGGGCGTAGTCCTAAAAGCTTATTAGGTTTGCAAGTGACCCCAGGTGTAATAAACTCAGACTACAAAGGGGAAATAAAAATAATGCTTAGCTCACCCCAAAGTGTAAGTTCTGTTAATCAAGGAGATAGAATTGCTCAGTTGCTTCTCCTTCCCAATTTACATAATTCATTTAAAATGGGTATGCCTCAAGAAGGGAACAATAGAGGATTTTGTTCCACTGACTCAAGTCCCATGGCTTGCTGGGTTCGAGACTGTTCAAGGAGGCCTATGTGTAAAATAAAAATCCAAGGAATAGAAATGGAGGGATTAATAGATACTGGAGCTGACTCTTCCATTATTAATTTACGCCAATGGCCCAAGCACTGGCCTCTGCAAAAAGCTTCAACCAGTTTAAGAGGCTTGGGATATAATAACCTCCCAGATAAAAGTGCAGTAATTTTAAAATGGGAGGATGATGAAGGCCATAAAGGAACATTTCAGCCTTATGTTTTACCTAATCTACCGGTTACTTTATGGGGAAGAGATATTTTGCAACAAATGGGAGTACACCTTGCAACCAAGCCTGCAGATGTTAAATGTGAAAACCTACAGGGTAATCTTAACCATAAAAGAACTCATTATCAAAAAGTACAGAGTAATCTTAACCCTAAAAGTAATCATTGTCATAAAGGAAAAGATATTTTTTTCGGGGCCACTGAGAAAATAATTTTGAAAATACCATGGCTTTCTGATAAGCCAGTGTGGGTCCCTCAGTGGCCCCTATCTAAAGAGAAATTACAAGCGGCCCACCAATTAGTTCAGGAACAATTAGAAGCAGGTCATATAGAACCTTCCCACCTCTCCCTGGAATTCCCCCATATTTGTGATCAAGAAAAAGTCAGGAAAATGGCGATTGTTACATGATCTTAGACAAATCAATAAAACCATGCAAGTTATGGGGCCTACTCAACCTGGACTTCCTAGTCCCGTAGCTATTCCAAAAAATTTCCATCTTATTACTCTTGATATAAAGGATTGCTTCTTTTCTATTCCCCTACATCCTCTGGATGCCCCCAGGTTTGCTTTTTCCATTCCTTCTATGAACAATAATGGCCCTGATCAGAGATATCAATGGAAGGTTTTACCACAGGGAATGGCTAATAGCCCCACCATATGCCAAATATATGTGGACAAGGCTATCCAACCCATTAAAAATAAATATCCAAACCTCATGTGTCTACATTACATGGATGATATTTTTATTGGCCCACCCTAATCAAAAAATCTTATTTAATATATTCAGTGATGTGGTAGAAAATTTAAAAAAATATGGATTATATATAGCAGAAGAAAAAGTTCAAAACCAGATCTCCCATATTTATATTTAGGATTTAAAATCATGGATACTTTTGTTAGACCCCCAAAAATTTTAATAAATAAAGAACATTTGACCACCCTCAATGATTTCCAAAAACTACTGGGAGACATTAATTGGCTTCGCCCTACACTAAATCTCACTACTGGCCAATTAAAACCTTTATTTGACATCCTTCGTGGAGATCCTGATCCATCTTCACCACGAACATTGACTCCTGATGCTAGGAAAGCTTTAAAATTAGTAGAAAAAAGCCATCGAAGGAGCTCATTGTGATAGATTTGATTTAACTCAACCGCTGATGTTGATTATTATTTCTTCACAATATACACCCACAGGAGTATTTTGGCAACAAGGGCCTTTATTATGGATACATTTGCCCGTCTCTCCTAAAAGTATAATTGAATCTTATACCTCCATGGTGGCTAAACTTATTCTTCAAGGACTTAAGACTTCTACTAAAATATTTGGCATTCACCCTGCTACTATTATTACTCCCTATTCATCATCACAGATTGAATACTTATGCTTCAATGATAATGATTGGGCTATAGCTAAATGCTCTACTTCTGCAAATTTTGATAATCATCTTCCTAAGTCCCCTATATTATCTTTTTGTATTAATCATCCTATTATATTTCCACAGGTAATAAAAAATCAACCTATTCCTAAGGCATTTAATGTATTTACAGATGGGTCCTCAAATGGTACTGCTACAGTAGTCACTAAAAAAGAAAATATGACTTACATAACTGCACACAAATCAGCTCAACTAGTGGAACTGGAAGCTGTGGTAAGAGCTCTGGAAAATTTTAGGGACCAGCCCGTAAACATTTTTTCAGATAGCCACTATATTGTACAAGCCATCCCAAAATTAGAGTTAGCAGGACCAATAGCACCTCATACTCCAGCCTTTAAATTGTTTTATCAAATACAAAAACTTTTGTGGGCAAGAAAAGAACCTCTATTCGTAGGCCATATTAGAGCACATACTAATTTGCCTGGTCCCCTCCATGAAGGTAATCAAAAGGCTGATGAACTTACAAAAACAGTATTTATACTTTCAGCGCTACAACAAGCTACTTTATTTCATTCCCAGTTTCATGTCAACAGCACCACCTTGCAACGTAGGTTTAAAATCACAAAGGAGCAAGCCAGAACAATTGTAAAAGATTGTAAATCTTGTATGACACATTTGCCAAATCCTCATTTCGGAGTTAACCCTAGAGGATTAATGCCCAATCATTTGTGGCAGATGGATGTTACTCATGAGCCAAGTTTTGGAAAATTGCGATTTATTCATGTGACCATAGATACATGCTCAGGCATGATTTTTGCTTCCTTACATTCTGGAGAAAAAGTTAAAGATGTTACATCTCATTGTTTGTAAGCTTTTGCTGCATTGGGCATCCCCAAAATGCTTAAAACAGATAATGGCCCCGCATATACGTCCTCATCTTTCAAACAGTTTTGCGCAAAATTCAATATATCCCATAAAACAGGCATCCCATACAATCCTCAGGTCAGGGCATTATTGAAAGAGCAAACCGAACACTGAAAATTATGTTATTAAAACAAAAAGAAGGAAATTGGAAAAGTCCTAAGGACAGATTGGCAGTTGCCCTGTTTACCTTAAATTTTTTAACTTTAGACTCTAATGGTTATTCTGCTGGAGACAGACATTGGAATCCACACCAACAACATAAACCCTTGGTTTACTGGAAGGATGTTCTTTCAGGTACATGGAAGGGTCCAGATCCAGTATTAATTTGGGGAAGAGGATCTGTTTGTGTTTTTCCAAAAGACGAATCCTCTCCAATATGGATACCATCTAGATTAATAAAACAGGTACCACATCAAAATGATCAAGATGAAGTTATTGAAGAATCAAGATTAATAAAAAAGGTACAAAATCAAGAGGACCAAGATGAAGGTATAGAATGATTCCCTCAAAAGAGTCCTTCAAAATATTTCACAACTTAAGTGTCATTCCTCCCGGCCGGAACGAGATCTCTCTTTAGTGTGCACACAATTGTATTTTTTTTTCTTTTCTTTTTATACATGTCTTTATGTCTGTACATTTGTCTACATTTCATGTTAATGTGACGTCACAAATATATGTTTGTATGTTTGTTCGTCTGTTCAGTGTGACGTCACAAAGAACAAAGCGCTTATGAAAAAGAAAAAAAAATATATATATATGGATCCAAATAACTTTAATTCATTTTAGGTTAAGAGTATTCAATTTAGGTAAATAATTTTATAAATGAAGGTACTTTCAATTTTGATTTATAGGTGTCCCTGGGACTTCTCTTTAGCAAACAATATGACTAGTGCTATATAACCTGATATTTTGGTGTTTTGACTTAAGATTGTTTATTTGTTATTAACTTCATTTGTTTAATAGCTCATTAATTTCAATTATCTCAACAGGTAAAAAATTGCTCTGTATACAGAGACTCAAGGGTTCCAGCTAACAAATTATTTCTCTCAAGTGCCTTTACCTTTTCTTTAATTTTTTTTTTTTTTCCCCTTTTTTTTTTAATCTATCTTTAATGCAGTAATTTACCTCAGTCTTTCTTTGTTTTGTTCTAAATATGACATTTTTCCAACTTATGTTTGTAAAAGCTCAACCAGCGATGTATGTGAACAAAAATCAACTTTAATTTTCTAATCTAATTATTCTATTTTGTAGTTTGACAACTCGCCTCTTGACTCAGTGCTGCAATAGCACTGCCTTTCCTTTAATAATTGATGCTTGAGTTTCTAGGTAGCAGGCCCTGAAGATTTGCCGGTGGCATTGTCTAAACATAAAAAAGACGTCTGCTGCTCAAACATCAAACAACCTCACCAACAGTGTGGCCTCTGCTCTACATGCATGGGGCCTCCTACATCAACATGTTATAACAAATGGACATTTTGATCTTTCATTGTTTGGGACTTTACGGGACAATGCCTTGCGGGTATTTGTCTAGAGAATTCAGTGTGTTTACTTGATGGAACTTAGGGCAGCTGATTTGTTTAAACAATTTGATATGCTATGCAATTTGGCTCATCACCAAAAGGCTTGTTGCCTTAAAGCCGCAACATCTCCTCACAATTTTGGACGGCTGTTAGTCATCATATATAGTCGATCCTAAAGGGCTCCATTGGATGGCTGGTTAGCCAATGACGGGTAAGATCCCCAGAGGGGGACAACCTAAGACAGGCACAGTCGCACGGGACAGTCTCATGTGGCCGACATATCAACCTAAGACAGGAGTCAAGGGCACAGCCTTGATTATCCGATGACGGGTAAGAATGTTGGTTGCACATAGACGTCCTAGAGCATTACCTCTTTTAAAACAAAAGGGGGGAAATGCAGGAGCCCTGTTTGGGGATTGACTTTAATTGCAGTTGACTATGAGCCGTGGAGATTTGGCCATTGTCGCCACCCGTAGTCTCACGGGATTTGTTGCGGGATCTCGAGTGACTTGGCCGAGATTGCTGATCGGGTCAGCGCCATTTTAGGGTGTGTTTTTGGCGTGTGTTAGTCGTTATTAGAACAAGAGAGAAAAGTTATCAGAATAAAAAGCTGTTTGTCTCCAGTTTGCTTCTGAAGTTTTTCCCGCGGCTCCGTTGCTCCAAGCGCTTCAGGCAGCAACAGCGAGGCACTTAACAACTCAGTGAGACCCTGTCTCTAAATAAAATTAAAAAAAACGGCTGGGGATGTGGGCCAGTAATCGAGTGCCCTGAGTTCAATCCCCGGTACCAAAAAAAAAAAAAAGAATAAAAAGAAATACCATAAATTTTACACTGATGGAAAAAATCCATTAAACATCACATGAAAGATCATTTAAAATTAGTATGATATTAAAATTGTGTAACACGTAATTCCAGAATTTATTATGACTGAAATGTATAGATTTTGATAAAGAGAAATAACAAGTCATTTAGTTCTACCTTTCACTGTAGAACTCTGTGGGGAAGTTGGAGGAGAAGACAGCTGTGAAGATGCATTTGATATTTCATCTTCAGCTGGCTTCTTGTGACATTCCAAACTCCCTTCTTCAGTAAGGGAAAGAATTTTCTTTAAAGCCTGTGGAGAGTCGATGCCTATAAAAGAAAGAAAATAACTTATTTAGGTATGCATTTTAAGACTAAAATTAAATACTAATGACTAAAACATTTTTGTGTTAAGATTTACTATTACAGTAAGATTCAACTTATCTAAGATCTAAATATTCATGACATATACAGATCCCCAAAGGCACGTGATACCTGGAATTTTGTTTCTGACTCATATCTACTGGACAACTACAAACAGATTGTTTTTGATATTTTAATTTATATTTTAAACCTTAAAGTTATCATTTTTATTCAACAATGAAGAAAAACACACAATTTGAAAACATCTGAATTTAGGATGAAAGTAGCTTGGCCAATTTCAATTCTAGTCATTTCAACATTGGGATGGAAACATATTCTGGTATAGCTGGAATGTTAGCTGTGGAGAAGTGGGAATGATGGAGAAAAGTAAAGGGCCAAAGGTTAAGAGGAACTGTCTTGAACAGTGAATGAAAGAGCTCTAAGAATCATGTGCCCTAATACTCAAATAACCACATGAAAGATGGGCAGGAGACACCTCATGAAAGCACTGAGTCACAGAGACCATGGAAGAAGATTTCAGAAGGAGGGGTGAACCACTGTAGGATCCAGTAGCATGAGGATTTAAAGTGGCTCCACCCACAAATTGATTTTTCAGAAATAAAGAAGTCAATTTTACTTTGAAATAAAATTACTTCATTAATGAGAAAGGGGAAAAACCCCTCTCAGTATCTTTAAGTTACTATTTTATATAAAGTTACTTTAAGTAGGTTATATTAAACATCATAAGATGACAAGTAATATTTCAAGCACATTCAAGTTCATAAATTCAAAATGACTTAAAATATTTTGAGATATTCTCTGTGGAGAGTGGGAGAGAGCTTCTTAGACAGGCACACCTGCATTATATTAAATACGGCTGACAAGCTATTTTTATCTAAAAGGAAGAATGATTATCTTAGGAACAAAAAGCTCAGCAGAGGAGAGAGAAGTCAACCTGCAGGCAACTTAGGAATACACATGTATTGAGAGCAACAGCAATAAAGAAATGTGCAACTTGATTTTTTCTGATAGGGAGAATAACACAAATATTTGAAAGGGGACTGATGTCAAGTAAAGGTGTTCTTTTCTCATACTCCTTCAAAACTCAACAAACGAGACACTGGCTGGTCAAGAGAAACAGGGCAAGGATAGAGTCCACGAGACTCTATCCTCTGCCACATTACTTCTGTCCAACTCACAGAATGCAGGAACTTCATTACTATCATCTAATTTTATCTAAACAATCTCTTTGCTATCTATCTACTTTTTTAAATTTCTTTATTTTTATTACCATTGTTTCCTTCTATCTATATGTAGAAAAAAAGAACGAATACATTTTTTTAAAAAACTATTTTTTAGTTGTCAATGGATATTTTTATTTATTTACTTATATGTGGTGCTGAGTATTGAACCCAGTGCCTCACATATGCTAGGTGATCGCTCTACTTCTGAGCCACAACCCCAGCCCCAGTAAACATTTTAATCTATACATATTTTCGAATTTATCAAAAGGAAGAAAATTTCATTTTATCAATAAACACATTAAAAAATAATTTTCTGGTCCTCAAGTCAGTGGATTTTGATTTAGATCTAATTATATACTTAGAAAATGGATTCAATATTTATATATTTTACAACAAATACTCTGGTTCTTATATTGAAAATGTTACTTATACAAATTACTTCATTCATGATTATGATTTCAATGTTTATAACAAAGGAGAAAAATGAAAGTCTGCAAAAATACTTACCAAATAAATTGGTTTTCACAATGATAGATAGATGTGTGTTATTCTTAAGAATTTCCACGGCTTTTGAGAACTGGACATTTTGAAAGTTTTGACCATTCACTTCTAGTATCTAAAAGTGAAATTATAAAATCAGCACATCACTGACTAAAGAATGAAAAATACCAAAATCCCCCTTATACCCAGACTGAGAAATACCATACCTGATCCCCCCTTGTCATGCCTACTTCAGCTGCTTTGCTACCTGAATCAACACTGTCAACAAAGATTCCAAATCCCTTCTCGGAGCCTCCAAGTAAGATAAAATGCAGAGGTGCTTCCATGGTTGGTTTGCTTAACGTCATCAATCTTCTTTTAGCCTTGGCTGCACACGCAATATTTAAGAGCCTTAGATGTCCACCCATTTGCTATAACGGTTCAGAAAGTGTGGTGTCAATTCAAGACAGGAGGAATAAATGAACTGAAAGCTGATCTTAATAAAATCACAACTAGTACCTCTCTTTCCAGATTATTTTCAAATTTGTCTAGAAACCATGTCATTGCAGGATCTCCTTCAAAGTCACTGAAGTGATTATTCATCCACAATAATACCACACACGAACAACCTGAAAAAGCAATTTGTTTCACTGAGTTTTCTTCTTTAGAGTGATAAACATAGGTGACTAATTTCAAACAAGATATCTAATTTTCAATTTACCTAAACATACTGAAAAAGGAAAAGTAAACAAATAACAATAAAACCTTCAACAAGAATTTTATTCATATAAAATGATCTTTTGAAAAACATCTGCCTATTTCATATACAGAATATATGTTGCTTAGCCAGGAGACACTGTGGATTTGGGAAGGTATTCTACAATCATCTAACTTTACTTTCAAAACACATTTGAAATAAGTAAAAAATAAAATCAAAGATACAATGAAACCAAAATAGGTTAATACAAAAGACAGAACCTAAAAAAACAAAAACCAAAAAAAAAAAACACACACTAGGTAAGAAAACAGATAGTATTAAGTCTAAAAATATATTTAAGAAATTGAGTTGTAAAAGGAAGGAGATAAGACTTCAATCTGGCCTTGAGAGAACTCTCCAGAGCTTCAGAAGAGGGTCTACTTGGAATTCTATTAGTGGGGACTTCAGTCATTAATTGCTGTAATGTGAAGCTGCTCTCATAGGAATGTAAAAAACTGAACTTTCTATTTCAGTATCTATCCGAATAGAAAATGCAGACTTTCATAGTGTCCTGATGTTTGGTTATATTTTGACATATCCCCACCATGTAAACACTAGGTGACCAACTCACTGACCTTTCATTGAAAGAAAAAAAAAACAAGACATATCTAGGGCTAAACTCTGAAATATATAATAAGAACTTCCTTAAAAATATACTCTTATGCCGGGCCCGGTGGCGCACAACTGTAATCCCAGCACTTGGGAGGCTGAGGCAGGAGGATTGTGAGTTCAAAGCCAGCCTCAGCAACAGCGAGGCACTTAGCAACTCAGTGAGACCCTGTCTCTAAATAAAATACAAAAAAGGGCTGGGGATGTGATCCAGTGGTCAAGTGCCCCTGAGTTCAATCCCCGGTACCACAAAAAAAAAAAAAAAAATACTCTTATATTCCATTAACTTGGACAATAATTGGTGTGACAAATGTACCTTTAAGCTTATATTTAATAAAGTACTACACAGTTAAATGCTGAAATAAACTGTATTTCCACCTTATCCCTGAGGCTCGGGACATTAAACCACTCCAATAACTTTTTGCCCACTTCCGTTGGACTAGAAAGGAATGTCCGACAGGTCAACAGGAAGTCTTTATGAAGCTTGGATCTGCTACTGAATGCTCTTCCACCAAGTGCATTGTTAAGCTTTCTGAGGTGCCCTGTAACAAATAAAAGGTTTAATCATGATCCTGAATAAATAACATTTATATGGCGCCTTGATTTCAACCCGTCAACATAAAACCAAGCAAGTAGTATAATAAGTATGATAATTAGTAAACTGCTATTAATCAGGACATGTAAAGATTTTTTTTATTTATAAGGGATGACCTTTAAGAGGTATAATGCTTGATAATGGAAAAAGAAATCTTAAGTTACCATACCTTATACTACTCCAGTCTTCCTTTCCATTAGAAGGAGGGCAGCTTTCAGTCTTACCTTTATGACAATGTGGTCCTTCCTTGTTCCAGTTCCATCAAGGTCTCTGTGTTCTTTGACCATAAGGATCCCTCCTTCCTCTTCAACTTTTTGCATATTTTTTTCTGCTTGGTTGAGGACACAACAGCGATCTTGCTGGGCAATGCAGACAAACTGGAATAAAACATAAGTCACATGTTCATGATGAAGTGCTGGCTGAAGACCTAGCTGCATGGATAATTCAGAGTTTTAATTATTTAATACCAATATTTTCCCTGTCTTTCCCATACTCTCTAAATTAATGCAGTAATGAACTTTAATCAAAGTTTTATACTTTTAATGTATTTCTCCCTTGGTCAAGAAAAGTTTCATGTTTAGAGTATTTATAGATATTTTACATAAAATCCTAACAATTGAAAAAATCTGAAACATGAAACTAAAAGTTGTTTTCAACATGCTTCTTTCACAGTAAAAAAAACATTAGGGGAGAGCAGGGGAATCCTAGGATGACTGACAACAAGCATTTTTTCATTATAGTTTAAATCATTATTCCTTGTAACTTATATTAATGGTAATCTTGCTCTATCAAAGTTAACAACAATTTCACAGCTTGTGGCTAATCACTTAAAGCAATTACAGTTCTCAGCAGTTTCAAATAAAGTTCAGAATAAATTATAGAAATCATGTATTCCATAACTGGAGGACAGTGAGGAGACAAGAGCAGGTAAATGAAAATCACTGTGCTCCTTAAAGTATGAATGTTTTATTCTGAGTTACAAAATCATCTATGGATGGAAAAACATTGCATTATTTTCTCTTTTAACATGAAAAAATATAAAAATATAAGGGAAAGGTTCAAATATAGTATATAAGATAGGATATGACACAATCACCCAAAGTCATATTTTCAAGTATATTTAGAGCTCTGGCTTAGTGTTCATGATAGCACATGAAAACTTTTGAAATAACCAATAGTGATATCATCCTCACCATCACCCTCATATTACAGTAGCCTTGTAGGAATTTTCTCAGTTTATGGTCCTAATTGTACGATGAGGAAGGCAGTACTGTCATGCCCACCATACAGAGGAGGATACAGCTCAATGCATCATTACATGCTGGCTATTTTTTTTTAAATACATGCCCATCAAAATCTTGGGAGAAAATATATTAAAACATTAACAATATTTCTGAGCAATGTAAGTCACATGGACTTTCAATTTATATTATACTTGTCTACATTTTCCATACTTTCTGCATAGACAGTAGTTCTATTAGTGAATAGAAGCAGCAGTCCAGAAAAGAAATGGCATACTACAGTACTAAGTTCCTCCCCGAGTTGGCTGATATCATCTAACTTTTCTGTTAAGCGTTTAGGAGCAGAAAGTTACAACTTCAAAAGACAGGATTTTTTGTGTACAATAAATATAAATAGTTGAATTAAAATATTTTTAATACCCCATTTCTATCACACTGACCATTGGTGTACACATTTTCAAATATAAAGCCTTTGGTAGCTTATCTTCAAAATATCTTCATTTCCTTTTACTCAACAGAAAAATTGCTCCCCAAATTCACATGGGAAATTTAGAAAGGTTTTATCTTCAAATAATTTTAGGTGTTATTTCTTACACTCAGTTATAGAGAATATAATGAAATCATCATTTCCCCATTTATCTTCTAAAAAGAAATGTATCCCTGATCTAAAATTAATACATAGATGAATGAAAGCAAATGGTTCATGAAGAGAAATGTACTAAAAATTAATCTCCTTGACTAAAGATGCAAGAAAACTAGAATAAGAGCCAGGTGCGGTGGCGCATGCCTGTAATCCCAGCACTTTGGGAGGCTGAGGCAGGAGGATCGCGAGTTCAAAGCTAGCCTCAGCAATGGCAAGGCACTTAGCAACTCAGTGAGACCCTGTCTCTAAATAAAATACAAAAAAGGGCTGGGGATGTGGCCCAGTGGTCTAGTGCCGCTGAGTTCAATCCCCGGTACCAAAAAAAAAAAAAAAGAAAACTAGAATAAATTCAATTTGAAATTTTATCTAGATAGATGTTTTGGCATATCATATGTAACAAATTGAAATACCATCCGAAAAAAAGAAAAAAAAAATTCAAACTGTACTTCTAATATGGTCATAGAAAGCTAGTGCCTAAACAAAGAATCATAATTAAAAACACCCTTTTTATTAGCAACTTTTTGATTTAAAAAAATCTACAGATATAACTTGAAATTATCAGGTAAAATTTAAAGTGGTATGAATACAGTTAAAAATTTGTGAGTTGTTTTAGTGAGGGTTTAAGTTTTCAGGCAGCCGTAAGCAAATGATAGTGCTGTATGATCTTAGCACCCTAATATGAAATAAAAATTCAAATAAGACTTTACTTCTCAAAGATAACAGCAAGGGCTGAGGGGACAGTTCAATGGTAAACTACTTGCCTAGCCTGTGGAAAGCACTGGGAACCATCCCCAGAGCTGCACGAAAACTAACAAACAAGCAAACGAACCCAGGTCAACACATTATATGCTACAGTATTATTCTTCTTTGGGTACAGATCTCATAATTTAAGTTGAAAAGTTACAGATGATCAAAGAATAAGTAAAATTATACTACCATCAATATATTATATAGTTCACTTGCAACTTATCCACAACAAACTGCTTCCTCATCCAAAACTACTTTTTAGTTTCAATGGTCCCAAGAAAATGTGATTCTAATGTAGATTTACCTTAAGATGTTAGGTATATTTAAACAGGAACTCTGTAGTCTGTAAGGAAAATTCACAACTAATTGTTCAAATTAGGTATACAAGTGTTCCCTCCCCATGGAAGGGTGAAGAGCAGGCAGTAGAGAAGACAAAAAAGGGAGAAAATTAAAGGGAGGAAGGTAGAAGAGGCAGAGGGGAAGAAGGGGACAAAGGAGGAGGGAAAAGAAAAGGAAGAGGTTTATGTGGGGAATAGAAAGCTGTCGGAAGCTGTGACTAAAGCGATGCTTCTTCTGCTAACTCTCTGTGCGAAAGTGCCGGGGAAGACTGTCCAGTTACTGTGGTGATGTCCTATACACAGGAGGTTCTATACTGGTCACAGAATTATCAGTTCTTAAAGTTCAGGCACCAACTACCTACTGGTAGAGAACTATGAGTGCATGCTGACAATTATAATTGGGCCATTAGTCTTCAACCTTGGTTCTGTGTGCTTTAAAGCAAGTTTCTCACAAGAAATGCTTTTGATGATAAAACTTATATGATAAAAGTATGGAGCTGTGACCATTTCCCAAATGCCCCTTCATCAGTCTCTAGCTGTGTTCCTTCAAAGAGAACACCAAGGGCAAATCCCATCACGGTGCTGTTTGATTCCCCATAGAATTCACAGCCTCAACATGAAATGCCCTCCCTGCATGGCACTTCCGAGACTTAACCATTATGTCTCTTCCGGACCCTGATTCATTCATTCCTGAACCCATGCCCACTTTAAGCAGAGGAGTCCTGTTTCCAGGAGAAAACACAGGAATCATGACCCACCAGCTTCAGTATTCCTCCAACTCAGCTCTACACCCACCTGCTCTCCATGCCCCACTCCCTGACATATGAGCCAGTGTCTTGCCCCAAACATCCCTTCTCTCCAATGAATTAACTCCTTCCTGCCTTTATTCAAACTTCCTGACAGAGCAAACTATACTGGACAACTCCAGGGCTCACTTCCAATGTGCTAGTGCCTGCCAACACTTCCCCTTCCCAAGAAACCAGTACTAAAAGATGTGGGCTGAAAGAAGACCTTTACTCTGTCACCATCTGCTGGGTGAGCACACCCACATGGGACTGTGCCCATGGTATCTGCTCTGATATTATCCTTCTGGGCAACCAAGTAGAATAATTCAGCCCCCAACATCAATGCTTAAAAAAAATAACAAACAACAACAACAAAAAAAAAACGCACTCCTTCCAAATAAATACCAGTGTGGACATGTCAGGGTGCCCTAGACCTCAGAAATTTCCATTTGCCCTGGGTCAAGCTGCTTGCAACTGTGGCTTTCTTATTTTGCCAGCCAAAGACTTTGTATCCCATGGGAATCCCCGCATGGATCAGGGATGGGATGTGCTCGCATTCCCAGGTTGAAGATATACAACACCACCTTTCTACAGAGCAATTTGCTTTTGGTTATACCCAGTCAATTAAATGAACAGTACTTGACTCATGCCTTTTCTAGTACTGCTCCCTCCTTAGCTCACTGAAATTTGGCTTCTGGCCCTTCTCCCATAAGAAACTGACCTAGCCAATGGCACCCATGGTTCTCCCATCCCACCCCACCACAAGTCAAACTTCTTCTCAAGCATGCTTCAGCCTCTGGAGGCCCTGGAGCCCCTTGGGTTCCAGACGTCCGCTTCTCTGCTTCTCCTCTGGCTTCCCTGAGCACTCTAGTCTTCTCTCTCCCTGGAACATGCTCTGTCCCACCGATGACCCCCTCTGCAGCTCTCCTGAGTCTGTTTCTACTGTAGCCCCATGGGCTTTTCTTGGGCCTCTAACTGAGCTTCAGATGCCCATGTTCAATGACACACTGGCATTTGACATTTTGAGCATGTCTCTAAGAGTTTAGGGGAGGGACCACTTGAATAAAGTTACAAAAACAAAAAACAACCAGTGCCATGACTTTCAAGGAAGACACCATAGCTCCTCATTACCTCCTTCTACCTCCTCCTACCTCACCACAGTTCCAAGAACCACAGAAGCCCCAGGCTCAGCCCCAGGGCTCTCTCAAGCTGACTTCCTCTTTCCATCAACTCCTCCAACCTTCTGCCTCTAGCCATCACCACTCTCCCAGGCCACTGCCACTGCCCTGGGTATAAGTGCTCTTTTTTACTGGGCCTCATGACTTCAGATCCAAGCTGTGTGATTAACCTCCCAGTGGTCCCCCAAGAGTTCTCCTTCCACACCCTGATCTGACTGTCATTCCCTGATTAAAAATCTCTATCCTGTCCCCCAAATGCCTGTAGCAGGGATTTTCAAATTTATTAGGAGACAGGGAAAGTGGAACTCCTTCCTTCACAGAAAATCTTCTGCCATCCAACATAGAAAACATGGTTGAAGCAAGGGGGACACTGAGCCCCCTCACACCTTCCCCTGAGCTCCAGGATGCACACACATACGGATGAACATATGCAGGTACTAGGCAGAACTTCTCAGGCACCTCCCGCGAGATAACTGTTTCCCAGAAGAAAGGTTGGAAAACTCTTGGTCCAGAGCCAAGTCCAACTCCAAACCACAACATTCAGGGATCCAGGTTATCTTTCCTTTCTTCCCCCACCACTCATACCAGAAACTCAATGTCTAGTCATGCGTGAATTTTCTCCACTTGCCAAACAAATAATTCTGTTCCCATATACTTTTCCTCTTTTCATCTCCTCAAGCTTGAGATGAACAAATCACTAAACTTAATGAATTTCCTAAATTTTCCTTAACAAATATTCCACCCAGGGAAAATTACAACAGCAAGAACCTTTGCATTTACTGTGTTCTCAAAGCATTCTGCAAATGCTATCAAGCATTAAGCACCTTCTCCTTGGCCACTAGTTCCTAAGCCTGTTAGTACCCTAAGTACAGAGACTAAGTGTTAGTCATCTTTGCATCTTCTATGCCTTGAACCACACCTTCAAAGGAATGAAGTGAAGGGCAAAGTTGGCCATGCAACCACTGAGCCTGAACAGTAACACAGAGTGAAGTCACTGACTTTTATTGTTGCTAAAATTTCCCCTTGCTGGCTTAGTCTAGATACATTTGTATGGGAATTCAAAACATCCCAATTCCAAATTGGCATGATTAACGTAAGATTAATTGGTGCAACCTAATTTAAAAGCATTAATATTTAAAATCTGGTCCAGGCTTTTTAAGCTGATCTTAAAACAGTCTAGGAAGGGAAATGATAAATAGGAAATAAAGCCCCTCTGCCACACTTTGTAATTTCAGAAGATCCCGAAGAGGCTAAACGCCATTGGTCCTAAGAGTGGATCAAGTGCTCCATGTCTAGGAACCCAACCCCTTGGTGTAAAAGTCAAAAAATCCACTAAATGTCTAGAGGAGCACTTCCACCATATTCCCTCTAGAGCTGGACCTGCAAAAGCAGACAGTGGAAGAACCACCTGAGAAGTGCACCAGAAAACCAGCTTCCTTTGGCCTTCCCCAGGGTCCCCTCATGCAGGATTCTGGGATGAGGCCCAGAAAGTGTCCAATCCGGTGAGTCTGAAGCACTGCTCTCGAATGTCAGAGAAACCACACAGGACCAAGACAACTGACTGCAGTAAATAGGACAAATGGTCAAAAGAATGTACTGAAAGCAAGACCTCCTTTTGTAACCCACAAACTTCAACTCTCTCTCCAGGACCACAAAAGTCCTCAGCAGAGGTGAGTGTCAACACCAGGAAAGGCTCACAGGCCACTCTGGACACCTGAATGAACTGATGGCCCACCTGAGAACCTGGCTCCCAGCTGAGCTGAGGCATAGCAATAGCTATTGGCCCCACCTGGAGTTTAGCAGGCTCCGGAGCCTGGAGTAGAGTTTGAGGTCAAGGTAGACCCCAAGAGAAGCCAGAGTTCGGTGCAGCTCACCAAGCCACCATCACGTTGCCACAGTCCTCAACACACCACTCAACTTCTTGAGGGGCCCTTCCCAGTTCTTCCTTGAGAAAGCATCTATGGTGGGACACAGTGCTCCTTGGACTGGCCTCATCAACACACCTTGGCCTCTTCCTGGGGTCCCTCCACAAAGTAATCTGTACGCCATGTCCTCCCCTATGAAGTAGAAATGCCACTACCCAATCACCTCACAGACTGTTGAAGGATTGTGACACGTTTAGAATCCACTGAAGAAACATTGATATAAAAACAATAGCCGGGCGCGGTGGCGCACGCCTGTAATCCCAGCACTTTGGGAGGCTGAGTCAGGAGGATCGTGAGTTCAAAGCCAGCCTCAGCAATGGTGAGGCACTTGGCAACTCAGTGAGACCCTGTCTCTAATAAAAAATACAAAAAAAAAAAAGGGGCTGGGGATGTGGCCCAGTGGTCTAGTGCCGCTGAGTTCAATCCCCAGTACCAAAAAAAAAAAAAAAAAAAAAAAAAAAAACCAATAATATAAGCCAAAATGTCTATAGTTCATAATTCTATACCTCCAATGAAAGGCTCATAACCACAATGTTTTCTGTGAATGAAGCTGGACTGACAAGGAAGGGCAATACTAGCAAAGAGGTGTCAAAGGTGGCTAACAGGAGAAGCAGAGTCATGATGTACAAAAATGTTCTGTGAAATCTCTCAATTTTTAAAATGAATTTCTTATTTACAAATGTATAATAATATGTGGATAAAGAAAACTGGACAACCGACAGGATTCTGTCTGGGCAGCATCTGTCTGTGACTCGCTGACAGGTCTTAGGAGACCTATGTCCTTGTGTCTTCCAGCTACAGGCCAGACCATCTCCCACTTCACATAGAAACCAAAGATGTCCCCACACCCTCCTGGTGACTGGCAATCCCTCCCACCAGGTAAAAAATAGAGACAAGAGGCTCAGAGAAACTGACCAGTGGGCTGGACGTTGACCACAGCACCCTCAGAGTGCTTCCCACATGGCATACCTCGATTCATCAGGATCCTGGATCCACTCAGTGGCCTTGCAGTAGAACTCGCCCTGGTCAGAGGCTGCAGGTGGAAGATGGCAAGGCAGGTGGTCCTCCCCAGCTTGTCCAGCTCCACCTCCCCCAGGCTCTGCCTCTGCCTGTGTTCACTGCTGGAGTGCAGAATGAAGTCCCGGCTCAGGAAATCCTCCACCAGTCCCTTGCCATCATTAGGCCAGAGCCAGGTCACAGAAGATGGTTATGCTGGACTGTCTCTGTGGCCACCTCACAACTGAGATACAGCAGATCCTGCTCCACTCTGTGCACGGTCTGCAGCATGGTGGTGGTCCTCAAAGAGTCTGGAAACTCTGCAACACAAAATGTCCCAAGAGTAACCAACACATAGTTCTCACAAAGGTGCAGACAACACAGGGAAGTAAACTCCAATGCCAAAAGATTTCAAATAAATTCTGTAAGTGCAAAACACCTAGATCTGGAGATGCAAATGCCACAGACAGCAGTGATAACCACTTTCAATGCAGAGAACAGAACCACACATGAAGGGCATGTGGTGTGTCCATGTTTGAGTTCTGAGGTGATAGGGAGAGAATGCACCAGGTCTTGGCCAGTGAGTTCATTCTAGACCCAACATATGTTGTAAGACACCACACTTCAGTCTTGCTGAGTGGCATGAAAAGCATGGACAAATGTTGGTGGGGGTATGTTTTTTCATGGGGGTGGATCAGAGGCTCACCACTTGGGACCACAGTTCCTTTCTTCCACTCTAAGCATTCAGGCCTTCTGAGAACACAAAAACCAATCCTAGCACACTCCTTACCAGGCAGTTTCAAATTCTCGAATCAGTCCTCCTCCTAGGACCCAGTGCTGAGATTCCTTGGTGTGGAGACACAAGACAAATATCCTCAAACACTTAGCCTATGGACTACTTAAAAAAGCATCCCTTCAACCCCCTTCTACTACTCACTCCGCTTTGCTTCAAAAAAAAAAAAAAAAAATCACTAACACCAAATAGACTTTCCCAACAGAGCACTAATTGCACTGCCACTTCCCATTAGTAATGAATGCAGACCAACACAAAAGTGAAAATGCTGGAGCAGCCATGACCATCCTACTCCAGGAAGCTAGCTCACAATCCACATGCAGTTCTACACCATGGATGTGCAGATGAGGGACCTCACCCCAACTCCCAGGACAGACACTTAAAAGTCAGCAAATGTTCCTCCTTGAACACAAACGATACTCCACCATCCCCTGCAGTCTAGAGTGAATGGTAAAGAAATACAGCAATTACAGGAGTCAAAAGCAGGTTTTACGTTCACATCCATTGCACTGATAAGCACAGCCACTCACCCAGCTAAGCCAGACAGCTCAATACTGGGAGAAAGCACTTCATTATGGCAGCACCAGCCGTGGCAGGACACAACACAGGGTGATTCTTCTTCTCCCAGCACCTAATCTCTCATAGTGGCAATCCACTTATAGCTCCAGAGAACAGTTTTAGAAATAGAACTTAACTCAGAGAATGACAATGGGTAAAAGAAGGCAATCAAAAGAGAGGAGCTGGGGTGGGGTGTAGGGGAGAGTGGAAAAACCCCTTATGCTAAAGAAGGGTCCCAAGAAATTTTGAAGGCGCTATAGACTTCTGGACCTCGTGTGCCCTGCAATTTCACCTGGAACTGTAGATTGTGGTGAATTAATCCTCAATAAAAAAAAAAAAAAAAAGGAGAATGAGAGTCTGAGAAAATCCTTTCATCCACTGATTATACATTCCATCCAAGGCCCTGCAGTGGAGGTGTCTGCGAACTCCCTCATTTGGATTCCCCAAAGGGAACCTTGGACAGCCAATCAGCAGGGCTGGCATTGGCAGTTTGGATTTCATCATCAAAAAGTTCCTCTCCATCCATGGTGGTTACAGGGCTGTCACCTGTCCCACAGCTGCCCAGGACACACGAAGCAAGTGGGCATTTGGAAGCCCGGAAGGGGTCCCAAATGCAAGGTTTCTAAAACAAACACAACAGAGATTTATTAAAAGCAAATACAACCTCTGCTAAACCTACAGGAGCCGAGCGCTGGGCTGGTCCGGACACCTGGGTCCCTGCCTCCTCTAGGACAACCAATCTTGCATTCTGTCCCTGGGAAAGTCGCTGCCTTTCCCTCCGCCTCAGTGCCCCTTCCCAAGGAGGGCAGCTGTGGAAAGCCCGAGTGGTCCTGAAACACCTGCACAAAATGCTTCACTCCGGGATCTCCCGCGGCCTCTTCTGACTCCCGCACCGTGGCAGCCCCACCCTGCACCTGTCAAATTGGGGAGGGGCTCCCAGCTGGGACCGCGACTTCCGGGTTCCAGGCAGCCCGTCCCAACCATGGGCGCTGGTCGCATCCCAAGTGACCCGCCCTTGATGTACCTTCGCGGGCGTTTATTTCTCGCTGAGTGGAAAGAAAACAAGCCGGAAAGAGGAGAGCCGGCGGCTCCACTGTCCACTGCGGAAGCGCTCGGTGCGGTCCTCCAAGCAGGACACCGGGCTCAGGCCAGCCCGGGCCCACCGAGCCCGCAGCCAGCCCTCCCGCCGCCCTCGGCAGGCTCCAGACGCCCCCGCGCCCCCTCCCCGAAACCCCTCCCGCCACCCCTCCAGAGTCCGACCTGGTCCTGTGGCCTATTGGTTCCAGCGTCTGTCGGTGGGGTGGTCACCCAGAGCAGGCCTCAGGAGACGCACCGCTTCCTCTGTGCAGCAGCACCAGGAGCTGCACTTCCGCCACCACAGACACCGCCCCCTCCCGAGGCCCCGCCCTCCACCTCCAGGCCGTCCGCCCCGCCCCTCCTGAGGCCCCGCCCTCCACCTCCAGACCCGCCCCTCCCGAGGCCCCGCCCTCCACCTCCAGACCAGCCTGCTGCACTCAGAATGTCAGCACCTTGGGGAGGCCTGTGGCTTTGGAGAGTGGCCTGGTGGCCCCTGTCCCTTGGGGGACTCACCTGGCTTATGGGCACTGGAGGACCTGGTACTGCTGAGAGTGGACCTAGCAGCCAGAAAATCTATCCATAGATTCCCCCGCAGACTTCTGCCAGCTGGTGAGATGCACAGGCCCTTCCCAAGGCCCAGCAAAGGACTCAGTGGCAAGAAGAGGGCGACACAAGGGCGTGTCCCTTGAGAAAAAAAGCAAAGCCCTACCTTGGTGTCTTGAATCTTTTCATGTAGTGCACCCCCACATTCTGCTTCATTCTATGATGCAATCTGGACTCTGCAAACAGCCTGGTCCTCCACTATGTATCAGCAGACCTTAACCAAGTTATCTAACCTCTCTGTGCCTCAGTTTCCTCCTCTGTTATACGGGGGAAGAACCCCATTTAGTAATGTGAGATGGGTAGGTCATATTATAAAGCCTTTAGAACAGTGTCTGACACATCATAAGCACTCAGTAAACATAAACTATTATTCTTTTATGACCAATCGCCTTATCCGAGAAAGTGTGTTTTAATTCATTCAGCCTTACTGAAGAATAGGAGAAGGCTGCCCTCGCAGAGATTGCAGTCTGGTGTGGACACAGACAATAAAACAGGCATGACATGTACAGTGTGGAGGAAACACATGCAAAGCCCCTGCAAATGTAATATGGGATGATGGGGAGCCAGGTACTGGTCATAGAGGAAACTAGTTAGAATCTGAAGCAGAAGGAGGTTCTGGAGGAAGGTGAGGAATCACAAGCCATGGAAACAAATTTATAGATTGTTAAATTATATGCATGTATACATAGGAACGACCACATAAGTAAAACATACTGTTTTGAACATACCTCAGACTTTTAAAAGTTAGAGCCCTGGCCTCTCAAAATAATTATCTACTCAGAGTGGTTAGTGTTTATCTGTACTAAACATATGATCTGTATTCTTCAGATTATGGATGGTGCAGGATTTTTCCAAGAGAGCTCCACTATTATCTCCATCATGACGTTTCCTGTTTGGTACATCCATTCTGCATGCAGAAAACATGGTGCCCGTCTGTATTATTACATCTCAGTGATTGCAAGTTACTAAATATGAAACAAGTGCACAGCTCATGAAAACTGATTAAATGCAGGTTTACTTTTTATTAAAAGTCTTTCTTGAATATCAATTGTGTTCCAGGCATTTGAACCAAACAAAGATAAGGCAGTGAAAAAAAAAAATAGTTAAAACAACAAAACTAAACAAAATAAGTCATTGTTCTCATAAGGCAGTAGGGGACATTTAACCCTTTTATTTCCTTTCTGTTTCTAAAAAAAATATAGTATACTGTATTAAATTTACTCCCAATAATGTATTATGTACTTGCTAACATTCACATAAAACTTTGAGCAGAATCCAGAGTTAATAATACTTAATATATTTCTAATTATTTACCATTTAGTGTTCATATGAATGTTGATATTGTGATGTTCAATGTTGAACGTAACATTGTGGATCAAGAAGACATAGTAAGTGGGTACGGGTGTTGCAGGCATGTAATCCCTGCACTTGGGAGGCTGAGGCAGGAATGGCGAGCACTTAGCAACTCAGTGAGACCCTGACTCTAAATAAAATGCACAAAAGGGCTGGGTATGTGGCCAGTGGTCGAGTGCCCCTGAGTTTAATCCCTGGTACAAAAAAAAAAAAAAAAAAAAAAGATACGGTAAATCAGAAACTCACATAGCAACACTAAATTATGACATATTTTCCTAATGTAAATAAAAATAAATGTAGTCAATGAAATTCCAGTGATATTTTTATTCATTTCTATAGTTCAAGCAAATGAAGCTGTTTACTTCTTTTTATCATAGAGGCTGGTCAAAAAGTTCAAATTTTTATACTATTAAAATAAGAAAAAGAGCAGTAATCAAAGAAATGTTTTCTGTTATTTTCAATACGAAATTAAACTGGAGGACTTCATATAGATACGTTTCCCCATGTGGGCTTCTCCATTTGCAGTTCAGGGAAATTGAATAATATAATATGGTTATGTATATGTAATAAGTGCCTTCTTATTGCTCACAGAATCTATAAACTAATATATAAACACAATAACACTTGACCTTTTATTTTCTACCACTCTCTGTAGGGTCCCTCTTGTTTTCACTCTATAGAAGCAATTTCAACTAATGCTTACCAGAAAGCAGAAGAAGTGTATTTAAACATATGTTATATAGTTACCCTCACAATGAAGGTTTACATTAAGTAACAGCTACAATTTGATAGGACACAGCCTTTGAAATGCACAAACATATGAAATTAGGCTTTCAAATTGAACTTTTAGATATGAGAAAGATTTTGAATTTTCCATAACCATTCATAATTTCAGAATCCTTTCTGAGCCTTACTAATATTTTGGTAGAAAATACCACTAGCTAATTTCTTGTTTTTGCCATCTTTTCAGATTTAAACTAACAATTTATAATTTTACCCTAGAATGCAAGACCCTTTTGGGTTTTCTGTGTTTCTCTCTCACCTTTCATAGGACCATTCTAGGTCCACAAATAGTGTGCCTCTGCTGTTCAGTTTCCCCTGCTGTGCAATACACATCAGAACTTTTCGCCTCTTTTTAATTATAACTTAGTACCTATTGATCATTTTCCCCATCCTTCCCTAATGCCTGTTTTCTCTTGTCTTTAGTTACCACCATTCTACCCTCAACTTGTATGAGATCAACATTCTCATACACCACATGATTAAAACTATGTAGTATGTATCTTAGCTAGGATACTTATTAAATGTCATTAAATCCTGAAAATTGCAAAAATATAAAGCAGATAATATTATCCCTACTTCACAAATAATTAGCATGACTACTTTATATGTAAAAATATTACACATCTTGTCAGTAACAAAGATTCCTGTTTTTGCTAGAGAATGTATCTTTTAGTAAAACATTGTCTGAAAAATTCTAAATTATTATGACAAATTGGTAAAATGAAAAGTTCTATTCTGTTGATAGCTGATAATCAATAGATACAAGAACAAGAATGGGCATCTTTAAATCAGAGAAGTTGGCAGAGAAGTGCTTGTTAATATTGTCCAGGAATTCAGGTAGGTCATTTTAGTTCATATTCACAGTGGGCAAGATGATAAGTAAAATCTTAAACAAAATGTATGCAAAGGTCAGCAGAGCTGCAAACATGTCACTGGGATCAAAGTTGCTTAAATACCTGTCCCAAAGATGAAAGAAGATAAAGAGTATCCAAAGAGGGGTCACAGGTATGCTGTTCCAACACTAAAAACTGATCTTTTTCTTTTTTTTTTTTTTTTTTTTTTTTTTGTACTGGGGATTGAACTCAGGGGCACTTGACCACTGGGCCACATCCCCAGCCCTTTTTTGTATTTTATTTAGAGACAGGGTCTCACTGAGTTGCTAAGTGCCTCGCCATTGCTGAGGCTGGCTTTGAACTCGTGATCCTTCTGCCTCAGCCTCCCAAGTGATGGGATTACAGGAGTGTGCTGCTGTGCCTGGCTTAAAAACTGATCTTTCAAAGGCAGCACTACCTAATTTAATTTATAACGAATGTCTCACAAACTGCATTCCTCAGCGAGGACAAATAGTCTGCATTCAAAGGATTTTCTCTATTACAAGCTGCCTTGTCCACAGCCCAGTTGTGCCATAGTGGTGGTGTTTGTTGTTGGAAAGCCAAAGAAAGTGTCTGGAGACAATGTGGGAGACACGGTTTATCAGTGAAACCTTTACAAGAGACCTGAGACTGCTCTTGTATGCACTCATTGGATGAATTGAACAGGGATTCAGCCTATGTTCTCCTAAAAGAAACCATGCAATCTTTATTTCTTTTCCTTCTCTATTTTTCAGAACATTGTCATATTCTTTGTTCAGGAGGAAATTTTAATTTTACAGCAACCTGTCCTCAAAGAATCTTAATTGTTGTCATTACCGTGGGTCTTGGCCAAACTCAGTCGCGGGGGTAAGAGGCACAGTGTCAAGACACATAAATGACCCACAGAAGAAACAGACACTGGGAGCTGGGTGAAAGCAGGCACTTCACGACCCTCCTGCTGGCTTGTTTATCGAGGAAGCGTCTTAATCTTTTAAAGTCCCCCTGCCCAATCATATTATGCCAGGTGGGTAAAACCACCAAGTTTTCCCCTCAGTTTCCTTGGCAACACTTGCATAATTTTTGGAAGGGGTTTTCTCCTTCTGCCGGCCAGAGCAAACACTCCCTCCTGCAGGTTTGTAATTATGGGAAGGGAGCTTACTCTATCAGAGCAGATTTCCAACTGGGGGGCTCTCACTCCATCTGGCCAGAGCGGAATGCTCCTTCCTGTTAGGCCTGTATATGTATAGGTTTTCCTTTATACACGTGAGACATTCACAGCTGCCAGCCAGGAACTGGGAGTTTCCCCTACACTTAATGTTGTGAATTTTATGTGTGATGGATCAATACACGAATATTTGAAAATATTCTTAACTTGTGAAAAGATTGTATGTAAGAATGTTTCTGAGATGAGCATAAACTTGAAGGATGTCTCTAAGGTTTGAGACTGCTCCAAGAAGATTTCAGGGGTGAGAAGGCTGAAGAGATAGCACCCCTGTCCCTCACAGCATTTCACCAAGTAGTGTCTCCTCTTCCTCACTGGGTTTTATACAGTGATGGCAAGCAAGACAAGTGACATGTAGCTTTTCACAGTGCCCTCCATTTTGTGCCTGTCCCCACTCAGAGAGGGGTTTATGTGTCAGACAACAGAAACAGTGACATCATCATCATTGGCTTGCTTGGTTTGTTCATATGACAACCATACCAAGGAGCACCTGTCCCTGCATACATGCAAAAGGTAGCTTTAAAGGGCTGGGGCTGGGGCTCAGTGGTAGCACACTTGCCTGGCATATGTGAAGCACTGGGTTTAATCATCAGCACTGAATATAAATAGATAAAATAAAGGTCTATCAACAACTAAAAAATATTTTAAAAAGAAAGTTGTTTCCGGCAGGTAACACTAACTTGCTCTAGTTCCCAGTGTGCATACAAGAAAGCAGTGTCCCTCAAGATAATATGCATCTGGCCTTTGCAGTTTAGACTTGCCTTCATTGTTCCCCTGATTTGGATAGATTTGGGGGAACACAAAAGGAGAATTCAGGGACATTTTGTTTTACTGTTCCTATTTTCTTTAGCACTTACGTATTACTAACAGAAAACTTAGTACTTCCTTAGGTTTATCCCTATGAGTTCCATTCTCTTCCTTATCCAACGATGCCTGCATATATAACTGAAATATCCCCTATAACACATTACTGTAAAGGTGTTTGCTTTGCCAGTTTTTCTCTGAAAGGTCACAATGTAGTGGTGTGTGTGTATGTGAATTTGGAGGCCTGAGTTAGGGAGATTAAGTTCAAAATTTGTAAAGATCTCTGACTAATCTCTTAACCATGTAACCCATGAATTTCAGAAAGGCCAAAGAGCAAAACTTCTTCAGTAGTGACCCTGTTGGGTGACCTCATTGCAATTTTCAACCCTTGGATGAGGGCTTTTGGAAAGCCTAAAGCCACAGTTTTTTGCAATATCAATATTGAGAAATGTAATGGCTCTCTTAACCGTGTTTGAAATAGGAATAAAAATGAGGGAAACATCCTTTCTAGAGAAGCACCATGATACAATGCTAAGATGGCCAAAAGAAACAGAACAATAAATATTCTTGCTTGAGTGTTTTACAAAATGAGTTTTACATTAAAATATTAAAACAGATTAAAAGAATACTGAGATGCCGAGCTGAATGGATTAATTATTGTTCATGGATTTCCTTATCCCATTCCTAATAGATCATATCAACAAAGAATCATTATGCAGCTATTATATATGACAGTAATTGAATAAAGAAGAAATTACTATTATAGGTTATTATAACCTGCTTGCTTAATCTTTCAAAGTGGAAGCATTTTGTGAAGTAGAAAAACTATAAAGATTTCTTGATCAGGAACTCACAATATTAGCCCTAATCCATCTTGCCAAAGATTTGTCTGTCATTTTTTGTGTGTGTGTGTGTGTGTGTGTGTGTGTGTGGTACCGGGGATTGAACTCAGGGGCACTCGACCACTGGGCCACATCCCCAGCCCTTTTTTGTATTTTATTAGAGACAGGGTCTCACTGAGTTGCTAAGTGCCTCGCCATTGCTGAGGCTGGCTTTGAACTCGTGATCCTCCTGACTCAGCCTCCCAAAGTGCTGGGATTACAGGCATGCGCCACCGCGCCCAGCTTGTCTGTCATTTTTTACCAGGTTTATGCACAAGTTCTCATGAAGTTCCCCAGTGCCAGACCTATTCCTCACAATGATTTCAACGAGAAACCTTAATACTTTCAGTTTACTTGTTTGTTTGTTTATAAACCTGTGCTTGAGTCTTTAGTTCTCCACGTTTTTTTTTTTTTCTAACAAGGACACAACTCTCCTGCATATTCTTATCCATTACTCACTACCAGAGTCACTTATTTCAAGATGATCCCTTCTGTTGGACTACATGAACCCTATAAAAATTATCCATTCAGGTCAATCTATAATCGTCTCAATAATATATATGTGTGTACGTGTATGCATTTGCACATGCATTGGATCTGGTCTAATTGGTATTATATACACAGAATCTTCTAAATGCTTATATACAGTGAGACTCTCACTGGCCCTTTTACTGAAGGAGGCTCCAGACCTTCCACGGAGAGGAATGGAGCTCTCTGAGGACCCCAAGTTCCACCCATGATGTACCATCAACTGTGGCGAAGGACAGGGTTGAGTGGAGTTCTGATGGGACCCTTAACCAAGGAAAGAGAAGAGCTACTTTTTCTGAGGGTGCCTGGGGCAAAGGGGGGCCCTGTGGAGAGAGGTAGATTGCTGGGCTTTCAGGCTGTGGTGGACCCCGCCTGGTGCTCCTACCTTTTGGAGCACACTGCTCCAGGAAAACCAGGTGAGGCTCCAGCCTCTCCCCCACTCCCTGGAAGGTTCTGCTCTCTGCATTTCAGGCCTGAACTCTAAGGCCCTGGAGACCCCCCCACCCAGCTGCCCTTCTGAGTCTCCTGACACCTTGTCCCCGTGTCCCTGCCCCAGGCACCTGACTGTCCCCCACCCATGGAGCCCCAGGACCCCACCCTGCTTCCACTGCTGGGCCCCAGGCAGACAGACCCAGCAAGGCAGGCCCAGGAAGAGTCCCCAGATTGGCAGGACAGATGCTACAAAGTATCCAAGCTGAGGCTAATCAACCCAGCACTGGAGACCTGGGGCCAGGGTGCTGTGAGGAGAAGGAAGAAGCTGTGATCTGAGCCATCCTGGCTCATGGCGCCAGGAGCAGAGGCAAAGCTGGACTGGCTCTTCTGACCTCCTGCAAGATTCCAGGTGGGTGTGCCTCCATGCAGACCTGAGGACCACCCTGCCTGGGGTGCATACATGTAGCCTGCCTACTCGGGAGCTGTTGGGTGGGGAGGCTCAGAAGCTGTGAGGCCTGGGCACTTGGAGCTGGGCTTCAAAGGGAGGAGGACAGGTCTGCATTTTGTTTGCCTCGCCCATTCTCTCTCTGAGTTAATATGGAAACACTTTCCGAGGCCTTCCACTTGTAATTTCCCTTGACTGTCGATCCAAAGACTGTGTTCATTTTTTGTTTTTAGGTGGGGTTGTGGTGGTTGCTGTGTTCTTTAGTCTGGCCCCAAACTCCAGGGCTCAAGGGATCCTCCTGCCTCTTACTGGAGGGTCCATTGTCTCCACTAAGCAGAGAATTGAAGAACAGGACCCAAAGATTTAAAAAAAAAACAGCAGCATGTTTATTGGAAGAGCAAAGGAAACAATGTAACAGACTTCTCCCGTGAGAAGGGGAGTCAACAGGAAATCCTGACTTGTTCTTTTCATAGATTTTGGGTCTTTCTCCTCTTTGAATCTCCTCCCCCTCCACACACCTCTTATCATTCACTGGGTTACCTCATATTAGCCTGTTTATTGGACCCCCAAGCAGGGGAGTCTGCAGAGGAAATGAGGCTGGGGTAGACTGGGACATCCCCTCCTTGCTCCTAGAGGCTATGGTTAGTATGCTGGCTGCCACTACAGCCACCTCCACAACAGCAGCCACCACAGACACAGGTTCTGGGTTACTTCCCCCTTGGGGGTAGGTGTGGGCAGCAGGGACCTTGGGAGGTGTGGGAGGGGGCAGGGTTCTTTTTTACCTATTTGCATCCATTTAATTTCTTTCTTTTGTCTAATTGCTCTGGCTAGAGTTTCAAGGATGATGTTGAATCGAAATGGTGGAAGAGGACATCCTTCTCTTGTTCCAGTTTTAAGAGGAAATGCTTTCATTTTTTCTCCATTTAGAATGTTGCAGGCCTTGGGTTTAGCATAGATAGCTTTTACAATGTTGAGGTAGGTTCATACTATCCCTAGTTTTCCTAGTGTTCTCAACATAAAGGTGTGATGTATTTTGTCAAATGCTTTTTCTGCATCTATTGAGATGATCATAGGATTCTTGTTTTAAAGTCTATATTAATATGATGAATTATATTTATTGATTTCCATATGTTGAACCAACCCTGCCTGGGATGAACCCACTTGATCATGGTACACTACCTTTTTAATATGTTTTTGTATGGAATTTGCCAGAATTTTGTTGAGAATCTTTGCATCTATGTTCATCAGGGATTTTGGTCTGAAGTTTTCTTTCCTTGACATGTCTTTTTCTGGTTTGGATATCAGGGTGATAGAAATAGAATGAGTTTGGAAGGGTTCCCTCCTTCTCTGCTTTAAAGACAAGTGAAATTATGGCATTTGCCAGTAAATGGATGGAGTTGGAGAATACCATGCTAAGCAAAATAAGCCAATCCCAAAAGACCAAAGGGCAAATGTTTTCTCTAATATGCAAATACTAATTCACAATAAGGCAGGAGGGTACAAGAGAAGAATAGCCTTACCTTAGATTAGGTAGAGGGAAGGGAAAGGAGGGTAGGGGAGGGCATGTGGGGATGGGAAAGATAGTAGAATGAAACAGACATTATAACTTTATGTATATATGTGAATGAATGACCAATGATTCTACAACATGTACACTCAGAAAAATGAGAAATTTTATCCCATCTATGTATGATATATCAAAGTGCATAAAATGTATTCTGTCACATAACTAATTAAAACCAATAAAATATTAATAAAAATGAAATACAAAGGCTGAATAATAACAAGTAGATTGGCATGGTAATCAGTTTAGGGAACTTTACATTTTATGAAAGTGAGCAAGGCCGTGAGGAATGTTTTAAAGGCTATCAGATTTGTGACACACAAAAAATCAATGCAGGCATCGTTTACCAGGCAAAGAGGTAGGAGGAATGTCTTCCAGATGCTTTAAGAGAAATAAGTTTGTACCCATTCAAAGGGGGTGCGAGAAGAAGAGCAGCATTCTTCAAAGAACAGGAAAGTGGAGCACCACCAGGTGCCTTTCCTGGACTCCCTGTGGCCTGGGCAACCTCAGCGCTGGAGGACTGAATCTGGATTCAACCTTTGGATCCTTCTTGCTTGAAAGAACTAACTGTGCAAAGGTTCGTTGCTAGGTTTTCTTCACTGGGCTATGACTGGTGCAGAAATACATGTAACTTGCATGAGTTTTGTATCACCTTTTACAAGTGTATTTTTAAAAGATTTTTAAAAGATTCTAAGTGCCAAATGTTATAAATGTTGAAACTTCCCATAGACTTTTTTAAACGCTACCAAATTCAGCCTTTGTTTCTGGAGAGCTGGAAGTGGCTCTCTCTCCTGCACCGGTTCCTGTAACTGGCAAGTGGAGAGCCCCTCAGCTCCATTCGCGAGCCCACCCTGCCACAGATCTCTGGGGGACACTTTGGAGAGACCAGGTGAGTCCGATTCTCTGATGGCAATGCCAGGAATCCCTCCCCTCACCTCTAGAGGCCCTGTTGCAGATCTAGACGCCCAGGGTGGGGCGGCTAGGTACCTGGAGGGCCGGGATCCAAGCCACAGGGCGCAGGGCTGGCGTCCTGGCAGATCGCAGTCCACTTCCCCCGCGGGCCCCTGCGGCCGCCAGGGTCGACCCCACTCCCCGCCTGATGTCAAGGGGAGGGGGCGGAGAGCAGCGGCTGCGGCGGAGGAAGAGCCCACCCAGCGGAGGGCGGGGCTAAGACCAGGGGCGGAGTGGAGGCCAGACTCCAGGCCGAGGCAGAGGACCGGAGGTGGCTGGCCTGCTTGGGAGGGGCTGGCGCGGCGAGGTGCAGGGGGATGGCGCTCTGAGCGGAATCGAGGGCGCCCAGGGACTGGAGCTGCACGCTGGAGGTGAGTGAGGACGGGCTTGCACTTTGTCCCCCTGCTTGGGCTGGGCGGCCGCGCTAGGGATGGCATCTGGGGTCGCCGGGAGGGGCGGCAGCAGAGAGCTGTCCCCTACCCTGGGAGGTTTCCTGTGGCCCCCCAGCAGGCTGCTTCGTGGGCTGGCTAGGAGAATCAGAACCCACCCCGTCACCTCGACCCACCCACCCCGGTCTCCAGCCACGCCTTCCTAGCCAGGTGCTCCCAGGGCCAGGGTGTCAGTGCACCGCCAGGACCCCACACCTCTCCGCCCTCTGGCTGTCAGTGTCCTGCCCTGGGCGGAGCAGACGGTGGGGCCGGCCGGAGCCTGGATGAGGGGCAGAGGGGATGGGGGTGTTTTGGGGGAAATGTCGGGACCAAGGCAGGCCCAGCCCCCACCCTTCCCGTGCAGGGGCTTCTGGCCCACAGAGGGCATCAGGTAGACTGGGTTCCACCATGCTCCCAGTGCCACCACTCCCAGCGCCAGAGCTGGGGAGGGGAGAATAAGAGGACCAGGGGAAGGGGTCTTGGTGCCAACCCTTTGTTTTGGGATGAGCAAGTCCCCAGCTTCTGTCTATGTACCCAGTACTGGGTGTGGGGGGACAGAAGCAGAGGAAATCAGTACAGATGGTCTGCTTAGAGAAGGGTCCTTGGGGTGCAGTCCCCAAGTTGGAAAGGTTCGTCACACCCAAGCGCTAGGGCACCAGTAGGACACGGGGCCCCTTTGGTCCTGGAGGAACCCTCTAAGATTCCCCACCCCTATTTGCTTCCCCACCCGCACCCGCCAGCACCACTGGGAGAGCCCTGATTTGGCAGAACTGGCACTGTAGTCCAGCTGCCTCTCAGCCCCTCAGCCCGAGGGCTAGTGTCTCCTAGGAGGCCCGCCAGGAACAGGATGACGCCCTGGTCACTTCCAAACCCCTTCATGCCTCCCTCTGGGGCAACAAAAGGGCCTCAGGACACTGGGCCCACTCCCAGTCTGTCCCTGCCCATATGGAACAGGGTTTTGAGTTCTGCCAGCTGTTATCTGTGCTGGGGGAGGGTACAGGCTGGGGCCAGGACCTCTTCACACAGCCTGGTGGACCTAGTCCCTGCCTGGGGAGCTTGGCCAACCCCCTAACCCACCACATGCCCCGTCCCTCCCCTAAGGGGTTTGCCTCCCAGAATTGGGTCTTGGGGCTCAGTGGATGGAGGTCCTGTTCCTTGCAGTTATTTTAAGAAACTCTCCAACATCTTAGGCCTGAATGTGAGAGAGGGGAGTCCCCCCCCTTTTTAAATTTTTCTAAACAGCTTCCTGTGGAGAGTGCTGGTGAGGGCCTACGGGCAGGAGTGGGCTTTTTGATATCTGTCCATGCCTCCAGCTGATTCAGCTCCTCACTGACTCCCCCAGGGAGACTCCTGGGTCACTGGGGGACTGAAGGGGCAGAGGCCAGGTGTGGGGAGCTAGGTTCCCCTGATAAGAGAGGGGCAAAGGAGCTCCTGGGGGGCACCTGCAGGTGTCCTGTCTCTTGGCGTGGCCTCCTTTCAGACATGAAACAACCCTTTTCCCTGGCAATGCTGACCATTTGTTGTCCCTCACAGGGCTGCTTGTCTGGAGATTAGAGCTGGGACATGCACCATGGCCCCACACTGGCCTGTCTGGCTACTGGCAGCAGGGCTGTGGGCCTCAGCACTGGGGCTAAGGTGTGGTGGAATCTCGTGCCCAGGAAGACAGTACCTTCTGGTGGTGAGTGCTTGAAGTCAGAAAGTCTGGGGGAGGGAGGAAGGGGGACAGGCCGCCTGGGAATTGTCTCTTAGCCTGTGTTCGTTTTATTCTGATGTGTTTGGTGCTACTTTCTCAGAAATGTGACTGAATCCAGGGACCCAGAACTAGGTACAGGTCAGGAGCTGGGATGCATCCTAGGGGGATTCTTACCAGCCCCCCACCCTGGCTTGACTGGCCTGGCCTGTAATTGAGAGCAACCTCTGCTCTCCATGCTTTCCTCTTAAATCACGGCTGCTGGAAGCCTAGAGCAAAACTGGAATCAGGACAGGAGTTAGCCAGAGGCTGCCCTGCAGCCTTCCTAGTTCTCTGTACCCAGAAGCCCCTTATCCACCCCAAATGACCCTCCTGCTGTCCACACTCCTGCTGGCTGGTGGCACCTTGATGGGTATGCATAGTGCACATGCTCACATTCAGGGAGGACAGGGCAGACCTGGCAGCCCCCTGTGCCCACACACCTGTGTGAAGAGCTGGTGTCGGGTGTATGTATCATCCTTGTTCTCTGGGGACTGGAGATGAGCTCACCTCCCACAGGCTGCAGTTTGCTGCTAAGGAAGCCCCCTTATGCCTACCTTCGTCAGCCAAAGCCTCAGGCTGGTTTAGAGGGACCTTGAGGGCAGGTGGGCAGATATTTAGGGGACTGCTGCAGGAATCATGTGACTGGATAAATGGCAACCGCCCCTGTGCATGCTGGATGGAAGCAAGGGTTCCCAGATCTCAAGCCTCAGTGCCATCTCTGGCCTCCCAGCTCCAACTCCTTCCCCTTCCCCTCCCGCCAGCCCTGCCTGTTGCAGGCCAGCTGTGCTTGCATCTCTGGCAGCCTGGATTCAGGTCCTGGTGGAGTGAAGGGTTTCCTGAGACAGCGCATGACTCTTCTGAACCTCCTGCCTGCTGGACTGGCCTCAGGGCCTGGTTGGATCCTGATGCAGGGTTCAGAGCAAAGGAGGAAGAAGCCAAGGAAGCTGGGTGGGGGGAGTGTCCAGCTCTATAGCTGGAGGTGCCACAGACCCTGACACAGAGAGCCGTCAGTCCAAAGGTTTCCTCTGGCCGAAAGCTATGGCTGAGATATCTTTCCATCCTCCTTTCCAGCCCAGATAAGCCTCTTCCTGGGATCAGGGAGGCCTGGGAGGTCTGGGTGGTGCTGTCAAAACCAAAGGCTATTCAGAAAATGGCCTTTATTGCTAGTCAGGGGTGTGGCTGCCATCTGCACGTGTCTCTCATGTGGGGAACCAGGGAGGTCAGGCGCAGAAGACAACTGGACAAGACAAGACTGACTGGATCCCCAGGGAAGCTGCCTGTCTGCAACCCGCTCACTCCAGCCTTGTCCTTGTCCCTGCAGATCTGGCCACAGAGGTGCGGCAGTTCTCCCAAACAGGCGTCCAGGACATTCCGACACTGACCCTGACTGAGCGGTCCAGGATCCTGTATGTGGGGCCCTGAGAGGCCCTGATTGCCTTCATCGTGGAGGCTCTGCAGCTGCAAGGCATGGTGAGAGGTGGGCACAGGAGGCACATGGCCGGCAGTCGAGGCAGGACCCAGAGGGGCTTGCTGCCCAGGCTTCCCCTCAGAGCCCAGGCCTGCCTGCGCCCCCACCAGGATCAGCAAGCTCTCTGCTCCCTTCTATGGCACTTACTGGATTCTGCCATGGTGGGGTAGTGTGGGACCCCCCAAAACACACACGTACTTGGGTTAAACCCAGGGACACTCTCTGAGCTCCATGCCCAATCCTTTTTGAAATTTTATTTAGAAAGTGGGTCCTACTATGTTGCCAGGGCTGGCCTTGAACTTCTGATACCCCTGCCTCTGCCTCTTGGGTGATGAGGATGGCAAGTGCCAGGGAAGTTATTGCTAGGCAATTCTGTTCTGTACTGAAAGAAGCCCCCAGAGGAAGGGGGCCAAGTTTTCACAATGGGTATCATTGTCCTCTGCACATTCCTATGACATTGCCCCTCCTTGTCCCCTAGATCTGGGAGGCAGCAGCTGAGAAGATTGTACAGAAAGGGAAGAGCAACCAGGTGGGTGCTCATGCACTGCCCACCTGCTGGGCCTCACAGGGCACAGTCCCCTGCGCTGCTGTCATACCAGGGCTGACCTCTTGCCTTGGCACTGGTGGCCCCTCACCTAGGGTCTCACTGACTGAGGCCTCTCCCCCAGATGGAGTGCTGCAGTTTCATCTGCTTCCTGCAGCCGTACAATGCCTCCCACCTGCACGTCTGTGGTACCTACGCCTTTCAGCCCAAGTGCGCCTACATTGTGAGTGCCGCCCCTCCCTGGCTGCCCCCTACACTGGCCTCCAGTATGGTGTCCTGCCCTCATGCCTGTCCTCCTCACTGGCTCCCTCTTCCCTTAGGACATGCTCTCCTTCACTTTAGAATAAGAAGAATTTGATGATGGGACGGGAAAGTGTCCCTATGACCCAGCTAAGGGCCACACTGGCCTTGTTGGTTAGTGGCTTTGCCCATGCTGGGTGAGTCCCCTGGGACTTGGCATACTCGGGAGTGTCCACATCTTGTTTCTGGCCTGACTGACCCTCCATCTCCCCTCCCACAGATGGTGAGCCATACTTGGCCACTCTCATAACTTCCTGGGTACCAAGCAGGGCCCCACCATCCCATGAAGACAGAGCACCAGGCCTTATGGCTCAACAGTGAGAAGGGCGTGGACTGGGGAAGCCCGGGGCAGGAGGCCTGTGAGGGCTCCAGGACCCCATGGCTGACCCTCGTCACCTTGCCACAAGGGCTCCACTTTGTCACCCCTGCCTGTGTCACTCAGAGCATGGGGAGCTTCACAGGGGATGATGACAAGGTGTACTTCTTCAGTGAGAGGGCAGTTGAGTACCACTGCTGTGCCTAGCAGGTGGTGGCCTGAGTTGCCCGCATCTGCAAGGTACTGAGCCCCCAGCATGGGCCCTGGGAGCCCTGCTGGCCCAGCAGGGACTGACCCACTGTGCCCCCTTGCCATCTGCCAGGGCAACATGGGGAGCACACCCACATGGCACAGAAGTGGACCACATTCCCGCAGGTGCGGCGGAGGTGCTCTGCCCGGCCAGCAGCTCTGTTCCAGCCAGCTGCAGGCTGAGCATGCCCTGCAGGGCACCTCCTGGCACAGCACGCCTTCTGTGGGGCTGAGTGCCATGGTGAGTTGGCCTGGAGTCCTGGGGTGGGAGGAGCAGGTGTTCGGGTTACAGGCAGTGTGTGGGTGGGAGGGCCTGCACCAGGCTGAGCTCTGGGGACATCCAGGTGGTCAGTGTCTGCATCACTGAGGACTTGCCCCTTCGTAAAGCCCCCTGGGGGAGGGGGACAGGGCCCTGCCCTCGTGGCACCTTAGACCTGGCTGCTGGTATGCTCTTGTGCCCACGAGTGCTTTGTGCTGATCCCCACCTTCCTGCAGTCTCTGGAGCTGGGGTGAGATGATTAGCTGGGCACTGGACCTGACCCTTGAGGTCACTCTCTCACTGCAACAGGGGTGATGTGGACCTGTCTGCAGTCTGTGAGTACCACTTGGAAGAGATCCAGCAGGTGTTCCAGGGTCCCTACAAGCAGTATTTGGGGAAGTGCAGAAGTGGGGTGGCTGCACTGACCTGGTTTCCAATGCGTGGCCTGGCTTGGTGAGTCCTCGGGGCAGGATGCACTCCCTCTGTCAGTTCCACTGACCTCCCACCCAGCTGATAGCTCCCCTGCCCCCACCATGCATCAACAACTGGCACCGTTGCCACAGCTATACCAGTTCTCTGTAGCTGCCTGACAGAACCCTCATCTTCATCAAGAAGTACCCGCTGATGGAGGAGCAGGTGAAGCCTTGGTGGGGCTGGCCCCTACTCGTGAAGAAGAATACCAACTTCACTAACCTGGTGGCCGACTGGGTCACAGGACTTGATGGAGCCACCTATACGATATGTTGTTCATTGGCAGAGGTAGGCAGGCACCTGGGTGTGCCAGGGGCAGGGATATGCCCAAGAGCCTCATTCCCTGTCATTGACAACCCCTTCTCCAATCTTCCCCAGGCGATGGCTGGCTGCTCAAGGCCATGAACCTGAGGTCCTGGGTCCACCTGATTGAGGAGCTGCAAGTGTTTAACCAGGAGCCCATGGAAAGCCTGGTGCTGTTGCTATGCAAGGTAGCAAGTCAGACCTCACACACTGCCATTGCACCTACTCTGCAGTCCCCTAATCAGGCTGGCCTGGTTGGCCAGTGCAGCACCCCCCAGTCAGCTTAGGGCAAGCCCAGAAAGTCAGGGCACACGCTAACAAGACTGGCGCTCCACAGGAGCATTATGTAGACCCAGGTCCCTGTAGGGCTGCATTCCCAGAGTCAGGCCTGGCATCTGTGCTCATATTTTCTTCAGACACCTCCTTGTGGGGCCGGGTCTCTGCCTACAGCCTCCTTTCTGATCCTGTCCCTGCTGGCCAACCTGTCCAATTTTGCCATGTTTATGGTGGCCTCCCAGAGTTGGTTTCCACCCAGTCCCCAGTGCTGCTCTTGGCATCACCCTCTGACTCCCCACCCTGTCCTCTGAAGTGTTGGCCTTTTCCTTAACCCTCATGCAAAACCTGCTGGTATATTTGCAGCACTCTCTGGATGCCCATTTGTTTGCCTTTTGCCAGCTATTGTCACTTAAAATTGTTCCCCAGCACATGGAATAATGGCAGAACGAGTGTGGGGTTGTGTAAACACTCATATTGGCAGTTACCATTCAAAGGGAGGAAAACACCTTATGCTGTGCTGGTGCTATTGTGAGGGCCAAGGGCGCTGGAGGAAAATGTCTCCTGCACTCTGTGTGTAAAGCCTCCCTGTGTTCTTGAGGCCTTCTGCCTCTTCCTCATCCAGGCACCTCTCCTGCTTGTGCTCCCTGGAGTCTGAGCAGCCCTGTGCTGACTCTGGCCCCACCAGCCCTCTCATGCTTGCTCCCACTCTCAGCTGGTGCAGCTGCCCCTGGCAGACTGTGTGACCCACTGCATCTGTGCAGAGCATGTCATCATCTGGGACCCCTGCTGTGCCAGGATCATCAACACCAGCCTCTGTGTGTCTGTGGCCAGCCACTGTGGGTGTGCTGAGCAATGTGAGGGCTGGGACCAGGAAGGTGGGTGGGTATGGTAGTTGGAACCAGGCTGCTGACACCCCCTTCCTCTGCCAGATCTCTGCTGGTTCAGCACATGACAATCTCAGACACCTCAGGCTTTTGTGACCTATGTGGCAGTAACAATGTGAGCTCTTTTGTGGTCCCCCACTTTGGATGGGCCCTGGACCTCAACAGGGGTATCCAATGCTCACCCCCTGGCCCTTGGTCTCTTGCACTGACTCTGCTCCCTTTCCTCTCTGCTGCTGCAGCCAGGCTCATGCTGAAAAACATCACAGTGGTAAGCAGCACTGGTACTGCCCTGTCTCCTCTCCTCCAACCTGGCCATACCTGCTGGACCTTTGGGGGCCAGGACCTACCTGCAGATCAGGTGGGCTCCTTCCTCTGTGATGCCCGACTCCAGGTCCTGGTGGTAATGGCTGCCCAGCCCTGCCACACTGGGGCCTACCACTGCTTTCAGAGGAGCAAGGAACATGGGTGGCTGATGAGAGTTACCTTGTGGCTGTGGTGTTAGATCCCTCAGTGTCCCTGAGGCCCGAGCCTTGGAAAACCTGGGGCTGGTGTCGCTGGCTGTGATGGCCCTGGGGGCTAGTGCCTGGTGCTGCTGGTTCTTTTGGTTTGGTCCCTGCACTGGAAGCTATGGGAAGAGCTGGAAAAAGGCACCAAGGCAGCAGAGAGGACCCTGTTCTACCCCCTGGAGCTGCCCAGAGAGCTCACCTGTCCCCTTTCCAGCCTGGAAACAGATGATAAATTTTGAGATCCTATTGGCTACCAGTACTTGGATGGCCCTCTCAAGATTGTGCCTGGAGGGGCTGGGATTGTGGCTCAGCGGCAGAGCGCTCGCCTCGCACGTGTGCGGCCCGGGTTCGATCCTCAGCACCACGTAAACATAAATGCATTGCATTGTGTACAACTAAAGTAAATAAATAAATATTTAAAAAAAAAAAAAAAAAAAAGATTGTGCCTGGACATGCTGGTGCCAGCCCAGAGGTGGGCCCCAATCTCTACCTCCTGGCTGTACAGGCCAGCCTCTGCTTTCCTGAACACCTTGTTCTAGGGTTCTCAAGAGGGGACCGTTCTAACCCCTAAGGGCCTTTGACATTGTTTAGAGATATTTTTGGTGGTTATATCATAGAAATTGTATCTTTTCTCTGGGTTCATTTTTCTTCCTTTAGAAGTACTTTTTTTTTCTTTTTTGTATTGGGGATTGAACCCTGGGGTTCAATGTGAACCACATCTGAGTCACATCTCCAGCCCTTTTTTATACCTTAGAGACAGGGTCTAGTTCAAGTTGCTTAGGGCCTCACTCAGTTGCTGAGGCTGTCTTTGAACTTGCAATCCTCTGCTGACAACCTCCTGAGCTGCTGGGATTATAGGTGTGTGCCATCATGTGTGGCCAGAAGGACACTGTCTAATAGCTGCTTGATAGTTTTTTAGGGAGGATGATGTCTTTTTCTTCCTCTACACTTGTAATAGCTTAGCCATGCATTAAACTCTAGGTTGACAGGTTTTTTTTTTTTTTTTTTTTCCCATCAGTACTGTAGAAATATTATTATTTATCTGCTTGTATCTGCAACAGTTGTTAAATCTACCGTTGCTCTGACTATTGGTCTTTGATGCATGATGTTCTTTTCTTTCTGATAACTTTTAAATGTACTCTATATTTTTTATTTATATTTTTATTATTATTATTTTATTCTTATTTTTTGTCATTGGGGATTGAACCCAGAGCTACATTTCCAGACTTTTGTTTTTCATATGGAGACAGGATCTCACTAAGTTATTTAAGGCCTTACTAAGCTGCTGAGGCTGGATGTGGCTCAGTAGTTTAGTAGCCCTGAGTTCAAATCTTTGGTAAACAAACAAACAAACTTCCTTCTGCAGACAGCATGGGTTTTGGTAGTTTCCTCTTTTTGTAAATGCCAGGTATACAGAAAAAAAAACCTTGTAAAAACCTCTGTCTAATGTAAAGAAAAACTGGAATAAAAAGCACTTGTCATGTGAACCTTCAAACCCTTCCTCCCACTGGGTATAAAGTTCAAAGAATTTTCAAACTCTTGGTCCAGGGGAGAATTTTTTAAATGATAGCCGTCTGAAGGAGAGCAGGAAAGAAGTCTTGAATTTCATTTCTTGCCTTTTTGAAACCATTTTTCTATGTATTCTTCACCTTATGGTAATGCTTAGTTTCGAAAATGTCTAGTAAGAGGTAGAGGGTATAGTTGACCAAATAATACTCCTTGAGTAAATTTCAGGAGCCTGAAGCAAGGGAGTCTCAGCCATGGGCACCAAGTAAAGTGCAAGAACAGGGGTGTTGTTTTCTGAGTCAAAACCTCAAATTCACTGGGTATCCATCCTCTTCTGTCCCACATCAGTGATTTTTGTTTTTATTTTTAAACAGGGTCTCACTGTTACCTAGGGTCTTACTAAGTTGCCGAGCCTGGCTTTAAACTTTCAATCCTCCTTCCCCAGCCAGCCCTGTGCCACAGCACCCTGGCCTAGATCATGAGGTTTTGACTCAGAAAACAACACCCCTGTCCTTATGCTTTACTTGGCACCCATGGCTGAGATTCCCCTGCCTCAGCACCTGAAATTTACTCAAGGAGTATTATTAGGTCACCCACACCTTCTACCTCTCACTACACATTTTCAAAACTAAGTATTACCATAAGGTGAAGCACACATTTTTAAAAAATGCTTCAAAAGGGCAAGAAATGAAATTCAAGGCTTCCCTCCTGCTCTCCTCTAGTTCCACTCCCACCCCAGCAGTTTAAGACCCTTCAGAAAATCTCCTGTGTCCCTGGGCAACTCATGCTGGATCCCTCTACCCCCAGGCTCTATATTCTGCACACTCTATATGCAGGGCACACGTCATGTGGCTCTGGCACTCCTCCCTGCCCTCAATAAGCCCAGGCCCTTCCTCCCTACCGCAGTCTCTATTAATGAGAAGCAGGAAAGAATACCACCACAAAGTTACCCACAGCACATTGTGGTATGAGCACCATGCAGACCTGGTGAACATGCTGTGTTGCTGAGAGGCAGGAGTGGCCTTCTGAGCCATCGAGGAAGGACCCTTGGGACAACCAGCCCATGTGTGTACAGCAGGGCTTGTGTGGGAGAAGTCTGGGAGTGTTCCTCAAGAAGCCTGAGGTTCTCCCAAGCACTTGTCTTTTTTTCTAGCATGCTAGCAGCATACTCCCAAAAACATGAGGCAGCAACGTCTGAAGGCTTACACGATGGTGTAACTGACAAGAGAAAGACTGAACAGACTCAAAAATCAAATTCTTAGGCTTATCAGAGCAGAGAGAGACTCTCTGGGCAATTGTACTTGCTGGCCCCAAGACTGGAGGAACAGGAAGAGAGCTACAGCTTGCTGGGCAAGGCCTGGGGGCTGTTGATTCAGGATGGGGGGGCGGATCCCTGAAGCTGCAGCTGATGAGCTAGAAGAAGCTCTGTGTGGACAAACTCCAAGCAAAAGCCCCAGGGGGGGTCTGTCTTGGGGAGCCATGATTTGTGATTTGGGAATGTGTAGTTAGATTTAAATGTGAAGGATAACCAGTAAAATCACCAGTCTGAGCCCCCAGGCCCAGGCCCCTTGCAGGCAGGCTGGGCTGAAGGCTTTTGTGGGGAGTATGACTGCATACTGCCTGCCCATTCTAGGAAACAAACAAGGTATTGGTGGGAGCCTCTCCTTCCTCAGCCTACCACAGCTAGGTAGTGTGGCGCTGAAGTCCAGCCTCAGCAGGGAGTGCAAAGTAGCACACTGAGGGTGCAAGTAGCACAGTTGGGGTGCAAAAAAGCACAGGGGTGCAATGCGACACATGTAACGTGGCATGGGGGTGACAAGTCAGTGACAAAGAAAAACATGTACACACTCTTTTGGAGGCTTCACTCTCTCTTTACTTTCTTTTTTGCATCTAATATAGTATTTTTTCTAGCAGCACACATTAACTTTTGTGGTTACATCACAGTCATTAGATCCAGGGAAGCAGCAACATCTGCTGATTACATTCCAGACACTTTAATCTTTTACCCAACATGTTTCAAGGTCCTGTGTACTCGTTATCTGAACGCCCTGCATCTCTGCTATACTCTATCTGTAACTAGTCCAGGTCCAAATCCTTTCTCATGGATTCTCTGAAGCCATTCCTCCGCACACCTGTTTATCTGTCTGATTGAAGTTAATTTTTTTCTGCCTGGATTTCAAAGCACTATAGTTTTTCCATAATAGTTTTATTTAGAACCTAGGGACAGGGAAGGGAGGCATAGCCAAATGTTAGCTCTGAAGGACTTCTACCCTAAGGAACTTGTATGTATCTATTTTGAGCTACTCCAAAAGTAAAAGGAATCCTTCTCAATGACAAAAAGACTCTTAAGTCTTCTTCTTGGTGCATATGATTATAATGAGAAGAGGTTAAACAGCGGGCATTTACAAAAGCTGTTTCTTAACTAGAAACTTGCTATATTAATACAACTTTAATTAGTCTCATTCTAAATAATTAAAGTAGTGACACCTGGCAGCCACATATATGAGCAGAAAACAGAACAGTAAGAATATACAAAGACAGGATTAACTCTTTCAGTGCCGTATTTGTGTAACATCTATCCTTATAAGGGAAGTATGCTTTTGCTTCCATTCCCCTTATCTTTTAACGATGAGCATGCTTTGCTCAACTCTGTCACAAGGAAGATGTCACAATTTCCCCTTTTTTATTTTTATTTTTTAATTTGAGGGTGGTGATTTTGGTAAAGGCATTGCTGATTCCTCTCTAGAGAAGTCTGAAGAAGACTGGAAGAATAAAGCACAAAAGTATTATGAACAGGATAGCAAAACCAAGATTTATCATATATGACCACCAGGTGCTATTAGAAATTGTAGTTTTTATATTGTTAAACAAATCTGTAGCAAAATCTACAGTGGAATCCGTAGCCAGATAAGCATGGCTGATATCTCTCACTCGCTTCTGTAAAGAGATAATATCTGGAGCCATATCTGTGTTATTACAGATTCCCATCAAATGGGATTTAACCTTGGTCTAATCATATTTAGAGTTATTATATTTTAATGGAGTAATATAGATCCACTTATACTTAACATGACATCTGGTTGTCATTTGAGTCTTTATATTTTGGATTTGTTTACCAATATAGAGGAATGCCTCCTCAAAAGCATTTATCTTAGATTCTAATTTTCTATCTATTTTTTCCTGTATAGCCATAGATGCAGAAACATTATGAGATAAAGTATTTACATGATTAGCTGTATGAATTTCCTTAACCAGAGCAGTAGAAGAAATAGCAATAGAGCCTAATATCCCTATAAGCACAGATTTTTTTTTTTAACATAAGGGCTGCAACAAATCTTTTAGGCATAATTAATTCATTTAATTTTTAATATTTGGATCTCTTGATCACCATACCACTTTTCATTTAATTTAACAAGAAGTATTACATAGGAGGGTTCACAGACTATTACAAAAGTTGTATAATTTTTAGCTATAGTACTTTGTAAACAATTAGTTAGCATACATTTATGACAATCAATAGTATATACATCATTGACCAGTTTTATCTTCATAATCTTACTGTTTCCTACTAATATAGCATGGGGGGCATTTACACAGGCTCTAACCTTATATTGAATAGATTTAGTTATTGGTCTGACCAAGGTGACTGTATTAAAAGCTGCAACCAATCTATATAAACTAGAAAATTGTATTCTTTTACCATTAGATAATTTACTTTTATAGATGGGAGTGACCCACCCAGAAGAGAACCATCTATAGATAGAAGCATCAGTAAAAATTTCATCAGTATACCTAAATTTGTCAGTACTAGATTTTAAATAATTTTTATAATTAGAATCTGGAGATGAAGCTGACCAATTAAATATATTAGCATTAGATGACACAGGTTGAAAAACCTGTTTTTTTGTTGTTGTTGTTTGTTTTTAGAAAACTACATTTTATCCAATGAGGGAATTTTGTACTAGGATTTGCCATATTATTTCAATAAATCAGGCAAATTTTTGTCAATATAGATCTCATTAGTTTTATGACTTCCCAATGTGGCCATAGTTAATGACCAGAGTTTTCTTATACTTTTATCCTTAAACCTAGTGGGAGACTCGGTATGATGTTGTCTATAATTAACTGGTATGTAACCAGGAAGAATAAATTGATTATCAGTAGTAAAGCACATAGGAGTAGTTTCAATTAATCCTTTAAAATTGACATTATAGGAAGTTTTGTGAGGAATTAACAATAGCAAGAAACACTTTCTCAGGGGTTACTGGTGATCCCTGAGCAGTGACCAGGCACTGTGACTGGGTGGTTAAATTTTTTATTTGACCCCAAGAAGGCAGTGTCGATGTTTGCGTAGATTAAGCCTGTTGTAGGGAATGAGTAAGAGACAAATGAGAGAAGTTGAAGCTCAGCTGTTCATCCTGTATCTGGAGTGTCTTTTGCGTGTATGGCTGTTGGTGAGGTCTCTGTCTGCACTGTGGGGGGCTCATGGTGTCTTATGAGGCAGTCCAGTATCTACAAAGGTGTTGAAGGTCCTGTGGAAAAATTTAAGCATACCCTCGACTGGATGTCAAAAGGACATCAGGTCCTCTCTATTGACCTGTTAAAAGATCTTTCCATTTCACTAAAGGTTTATTAGTCACAATTTGTTCTGACCAATGTTTCTGCATAGGTGTTAATTTTGAATCATTGACATTTAAATGATTAATTATAAAAAGAGCATGTTGCAATATATGATGTGGAAAACTATAATGAAATTTCCCATTTTTTAATTTAGAAATTTGAGCTTTTCATGTCTGATGAGCTCTTAAAGAAATAACATTATAATATTTTAAGATAATAGTTGTTTAACCACAGCTGTATAATTTTTACTTCCTTTTAGATTACTTATTCAAAAAGACAAAACTTTTAATAAACTCAATGTGATGGGTAAATTAATGTTTTAAGACATCTTAGTCCTCTTACCACATAGATTAAACCTTGGTTTATATCAGTACATCAACATTTAACCTTAGGGGGAAAAAGAACCTTAAATAGCTTTTCCTGATTGTTTTATATACTATTTAACCAACTTATATAGGCCTTTTACATCACTTACATAAACCCTCTTATTTCCTTTATCACATAAAGACTTTCTTTTTTAAAAAATATTTATTTATTTGCTTTTAGTTGTACACAATGCATTTTTACATGGTGCTGAGGTTCGAACCCGGGCTGCACACATGCTAGGTGAGTGCTCTACCGCTGAGTCACAACCCCAGCCCATAAAGACTTTCTTAACTTGAAACATTTTATTTTCTTGTTTACCTTTTGAAACAATTTTTATAATAATTTTAATTTAGACAAATTATTTTATCTTAATGAAAATACTTTATTATTTACAGTACTCTTAATTGGAACAGTTGAAATTTTTTGAGCCTTTGTATATAGAGAAATCTTTTATAAACCTTTGTATATAAAATCATACATATCTGGTAACCATTTCATGAGAACACAATGTTTAAGTATATAGAATTATACCTGTTGGAACTTTAACCGTTTTTAGTGATGACAAAGCAACTTTAAAATACCTTTTTAAATTTACCAATTTATAAAAATAACCAATAATGTTACCCAATGGAATTTAAGGAGTTACTTGATGGTATATTTAACAGTTAGCATTTTAACCTTGTAAATTAATCAGATGTTTAACAAAGTTATTCACAAATGAGTAATCTCATGTCAAATCTACTTTACTTATTTTATCAAAATATCAGACAGGTATATTGAACACTATTACTCATTTCTTCCTTGTTGAAAATAAGTCTTAGAACCAAGGGATATTTATCAACATTTTATTAGTTTTTTGACCACCTAGAGAGAATTGTGAGTTAAGTTTAATTTAAAAGCACTTTTATATTTATTTGCTTGCCCAAATTAAAATATTTATTTGCTTACCCAAATTAAAATTTTAAATCACGTGAATCAAAGTTATTTGGTCCCAGCACTTTGGGAGGCTGAGGCAGGAGGATCATGAGTTCAAAGCCGGCCTCAGCAATGGTGAGGCACTTAACAACTCAGTGAGACCCTGTCTCTAATAAAATACAAAAAAGGGCTGGGGATGTGACCCAGTGGTCGAGTGCCCCTGAGTTCAATCCCTGGTATCACAAAAAAAAAAAAAAAAAAAAAAAAAAAAAAAAAAAAAAATTATTTGGATCCATTTATAAAAAAATTTTTAATGAGTGCTCATTTTTTATTTGCCAACACGTACATGACATGTGGACATATATACACATAGACATACAAACACAGAACACAAGTGTGCACACAGAACACAATAGCAAACACCTGGTAGCCTTTTATAGATGAATCTCCATTGCAATGGTACAGATGTTTAAAACTCTATAGTTGAATAAAAAATAAAACTGATCAAAACAACATTAACCTAGGTGCATAGAATCAAAATCATGAGCTCAAAAAATACATATTGAATCTAAGAAAAGAAAAGCAAGAGTCTTTAGAAAAATGACCGCTGGTAATAAAAACCCAGGTAAAAAGACACCTTTACCTGTTTTCTTCTTTTGGGGCTTAAGCTTGATGTTTTTTCATTTGCATTTCAATGTAAGTCCTGGATGAGGTCTGGAAGGGTGGGGAAACTACTTTTTTTGTTAGTTTCATAATATTAAGCATTGATTTTTTTAGTTAGTTAGCCAGCAGAAGCCTTTTCTGTACTTAAAGGACCAGAGAGATTAGAATGTCCCCGTTTATGTCCTATAAAAAATTTATTTACAGCCGGGCGCGGTGGCGCACGCCTGTAATCCCAGCACTTTGGGAGGCTGAGGCAGGAGGATCGCGAGTTCAAAGCCAGCCTCAGCAATGGCGAGGCACTTAGCAACTCAGTGAGACCCTGTCTCTAAATAAAATACAAAAAAGGGCTGGGGATGTGGCCCAGAGGTCGAGTGCCCCTGAGTTCAATCCCCGGTACCAAAAAAAAAAAAAAAAAAAAAAAAAAAAAAAAAAAATTTATTTACTCTCTGATGAATTAAAGACTGTAATTTCATGGGACTATTTATTATAGATGATTGAGATGATAAAGTAAAATTTTCAATAGCAGGAAACAAATTAACAATATATTGAGAATCAGTATATAAATTAAATGCTTGAGGTACCTTTTTAAAGGCAGTAATGATTGTAATAAGCTCAGTTTTCTGAGCAGAGGTCTCAAAGTTTTTTTGCACTATAGGTGAATTATTGTCAATAATAGTAACTGCAACTCTATTAGATGATCTATCAGTAAATATTAATGATGTATTTAATAATGGTTTTTGAGAATATTTTTAGGAAATATAAATGTAGCTTTAGAAATAAACTGTAGCAAGGGATGATTAGGTAAATGAAACAAAGTTTCTCCATAAAATCCCTGTAATGTTATTGGCCAATCATCATTAACATTTATTAAAAAGTTTAGTTGTTCTTTTTTATATGGTATAACTGTAAAAGAAGGGTCTTATCCAAATAATTTTCTAGTCTTAAGTCTTTTCTTGCATATTAAAGAGGAGACTTGAGTAGGATAAGAAATATTAATTTTTTTTGGAGTGGATGGTAAATGAATCTATTTGAGGGGATCATCTTGCATGTCAAATAATTTGTACCTAATACATCAGTCATCAGTCATATCTATTAGGTATGATAATCTTTTATATTGTTCCCTTATAAAAGAATAAAATGTCTATAAAATTGACAATCTTGATTCCATCATCAATGGAGACAGTGAAAAACTAACTCTGTCTTCAAATTATGCCTAATTTGGGGTAACAAACTAAATTTACCTTGTCACTTAAAATGAAAGTCTGGAGAGATTCAGGAAACAATAGTTTTCAGGTCATGGGATAGCAGGCAACAAAAGATCAATTCCTGAGATGGAAGACCAAAGAAGTAAGCCTTATGATCTACTCAAGTTAGTTCATTCAAAGAGTTCCCAAGCCATGGAGTTGGACAGTGAACATTGAGGGACCAGGCTGACTCCCTGGATAGAGGATCTGGGGCTTAGATTGCAGGGGAAGAAAATGACTAGAATTTGCAGCACACAGGTTAAGAAGTGGGGGGATTTGTGCATAGAGTCATGCTGGAACCGTGTTGGGGATCTCCCTTAATTTTGGATTTGGTCAGTACATGTGCATAAAGAATTTTAGAAAAGAAAAAATCAGAACGACGAGAGACAACAGTGTCCAGCACTCACACAAGGCCAGGAATTGTACTGATTCACCCATTACATAGGAAATGTTATGATTTATTGTACCTTGAATAGAATGCACAAAGGTTGTTTTACTCAGTGGTGAGAATTAAATATCTCTAATCTTAGCATTACCCCATTCTCATCTAATAACACTTAAAAGAATAAATATCTTTCTGAGTAACTTATTTGCATCCTAGAATAAAGATCCCACAGCTAATGATGGTGCCCTGTGTTAAGGCAGGACTTGCAGCCAGACTCTACTCCAAGGGAACTGAGCCAAGGTAATTGAGCAGAACCACAGGGAGTTTGGAGTGGGCCCTAGGGGGTGCAGAGCAAGGATGAGCTTTCCCTTGCTCTCTCCCAGGTGCAGGCTGGTGGTCCTCTGTGTGGGGGTGGTGCAGGTCCTGAGAGGAGCTGGAGACCTCATTGCAGCTGTTGTGGAAGGACGGGGTGGAGTCTCAGCTGTATGCTCTGACCTCCGGCTGGCCTGAGCTGCACTACATCCCAGAGTAAGATCTTATCTGGAGGCAACTCTCCCCTTCACAGACCAGAGTACCCGGCCTCAGGAGGTGGACAGCCAACAGCAGCAGTGGTTCATGTCCAGCCCTCCTGACCCTCAGGTCAGCAAGAGCCCAGTCATCTCACTCTACCTCCAACCCTCCAAACATGGACACTCTCATTGGCCCTCAGTGCCTGGGAGGAAGGCTGGCTGGGGAGGGCCATACAAATCCAGGGCTGCTGGCTTTACTGTGACAAAAGCATCAAGTCAGTGACCAGTAACAGCAACAGCACACTAGGGCAGACACACAGCACATTCACGGAGGCCTTCATGGGCACTCCAGCTTCACATGGGGAAACTGAGGCATGGCCTCACATTGTTCTTCAGGTTCCCAAACATGATTTTTTTCTTAATAAATTTTATTCACAAAAAGTGAGGTTGCAGAGGGTATGGGGGCTGTAATGGGCAGGAGCCTGGTGAGCTCTGTACACAGGGCTGAGAGAAAAGGAGCCTCCAGATGGAAGGGTATGTTTTTGTAAAAAAATTTTAATAATAATAATAATAATAATAATAATGATGATGATGATGATAGGAGCTACATCCACTTCACCCTGCTCCTCAATTAAAAAGACACAAAAATAGACATCTTAGGTAAATTGGGAGACTGGGGCTTAAGGGTGTTGCAAGGGGTTCACAGGTTCCAGGGCTTACAAGGGGTGTCACAGGCACTGGGTTGGCTTCTGCATTAGTTGGTAGAACAGCACATAGCCTTCACTGGATGCCACTTGGTTTTCATTTATAGGGGAGACACAAGAGTCATCAAAGACATGCCAATCAGTCTGGTCTCGGCACAGGGCTGTGTAGTGGCCACAGTGGACACTGCCCGAGTGGTTGCAAAGGGCATAAAGCTCGTAAACAGGGCTCCCGGCTTTGTCACTGGCAAAGTCCCGCAGGCTCAGTCGCTGCAGTGGGAAGTCTACATATACTGAACTTTTCTTGATGGAGCCCTGGGAGGTGGAGAATCGATTCAGATGGAGCACGAGGATTGGGGGGAACCTTTGTATTGTCAACTTTTTGGTACTTCGTGTTTTCTGGCAACATTGGTCACACACTGGGGCATTCTCCAGCTCTATCTCTTCTTCCTTGGTGAAAAGACTAAAACAATCCCACAGAGACACCTTATCCCCAGCAAATTCTTCCTTGGGGATGGGCAGGGACAGGTCAAAAAAAACCTCGAAAGTCATGGAGCGATGCCCACAGGCCTGGCACTTGCGGCAACTTTTCAACTGGCCCACAAAGAGGTCCACGATCTTGCTGTCCTCCTGTTCCAGGTAATGCTTCCACATTAGGTTGGCTCGATCATCATCACCTAACTCAGGTTCTTGGAGCACAGCCTCTCCTCTGAGAGGTGGAGAGGGAGCCGAACCATTGGCCAATACTGGTGAAGCCAGGCAGCCTCGTCTGTTGATTTCAAGGTGTAGCCGCTCCATGAGGAGTTTGAGGAATTCTTGGGCATCCTGCTGGCTGTATCCAGAGAAGGAGGGAACATATTTCTGGAAGACAGCTCGGAACTGAGTAGGATCCACAGCTTCGCAGGAGTCAGGGTGCCAGAGGGCACCAAGCACGTCTGCAAAGGCTTCAGTAAGCTCTTGGGCCTGGCCCCGTCCAGGCACCACTTGACGGAAGTCCCTCCGTAGACAGAAGTCTCGGAGAGGCCCAGTGCTGCTCAAGCACTGCAGCACAGCATTCAGGAAGCATGTATTTCCTAGATTTTGGAGGCCAACATGGCCAGAGCCCAGAAGTAGCGTATGATGAGCAGATGTGGAATGGGCTAAGTTGATCGAGGATGGGATGGGCAGAACCACAGTTGTGGGTGGTGAGCCAGGCAGGGGAACCCCAGGATCTGCCTGAAGGGGGCCTCTGGCGGGAGGGCCCAAGGTCTGACCCCGTCCAAGCTCCAGCTGCTTGAGCCATTCATCAGGGGGACCTGGCAGGGAAGGGAAAGGTCGTAACAGAGTCTGGCTCAGGGGCTGGGTTGCAGTGCTCCTTGCTGCAGGCCCGGGCTCAGGGGCTGGGTTGCAGTGCTCCTTGCTGCAGGCCCAAGGGGAAATTGTAGCTTAGATCCCACTTGGGATTGGACATTGGCAGGTGGTTCTCAGGTCCTGCCCAGGCAGTGCTCAAAGGCCAAGGGTGTTGTAGAAACCACAGGCTGGACCTGACCCCCACAAGGGGGTGGGAAGGCCAAACAAGGCCAGGCTCTAGCTCAGGGTCACCTCCTCTTACCTCCATGCAATCCCCCACCAGCCAGACGGCAGCTATAGCCACAGCTGTTGCCCAGATCACTCCTGATGCAAGGGCCACTGCCATCTTCATTGGTCCCACCCAGCCACCAGCTTCACTGTCTCTCACCAAGTATGTTTTTCCTACTTTATCTGTGCTAATCACATGTACTGGATCCAAAATGGGACACGTGGTCTAACCACAGGTTTTCCTGCCCAGGCTATGATTTTATAAAATAAACCAAGACCCTGCATCTGAAGTGGAGGTGGTCACTGGTACCACTCCCCACTGCTCCTGGGCAGGCTGGGTAACCTGCTCTGTGGAGGAAGGTGGCTCCACAGGCCCTGCGGCTGGAGTTCCACACACTGGGCCTGAGTTGCTGTTGGCCAGACCCACGGCTCTCTCTTCTCGAGCCCTGTCAGTGGTCCTTGGCCTACAGAGCCTGGCAGTGCAGACCTGGGCCTCAGAGCCTCTTCTCATGGTCCATGCAGGAGCCAGATCTGACTGCAGTGCCCCAGTTCCTGTCCTTGGGTCTCTCCTTCCACAAACCTAGGGGCAGGCACTTTCCCCATTTCACAGATAAGAATCAAGACTGAGGTTCAGTGATTTACCCAATGTCATAATCCCTAGTCCAGGATCCATCTGATAACTAATAAAGCAAACAGAGCCTAGACATTGTCCAGAGATAGGACAGGGGAAGATTGAACTTACCTTTCCATCCTGGCTTGAGGCTGCACTCAACAGTGGGTGGCTGGACCTCGCTTACTCTTACAAGGCCTTTGTGTGAAGGAAGGGCTTCAAACGGGCAGCTATGAGAGCCAAATTGAGGGCTCTCTGGGCTCCTGGGGCCATGGACATTATGGGCATTCCCACTTGCTCCCTCCATGGCCTGCAAGGTGGAGGGACCTGTGCTCATGGGCAGGTAGCCATCTTCAGAACCAGCCTTATTCAAATGCCCCGCATCCATTCCTGCTGGCTAAAGAGAGGACAATGAAGAAACAGCCACCACTGACCTGAAGAAATAAGATGGAGGTGAAAATTGGTATTCAAGATAGCCACCACTGGTGGGCCACACTGTGACTGTGGAGCCTGCAGAGACCAGGAAGGAAGGCAAGTAGGGGTGGGAAGAGGGGAGGTGTGTGGGCCTCTTCCAGCTTTCCTGGGGTCCACCAAGCACTGGGGGTGGGTCTGGTGTGAAATGCTCCTGGTGGCTGGGTCCACCCACCCCAGAAGCCCCATGGGCAGGCACAGCCCTGGCTGCAGACTGCATGGGCTGTATGTGCCTCCAGCCTCACCATCCCAGGTCAGCCTCCCAGAGCTCACCAGGGGATGCATCGTGTGGGCAGGCCTGGCCCTGGAAGGTGGGCCTGGGGCCATGCTGCATGCCCATAAACTTTCAGCATGGATCACAAGCTGCAGTGGAGGAGAACGGCTCAGCTGCCTACTCTGCCCTGGCCCCACAGCCAGGCACACAGCTGAGATGTTTCTAAGCTGCATTTCACAATCCTCAGTGCACCAACCTGCTTGCTGACACCTTGGTAGCTCTCTGAGCCTTCCACACCACCTGGGCTCTTGCACTTGAGTTCCCATCCTCTCCCACCTGACTCAGACCCTGCTGCACCTTTCCCCTCCTGGGTGAGACTCTGTGGGTGAGGCTACTGCAGGAAGTAGCACCACCCAGCCTTCCCTGCTCTGCCCACCAGCTGAGTCTAGGAGCCTGTGCCCCAGTCCACCTCAGCACATCCACTCCTTCCAGACTAGGGACTCTGCACCGACACAGGACCCTGGACTGAGGTACGAGCCCAGCCAGGATCTTTGATGGAGTTGCCATCAGTGGGGATGGACTGACAGCTCATGGGGTGTGGCCTTACACCTGTCCAAACAGTCTGCAGAGCCAGTCAAACCCCACTCACCTGGAGAAAGCTGGCTCCAAGGCTCTTGGATTCAGCAGAGGGTCCAGCTCTCTCTGTGCCCCATGGGAAGTACTTGCGGGCCTCAGGGAAGGAAGCTGTGACAGAGGAAGTCAGACCCATGTGGCCCCAGCTGATTCTACATGGACATTCACCATGCCCTCCATGGTCACTGTGCTTACTAGTCCTCCAGAGGACACAAGCCCTGATCCTCCAGCACAGGGGTCACTTCCAACACATCCTGCCCCAGCACAGAGACCTGGGAAGTCCCTCCTAGGCACAGGGATTGCCCCAGGTGACATCCATAGATCCCCTTGACTTCTGCCTTCTCCCATTCACCTCCCCTTTCACCCTAACATCCTGCTTGCCGAGCCTGTCCAGCACAGTGGGCAATGTCAGCCTGAGGCCTCTGCAGCCCCCACAAGGCACACTGAGAACATGGGCACTGGTTTATGCATGTGTGTGTTTTACCCTCCCAGCTGGAGGTGAGCTCTGGGGGGCAGGAGCATGTTTTCAAACATCTCTGCCTCGGTCCCAGGCCAGGGGGATGAGCACAGAGTACCAAACCAGATGCCAGGACCCTGGCAATGAGTCTGCTCTGCCTCTGAGGATGCTGAGCATGTCTCCTAACCTCGGGCCTCACGTGAAAGAGAGATGAAGCTTGGTCCTGCCCAACTCCCCTAAGCAGCAGGGTGGATGAGAGAAGGCTGTGCAGGTTCTGGGCTGGAGTGCCAATGGGAGGGCCTGAGACTGCTCCTCATCAAGCAGTGAGGAGCTCACAGAGCCCAAATGTGCTCAGGGAAAACCAGAGGCAGTGGAAGGAAGGGCCTCAAAGGGAGATTCAGACTAAACCACAGAGACGCAAGTGTCTTAGAACACCCTTAATTTCTCATTTTGTTGTGGTAGTACCTCTAGGTTTGGCTGCAATTTGGACTGAGGTTTATTTCCTTTTAAGTCTTTGGTTTGGTTTGTAAGAGAATAAAATGTTAGGATTTGAGCCACAATGAAGCCTGTGACACACTATACTGTGCTTAACCAGGAGGGCTCTTCTCCCTTAGCAAGCAGGGACTTCTCCAAGAACCAGCTGGGGTGGCAGAGGAGGCCTGCATCCCAAATGTCAGTGGCCACAGTGGCTCAATGAAGCAGCCCCAATCAGGGAGATGGCTACTGCGGCTAGCTGGAAGCCATAAGTTCCACCTGATAATAATCATATGCACCTGTAAATGCACGTGACACACCCACAAAACTAAAGGTATATAGCCGGGTGAAAGCAGTCAGAAGCGGTATTCATTCAGTCAGTCGTTCAGTCACTCAGTCAGTCGGAAGAAGAGTTCGGGTCAGAGAAGAGTCAGAGCGGCTAGAACATAGTCAGAAGAAGAAAACCAAAGAGATATGTAGAGAGAAGAAATTGTTGCTGGTCAGAGTCAGGCTGAGGCTGCCGAAGAAAAAAGAAGAAAGAAGAATCTCTCTCTCTCTCTCTCTCTCTCTCTCTCTCTCTCTCTCTCTCTCTCTTTCTCTCTCTAAGCTCTCTCTAAGAAAGTAAAAGTAAAGAGTCAGTAGTCAGAAGAAGTAAAGAGTCAGAGAGGTTGCTGAAAGAGCCAGTGTTAGAGTTTTGAGAGATAGTTAAAGCCGAAGAATAAAAAAACCTTCTTTCATCTTCATTCTGCCTCCGAGTTTTTCTCCCGCGGCGTTGTTGCTCCAAGTTAGGAAGCAACAGCTCAAAGTCTGCCTTGGGCATGGGTGATGAGGGCCAGCACGCTATGAGGACCCTGTGCTACCTCCTGTCCCCTGGCCTAGCTGGGGTTGTCACTTACCTCTTTGGAGGTGGCTGCTGTCCACTGCAGGGAAGTCTCTGCATCTGGACATGGTGGCGGCAAGAGAGAATGATCTATCCTTCTTCCTGACCACAGGGTCCTGTGATGGACAGCTCTGCTGAGGTGTTTCTCCCTGGCTTGGCTTGTGGGGTTGGCATGGGGTAGCCACAGCTTTGTTCCCTGGAGCAGCTGCTGCCACAGTATTGTGGCTTTTATCCATGATGGACTTTTCAGGGATGTGGAAGGCTGAGAGGGGTGTGTTTCTGGGTGCTGTGCAGGCGGATGAATCCTCGCGGTCTTCCTCAGGGCTGGTGGGGCTGCCGGCAGTGTGGCTGTGGGAGGCCAGGTGCTGTGAGAAGCTGCAGCTGCGACCTCTGAACTCTGGGCTGTGCCACTGTGGCTTGGATGGGATACAGAGGCCTTGGGCTTGACCACAGATCCCACTGCCGTGGGCAACCTTCTGGTTGGTAATGTCACTCCACATTTGGAATAAGGTCCCCGAGCCTTGACAGAAGCTGTCACTCCTGAAAGAGGAAGAGGGAAGGGCAGGACTGAGTCCAGGAAGGAAGCAGGGTTGTCCAAGCCCCGTACATCCTGCTGGAGTGGAGGAAGCTGGCTGAGGCTGGGCAGCTCTGAAGTCTCCCTGGGACCTGCATTTCCCAGCTGCGACCTTCCCAGAACCTGGGATACAACCGCAAAACCATGATTCAAAACATGCTGGACATCTCTCCTGAACTGGACCCCAGGGCTTCCACTATGTGGACACTCAGCCACGGTCTACCTCAGTCCTCGTCACCCCAAGAACCTTTGCTCAGCTGGACCATTCTTCCCTGCACCCCAGCAGGTGTCACAAACCCCTCACACTGCCTGCCTGCTTTCTGTGAGACCCCATGGAAGATACATGTTGTTGTCTGAAGCGATGGCCGCTTGGAGCAACGAAGCCGCGGGAAGAAGTTCAGAGGCAAACTGGAGACAAACAGCTTTTTATTCTGATAACTTTTCTCTCTGGCTCTAACAACGACTAACACGCGCCGCACACACCACCAAAATGGCCCTGACCCAATCAGCAATCTCGGCCAAGTCATTCGAGATCCCGGGCCAAGTCCCGTGAGACTATGGAAGGCGACAATGTCCAAATCTCTGTGGCCCATAGTCAACCGCAATTCAAGCCATCTCCCCAAACAGGGCTCCTACAGATACACATTGGGAGGCAAATATTGAGAGGTTGAAAGCAGCCTGAGGTGGTGTCAGAGAACAGCCAGCAAGCACTGCCACCTCTAAGTGTTCCCATTAGCCAGCTCATGGACTAGAGTTCAGTAAGCTAGGAGACGTCTGAACCAAGCCACAGATCTGTTTTCTATCATGTATTACAGTCTAATAAGAGCCATTCATAAGGGTAAATACGTCTCCATAAAATGTAAAAGTCTGTAGCAGAAGTTTCCCATTTGGGAACTGTATTCAGGTTAGGAAAAATGTTGATGGCTATTTTTAAAGTGAATAAGTGGCAAAGCAGGACAAAGACGCAGTACTTGTCGGGCTTGAGTCTCCCTGGGCTGCACCCTCTGGGTCTCCACTGATGAGGTCCTCCTGGCTCCCCAGCAGTATATCTTCTGCTTCACGAGGGTTTCTGTTCAATGTTGGTGCTCTGGGGAATTGGAGGGTGAGGTTCTGAGTTTCCAGGTCTGTTTGCCCATCCTTTATGTTGGATTCTTTATAGGATTTTATTTGGGAGAAAGTAAGTCAATATTCACAACAGCAACTCTCAGATTTTGGAGACCTCAGGGGTTTTGATGCACTTGAGGAGATCTCAGAAGCATACCAAGGGAAAGCTGTTTCTAGAGGGCCAGGGCCTCTCAGGCCTACCCAGGGGACATCTGCCTTGTGGAAGCTCCACCGCTCTCAGGAGGTCATATAGAGGAGCCAGCAGTGGGTTAGAAGGGAGACAGGCAGGCCAGCACTGTCCTCTGTCAACATGATCCCTGGTCGTTGGGAGCCCCACCTCAGTCCCCAGGCTTCATTGGCCTTCCTAGGCCTTGCATTCCTTCTGTCCCAGGCACCAGATCAATGGCTGTGGATGGTTATGATGGTGAACTTTATGTTGGTTTTTCACCATTTATTTATTTTAATATTTTTAGTTGTGAGTGGAAACAAAATCTTTATTTTTATTTATTCATTTTTATGTGGTGCTGAGGATGAAACCCAGTGCCTCACCCAGGCTAGGTGAGCACTCTACCACTGAGCCACAACCCCAGCCCTTCACAGTCTATTTTTTATAAAGAAGTTGAAGTCATTCAGAGGAGAAAGAATAAGAACAAAAATAATGCTGATTGCCCATCAGAATCAATTGAGGTCAGGAGGCTGTAGGATGGAACTCTTTACGTGCAGAAAGAAAACTAGTTTTGAAATTGGAAGCTAACGTAGTCTCTCTCAAAATGAAGATCCCAAAGTTGAAGCATGGTGGTCATACTTGTAATCTCAGTGATTCAGGAGGCTGAGGCAGGAGGACTGCAAGCTCAATGCAGCCTCAGCAAGGTAGTGAGACTCTGTCTCAAAATTTAAAAAGAGGGGCTGGGGATATAGCTCAGTTGGTTGAGTGCTCGCCTAGCATACACAATGTCCTGGGTTCAATCCCCAGCACCACCAAAAAGAAAAAAAAATTAAAAACAAGGGCTGTCCTATATGCATACATGATTACATGACCAATGTGATTATACATCATGTACAACCAGAAGAGTGAGAAGTTCTACTCCATATGTATATATGATATGTCAAAATACATTCTATTATAATGCATAACTAAAAATAACAACTTAAAAATGATAAAAGAAGGGCTGTGTATAACTCAGTGGTCGAGCACCCTTCGGTTCAATCTCCAGTACTGAAAAAATGAACATGGCATGAAGTTACATGAGGTAAATGGGCAATGTGTTACAGGGGCCTCACGTGGCATCAGAAGGTGAGGGAGCCAAGGAGAAAGGAAACCAGAAGCCTCACTAGATAATTCGTAACATTTGCTTTTCATACATGTTTTTTAATACATGTTTTAACCCATGAAGTTCCTCAGATTTTCAATCTTGTGAATATTGCAATGAAGTGGACAGAGGCGCATTACAATCAGACTCTAGAGGTATACTCCTTTTATATGTATCTTCCAAATACATGAAAACATATATATATATTTTTTTTTTCAAATGCTCCAACCATTCACCTATTACTTTCATCAAAAGAAGAGAACGCTAAGAATACAGCATTTATTTCAAAGTGACCATAATGGTGCATAGGTGGTTCACTTTTCATACGTGTCCTGTATGCAGAATAATGAGTCATAGGGGTTGCAGAACCTGGGGGAGGCAGGATTTCTCATCTGGTGGCATGCACCTGTGGCCACCTTTCCTTCTGGTCCCCAGCTTCTGCCTGAGGAACACCTTGGCCGTGCCTTCAAGGCGGATCTCCTGGAAACTCCCTCTCCTCTTCTTTCTCCTTAGAATGTCTTTGTTTTCACATTCCTGAAGGGTCCTCTCACAGGACAGACTTTGGAGGGCTTCTCCACCTTGCCATTTATCTAAAGAGTGTTTCCGTTCCTCGTGTGGAGTGCTGTTAAACAGGACTTTAGAGTCAGTACCTGATGACTCCTGTGTCTGGGCTGTCGTCAGGTTGGCCTCTGCCCCTTCCTTTAAGAACTGGTTTCATATCGCTGCATCTCTGTATGTTAAGAAAATCTGGATTCTCTCCTAAATGCTGTGTCTGGCATGCTGTCTGGACTCTGGATTGTCATAATCCTTTGGAGAAAGGACATTTTTGTTTCTGCAAGAAAGTGACCTGTACCTGTCTCCCCTGGGTAAGGCGGTTAATCTTTTGTCAAAGACTTTGCTGTGTGGTTTGGTTACTGACCCTGGGGGCTCTTTGGCTCTCGAAGAGCAGAATCAGAGAAAGGCACAATTCATGTCAAGAACAAGACTCTGCATGCTCATGCTTGAGTATAAGGAAGGCAGCACCAGGGGACAGAGCCCAGGCAGAGTCCAGCTTCCTGCTCTTTCTACACATACAGGTTGTCTGTGGTCACCCTGCACTCTTCATAGGCCTCCCCCTGTGACACATGGTTCATCACCTGAAGGCTCAACACAGGTTGGACACTTCACTCATAAAGTAGAGGTGACTATATTTAGTGACTATCATGCACATGGGTATGCCCCTTGCTACCTGCAATCTGCCCCTGCCACCAGGGAAGGTTTCTCGTTAGGTTCTGGAGAATGATGAATTGCTGCCCTGTCTCAGAGGGTTTGGGCTTCTTGGTGTCTCCACTGAACACATAGTTTTGAAAGCTGAGATAACTTCCCAACCACTCATCTACTGCTGGGCTCTATTAATTGTGTAGCCTAGAAAACTCTCATTTCAATGCGTAGCTTGCTGGTGTATCTCATAACCCCGTAAGACTGAGTAATTGGACCCAACAAGTCCTCTGCCACACTCTCTCTGTGACATGGCCCATCCATATGTCTATCATTCATGTATCATGTGTCCTGAATTCTGTCTTCCCAGAGCTGTAACAGTAACATAAAACCCATAATACCAGGCAGAAAGGTTCAATTTCTCTGAGAGGTCATCGAAACTGGCTGGAGTGGTGGCCACACCAGTATTCCCAGCTACTGAAGGGGTTGTGAAAGGAAGATCTCAAGTTCAAGGCCAGCCTGGGCAACTTAGTGAGACCTTCTAACTGAAATAAAAAGGGGCTCGGGGTGTGGCTCAGCAGTAGAGTGCTTGCATAGCATGCATAAGACCTTGGGTTTGATCGCTAGTATCTCAGGAAATCTGGCAACGGTAATCCACAGAGGAGGCGAATTCTAGCTGGAAAGATTAACAGAGGTTGACAGAGGAAGCAGACTCAGAGTGGGCCCTGACTGACGGCTCCAGCTGGGACACAGGCACGTCTGTCCTATGACCCATGGGCAGGGTCTCAGGAGTGAGTAATGCAGTGCCAACATTGTATTGGGCCTTCTGGACCAAGTGTGATCTGCAGCAGGCCGAACAGTGGCGTCTGCAGCTCCCCAGGCAGGTGCGATCTCAGGACCCCCAGGGGCATCACGTGCATTAGCTTCAATTAGAAATGTGATGTTAAGACCTGGCACTCTCCACTCCCTGGCAATTAGTGGGAGGGGATACGGCCTGAGGAGAACAGCAGGGAACAGGACTGCTCTGTCATGGACCACTTGAGGCTCCTGGGAAAGCCTTGCAGTAGCCATTCCCATTCTGAAGATGAGTGGATGGGGGGGCGGGTCAAGGAGTTGACAAAGTGAACAAGACGGCAGGCAATGGCAGAACCTGAATCTGGACCCCACCGCGACTGAGCAGAAGGCCCAATGACCCACTACACAGAACGGGGGAGCTGATTTCAGTCTTGCAGGGCCTAGTACAGGGGCCCTGTTCTGATGGCCCTCTTGTCCTGGACTCAGCTCCTCTCTGAGTGGTGGACCCTCAGAAGAAAGGTTCCAGAGAATCGGGCAGCTTGAGATGGGGTGTAAGCTGGACTCAGTTGTATGTTCTTGTAATCCAGTTACTTGAATGGCTGAGACAGAGGACTGCAAAGCCAAGGCCAGCCTTGGCAACAGTGAGCCCCTGTCTCATAACAAAGGAGTAAAATGAAACCAAATATGAGGTGTAGCCCCTGCTGTGACAGCCAGCAACTCCAACGTGAGGCCGCGATGCAACAGTCTGCCCTACCCTGGCCACTGCTGTCTGTGAAGTGAGACCAAGGCCCAGGGTTTGGTGGCTCAAGTGAGACTGTGTATGAAAATATTCCCACAGATGACATGAAGTGAGCCACCTCAATCTGCCTTAATCTTTGTAACATAAATTGAATATTTCTAAATTAACTAGTAAGAGCATGACTTGAGAACTTCTGGCTCTTGGAGCAAACCAGAACCATCTTGGGCAGAGACCAGCAGCTCTGTGGGTTTTTTTATTTTAATATTTATTTATTTACTTTAGTTGCACACAATGCAATTGCATTTATGTTTTTACATGGTGCTGAGGATCGAACCCGGGCCGTGCACGTGCGAGGCGAGCGCTCTGCCGCTGAGCCCCAGCCCCAGCCCAGCTCTGTGGTTTTGATCGCTCAAACAATGGCAATACAAGGCAACATGAGTGTGTGCAGGCTATAGGTGCAGTGCCTGTGAGAGGCAGCTGCAGCTGGAAAATAGACGACTGTTCTGGGGGGAGTCCATGAAGGCGGACAAGCCACAGGAGTCATGGAGTGCTCTAAGTGTGGCTGTTACAGTTGAGGCTCTGGATTTTATTTCATAGCGTGTTATGTCATTTTATGTTATGTTATTTATTGGTACCAGATTACACCCAGTGGTGCTTAACCATAGAGCTATATTCCCAGCCCTTTGTTTATGTTTTGAGATATTTTCTCACTAAGTTGCTTAAGGCTTTGTTAAGTTGCTAAGGCTGGCTTCAAACTCACCATCCTCCTACCTCAGCCTCCTACACCTCTGGGAAGACAGACATGTGCCATTGTGCCTGGACAAACTCTGGACTTTAAATTTCAATCTAAACAGCACATATGGGTAGCAGTCACCACAATGAATGGCACAGCTCTAAGGTGAAGCAATGTAGGACAGTTCCACAGCACAGGGCCGGGCAGCCAGGTTTTGTTTTCAGTTCTGAAACTCCAGACCCTGATGGCTTTTGTAATTCTTGACAAGGGGACATTGTTCAGGAACCCAATAATCACTTGCTACTGCCAAGGAGCTATGAGGGTTAATTTAGATCACATTCTGTTGTGTGCTTACGTGAAGAGAGGTCTTCACTCTGGTCTTCACAATAGTAACGCAGGGGCACAGGAACCCCTGGGCTAGGGTGGTCATAGGACCATGTTTGTCCCATCTTACAGGACTAAAGCAGGGGCACAGGAGCCCCTGTTCTAGTGGTGTCACAGGACCATGCCTGTCCCATTTGACAGCTGTAATGCAAGGGCACAGGAGCCCTTGGGCTAGGGTGGTCATAGGACCATGCTTGTCCCATCTTAGAGCTCTAAAGCAGGGGCACAGGAGCCCCTGTTCTAGTGGTGTCACAGGACCATGCCTGTCCCATTTGACAGCTGTAACGCAGGGGCACAGGAGCCCCTGGGCTAGGGTGGTCATAGGACCATGTTTGTCCCATCTTACAGGACTAAAGCAGGGGCACAGGAGCCCCTGTTCTAGTGGTGTCACAGGACCATGCCTGTCCCATTTGACAGCTGTAATGCAAGGGCACAGGAGCCCTTGGGCTAGGGTGGTCATAGGACCATGCTTGTCCCATCTTAGAGCTCTAAAGCAGGGGCATAGGAGCCCCTGGCCTGGAGTGGTCCTGAGACCATGCTTGTCCCATTTTATAGCTCTAAAGCAGGCAGGCAGGAGCCCCTGGCCTGATGCGGTCACTGGACCATGCCTGTCCCATCTTACAGCTCTGAAGCCGGGACACAGTAACCCCTGGTATGGTGCATTCTAGGGGCTGCACTCATCCCTACCTTGCACTCTCTGGTCCATGGCTCATGCACTGATCCAAGTGGAGGTACTGGTGGCGGAGCTCCTGTGGGGCTCTGGAGGACCAGGTGGGCTGTCCCTCCTCCCCCACAGAGGGGCTGCACACGAGCAGTGTAGGCTTCCTGTGGCATGGCAGGGGGGATCGTCCTTCTTGGAGGTGCTGCTGACGTGAATGGCTTGGCTGAGCTCTGGACGTCGAGGAGTGCTGACTGGCTGAGGAAACATTTCTCAGGGAGCCTGTGGATAAAAAGTAAGGACAGGTGGGGCCGGGCACAGTGGCACGTGCCTGTGATCCCAGTGGCTCGGGAGACTGAGACAGGAGTATCACGAGTTCAAAGCCAGCCTCAGCAACCTGTAGCCACTAAGTAGCTCACTGAGACCCTGTCTCTAAATAAAATAAAAAATAGGGCTGGGGATGTGGCTCAGTGGTCGAGTGCCCCAGGTTCAAACCCCAGTAACAAAAAGGATAAAAAGTAAGGACAGGTGGGAAGGCAGCCGTGTCCTAAAATGGGTCCTCAGAAGGAGGACAGATATTAATCATCATGGTGACACCCAGGGGCACCTTCACGCCTCACACATTCCCACTCTCTGTGCCCTCCATGCATACTGGGTGGTCATCTATCTCTTACTAATCTGGAGTAGCCCCAGGACGTGTGGCTCCCTGTGGTGTGTGGTCAGCCCTTGGGCAGGAAGGACCCCATCCTGATACCAGCTTTGCTGAACAGGCCTCATCAAACAGGCCACAGAATGTGACCTGCTGAGTTTGTGATCTGGGTTCCTCCTGCCTGTCCCTGCAAGACCCCAGGGACAGTAAAGCACTCTCCAAAACAATCTCAGAAACAAACCCTACATGTGACACAGAATCATACTGGTTCTGGGAACTGCTTCTCCTTTGTGAGCATCATCCCCAGGCTCCTTTATAAAGAGCTGTCAGGAAGATGTTTCCTGCCACCTGAAGTCAATATACAAACGGTGTCCCTCCCAGTCTCATCCTGACGCTGCAGGCTTTATCTTGGGTATTTTTGCATGGGTTATGTGAGGAATTGGAAAGTGGCAAAGGTAGTAAAAATCCAGGGGTGACCAGAAGGGTGAGAAAGAGACGGCTGAGTGTGGAAGAGCATCTTCTTGTCTCAGCACTCCAGAGGCTAAGGTGGGAGGAGGGGCTGAAGCCCAAAGCTCAGGCCAGCCTGGGTAAAACCAGAAGCACCCACTTCAAAAACAGAATGGACAATTTAAAAAATATGTTTTTAGATGTTGATGGACCTTTGTTTTATTCACTTATTTATATGCGGTGCTGAGAATTGTACCCAGGGCCTCACACATGCGAGGCAAGTGCTCTAGCACTGAGCCAAAACTGCAGCACCAGGACAAAATTTGTGTAAAGAAAAAAGACTCTGCCTGCTACAAAACTCCTTTCAACTGAAACAAGTGTTGTGAGGGGTCCTTATGTGTCACTTAAGAAATGAATAATAACAGGGTGTGTCTGCTGGGACCCTGCAGGACATGTCTCATGGGACGGAGAGATGCAGGGTCTCCCCCCCCACAGATCCATCTTTCAGGAATACCAACTCCAGCTCTCCAAAGTGTCCGTGATGCAGCACAGGGTGACAGCAGAGAACATTTGATCCAATTTACAGAAATAATTAGAACCTTTGTCAAAGATTTGATCTCATCATCTGGGAGGTGATGTGGATTGGGGCAGGTTCACCCAGAATACTGAGACAGATGGTCAGTGAGGAGGGACCCAGGGCCAAGGCAGGACCTGGTGGAAGGGGCAGCTTCCAGTCCAAAGGGGCAAAGGCACCCAGGACTGGCTCTGACAGAAGTCAGGATCAAAGAGTCCAGGCATCAAAACACAAAATCAGATCTGGCGGAGACAGAATCCTGCTCTCATCCAGTCTGACCTGGGGCCAGTCCTGGCTAGTTCTAAGGGTTGTTGGTCATGACCTGTTAGTTGGATTTATACTATGTCTCTGACTTCAGGGAGAAGCTCAAGGCAGAGCTGCTGTCACGTCCTCCGTGACTGTGGAGGGCTGGTGTGAGTGCAAGCTTCTCCTCACCTACCACAGGGGTGGATCCTGAGCAAAGGTGTGGGAAGGCTCTCAACAGGCCCAGCCAGGGAAGGGTGTTACCTCAGGGGAGTTTGAGGCAATGAAAGTGGAGTGTCTATGCAAACACAGCCCGGGTCAAGAGAAAGATCCTCAGCTCTGCAAAGGTTCTGAGTTAGGCAGTGAAGAAGTACTGTTTCCTTACAATGAAGCCAGAAATGCTTGACAGAGCCACTAATGCAACAGGCTCTTCCATGAACAGTGGTCAGATGCTGACTCCTTGCTCCTTCTCAGCTCCCAGCTCAGCTGGGAACCCTGACTGGTGACTCAGGTGACTCTTGTGGAGGGTTTTTGAGCCACTGTGCACTAGACTCTCCTCTGAGAAGGAAGACAAGTCAGCTGCCCTCTTCTGAAAGACCTCACAGTTCCGAAGCTCTCACGTGCCACTCATGTCCTCCATGAACTAACTGAACCTGCAGACAGCTGACAGCACATCCTCATGAGCAGGAATCCAAGGGCCCAAGGGAACCCACTCTGTAGAAGACAACAGTATTGACCAAGTACTCGATCGCTCCACTACCAATCTTCCTGATCACGTAAAACCTCACTTCACTCAACCCTTGGTGCTCAAGCCAGCATCCTTGGCCTGATGACAAACTGCCCAAGACTCTCTGGCTTGATTCCTGTCCCCATGCTAAGCTGTCCCCACATCAAATGAACCTGGAGTCAGCCAATCACATCTGCAGCAGGATCAGCTACAACAGGGTGGAAGACATGCATGGAGAACCAAGGAGCTTCCCACCAGAGAGATCACACAGGGAAATATAAAACCCATTTTGAAAAGCTGAGCTACTCTTCATGAAGCATGAGAGGAAATGGGCTCATTATCCTTCCCCCAGGAAGACGAAAATCAGAGCTCCACAGCAGCATTTCACCCCGGGACCACCTGGCCACACACTTTCTAGGGCCTGGTGTAACATGAACACACAGTTCCCTCTTTTCAAAACTCGCAGGACCTCAGGACTACAGCAGCAAGGGCTGGCATCAGTGTCGCCCTCCTGGGCCTGTATGACAGCCCAGGGCACAGCCCACACAACTGGTCCCAAGTCCAGGGGACCTGAACCTGGTTGGTCATCCATAACCCGAGGAACTTCTTTTTTTTTTTAATTAATAAATAATTCACATAACATAAATGCCACCATTTCAAACTGTAAAATTCTGTTATTTTCAGTACATTCATACAGTTGTCTATATGTCACCACAATGTCCAGATTAGCTGGCCACTCCAAAAAGAAACCTGACATCAAAATCCACATGTAAATTACCACTTCCTCCTCACCTGTCTTCTCCCAGGTGGATGTGGAGCAGCCCTGGATTCTCCATCTACAATAATCACAGAGGAGCTGGGCATGGTGGCACACACCTATAATCCCATTGGCTCAGGAGGCTGAGGCAGGAGGATCATGAGTTCAAAGCCAGCCTCAGCAAAAGCGAGGCCCTAAGTAACTAAGTGAGACCCTGTTTCTAAATAAAATTCAAAATAGGACTGGGGATGTGGCTTAGTGGCCGAGTGCCCCAAGTTCAATCCCTGGTATAAATAAATAAATCACAGAGGACTGAGGGCCAAGCCTAATGCAGAGTCTGGATAGAGGAGGACCCAGGAGGTATCCCCCTGAGGATGGCATGTTGAGCAGAGGGAAGGAGAAGGTGGCACACTGGCAGATGGAGTGGGGTTGAGGTGCCTGGGGATACATCACAGAACACCTTTGGCTTCATCATGACCCACATTTCTTGCTTTCCCATGTGAGCCCAGTGAGGGCCAGGGGTCTTCCTGACGTCTGGTCTTGGCTGGCACCTGCTCTACCCACAAAGGGAACCTGGGGGTCATCTCAGCCTCCAGAGAAGGCTGGTGTCTGTACCTGTGCTCTCCACCTGCTGCTGGAAGCCGCCGACCTGGCAGATGCTCTGCACCCACTTATGCATGTCCTCCTTCGTCTCTGCCACCAGGTAAAATGTGCGATCCCTGGTCTGGACATCGAACACGAAGCCACCTGGCAGCCCCTTCTTGTGAAAGGTCACATTTGCATGCACCTGCTCACAGAGGTCCAGGCTGATGATCCGCAAGGGCTTCTTGGACTGGTCATGCTTGTAGTATTCCAGGACAGCTGCGTCACCACCTTCCTGGCTGTTCCTCAGGATGAACCAGCACTTCCTCCAGGCCTGAGTCTCACCGGGAAGGAGTAAGAAAGGGTTAGATAGTCACTTGTTATTTCAGTTTTTGTACTAAAATCGATTTTGAGATGAGGTCTCCCTAAGTTGCACAGGCTGGCCTGGGGTTTGTGATCCTGCTGCCTTGGCCTTCTGTATTGCTGGGATTCCAGGTGTGGCCAACACCACCATGCCAGGTGCTTCAGTGTTTCCCATGGGTCACCAAGTTAAGGCTGGGGAGTGTGGAACCTGCAGGCTGCTCATGGCACCGAACCTCTCCTAGCCTAGAAAAACAGCACAGGCGTGACGTGATGGAATTGTCCTCTCCAGCTATGGTCCAGTCTTTCTATTCCTCTTCACAGCAAAACCTCAGTTTTCTACTCTACCAGTCCTTTGGATGACAATGAACTTTTTATTACAAAGATGAAGACCAGAGGAAAGTGGCACACATTTTCTGAGTGCAAAAAGATAAGAGCGCTCACAATTCCCCATCCAGTGGCAATAACCTTCAGAATGAAGAGGTAAGGGAGACATTTTCCAGTGAGAGCAAATGGAGGACTTGCCACCATCAAACCTGCCCCGTGGAAGGGACAGAGGAAGTCTCTGTCCAGAAAGGAATGGTGAGAGGAGGGGCTAGGGGATATCGGCAGGAAGAAAGCACCCAGCAACAGAAGTGTGGGTTGATATAACAGGCATCCTGTCCTCAAGTCTCGTGACTCTGGCTTGACGATTGAGGCAAAGGCTACAGCACCATTCGGTGTAGGAAAAAACTTAGGACCAAGAAACATGAAGCAAGGAAATTCCTATCAAAATCACATCACAATTTTTGGACACAAACAAGATCACTGTCAACTTGAATTGAAAGGCACAAGAATGATAATAGCTAAAATCGTTTGAAAACAAGAATAAGCTGGGAGACGTCTAGACTCATCCCATGACCACAGTCATAAAGTTCCACTGTGACGAACAACAGAGGGAGAGACACAGGGTCAACAGACTGGAAAAGAGCACCAGGAGAACCTGAGACATGTGTCAGCTGATGCTGCCCAAAGCCAAGAGAGCCATTCAGTGAAAGAAGGGCAGCTTGGTCCACAATGGTACAGGGGCAGCAGGTATCATCCACTGGCAAAAAGGAAATGAGCTAAGTCACAAACTTATACAAATATTAAAGTGGGCCACGGACCTGAAAGGAAACAGCACTGTAAGAAGCACAGTGTGTTGGTCAGCTCCTCATCAAGGTGACCAAAATAGCTGACGGGGGCAACTCTGAGGAGCAAGGGTTTGTTCTCACTCATGGTGTCAGGAGTGTGGTCAGCCAACTTCACTGCAGCAACCTCATGGTGAATGGGCATGAAAGGGGAAAGGTGCTTAGCTCTTGACAACCAGAAAGCAGGGGGAGAGAGAGAGTAAGGGGCCTTACAGTCCCCCAGGCCACACCCTGGGACACACTTCCTCCAGGCAAACCCAACTTGCTTCTAATTTTCCACACCTCCCAGTACGTCCACTCAAGTCATTAATTTAATTTATATTTTTTTGGTCAGTACTGGAGATGGAAACCAAGGCCTCACACATGCTGTGCAGGTGTTTTACCATGAGCTGTAACCCAGTGTGATCCATTGCAATTATTAATCTATTAGCAGGGTGAACCCACTGGTGCGATCTGGGCCCTTGTAATCCAAACTATTCACCTCTGAACACTGAAGCACTACCATCTGAGCTTTGGAGGACATTCTAGATCCAAACCATAACATTTATGAAAACAAAACAAAACTAAATGAGGAAATCTTTGGAACTTAGGGTTAAGCAAATCATTCCCAGATTTGACAATGAAGTGCAACCTAGAAAAGGGAAGGTGAATAGATTGATAAACTTCTGCATAGTGAAAGCCCTGGTTCAGTGAATAAAAGTACAAGTTACAGACTGAATGAAAATGCAAGCTGGCTGTGGTGGCCATGCCTGTCATTCCAAAAACTTGGGAGGCTGAAACAGGAAGATCACCTGAGCCTCAATTCAAGGCCAGCCTCAGCAACTTACTAAGACCCGCGTCTTTAAAAAAAATAAAATATTGGGGATATAATTCATTTTTAAAAGGCCCCAGGATTCAATCCCCAATACTCTTCACCAAAAGAAAGAAAGAAAAAAATGCAAACTACACTTTGAGCAAATTACTACTATTTTTGAGTTATAAGGTAGTCTCAAAGCTCAACATGAAATAATAAGAGGTGACACCCTTGGAAGTGACCCCAAGGGCACAGGAGGGAGGCCTGGTCCCTGCTCCATCCTCAGCCTGATCTTCCATGTTAACTCTGGCCCCTGGCCCTGGAAGTCCACACTTTTCCTCGGAAACACTCAATATAAACTTGGAAAGGGGTTGAGTTTCCAGGGAGACTGGCTTGGGAGAGTCTGTAGAGAAGGCGCCCCGTCCCCACCTACTGCCGCCCCCCCATTCCCAGCACCCGCACCCTCCTGCACTCACACAGAGTCGCAACTTCTTCTCTGGGGGCGATTTCCTCAGCCAGCCCGAGTGCACCACCCAGCGGCTGTCCATGCTGCCCGCCTTGATCAGCCTGAGTGCAGAGCGCGGGGCAGAGGCTGGGAGAGGAGGCCTGGGCACGCTGGCGTGCTCAGGAACCCGCGGAAGTCGCCCCCACCGCGACCCTCGGCCAGCTCCCTCGTGCACGTCCAGAGACCTCCAGGACTGCCACGGAAATGACCCCGCTGCTCTAAGAAGGAGGGGGAGGACGCTGAAGGCCCCCGAGTCTCCGGGGGCAGGGCGGAGTGACTCTGCACTTTCTAGGCCATCTGCACGTTGCCGGGAGCACGCGGCACCACGTAGACACTAGGTAACAGGAGAAACCTGCCCGGCTCGTCTGCAGCTGAGGCGTGGTGACGAAGTCAGTGCACCCAGCCCATCCTTCCCTAGAGGGTGGTCTTCTGTACATCTACAGACATTTTTTACCAACAAGACAGGCAGTTCGTTGAGGATAGGTCATGTTCATCTGGAAGCTCCTCAGGGTCTTATTCCCTTAAACAAAAGGCCCTGGATAGGTGATTACAATCCATGTGGATTCAGAGAGTCTTGAAGGGCTAGTGTGGCTCCACAGCTTCTGGGTACACGTCGTCCTTCTCTGGCTCTCCCACCCGCGATGCTATTGTGGAATTAACCTCCATTTGCAGTCTATTTTAGTCTTTAGAGGACTGAAAGGTAGCTAAGAGAATTCTTTTGTAACTAACAGAGAGTACCAGCCAATCAGAGCAGCGAGGTCTGAACTGGCCAAATGAGACAGACACTATTTGCAACCTGCAAAGCTGACTTTGTAACCCCTTGAGCTTTTTTTTTTTTTTTTTTTTTTTTTTTTTTTTTTTACCTGCATCTCTTTTCTGTCTGAGCCCTACTCTTCTGCTCTTGTGCTGCTGGATTGTGAATTATTCTTAAAAAAAAAAAAAAAAAAAAAAAAACTTGTTCAATAAACTGCTTTGCTTAACTTGTTGAAGGTGCTTCATTTAACAGTGACTTTTGGATTTAAACTAAAAGTTTATTATTTTAAATATAATTATGGTCAGTGATATGTCTTTGATGTTTTTAACCTACTTGCATGCTTAAGAAATCTATTAATATTTAAAATAAAGCTGTTGCTTATCAGAGTATTTGTGAAGCATAACATGGATTTTAAGGTTTTGCCTTTTAAAATAAGCACTTTTAATTTGAACACAATACAAAAATCTAACATCCAGATCTTATGAAATCAATCCAAATCTTATGAAATTTTTAAATCTCACCATTTATTTTTACAAATTCTGAAGGAAAAAATAAACGTGAAATAGCAAACTACAGAAAATAATGTTGAAACTCGTCATTAGCTGTCAAGACCCTACTGACTTTGGCAAGTTTTATGCCAAATGCCATGCTGTTAACATTCATATTGCAGGATTTATCATTTTACTTGTTTTTGTGCTTGGGATTGGACCCATGGCTGCATGCATGCTAGGTAAACTACTGATGAACTATACCTCAGCTCCAAATATTGACTTTTAAAAGATTCTTTGCATTTCTGCTAATATTGTTTTATGAATCACTGGTAGTTTCCAGTTTCTTAAGTTTTCAGACTATAAATCATAGCACTTCAAAAAATGGTTTTACTAAACATATGCACCAACAATGCAACTGAAACAGCAGCTTATAAGATCATGAAGCAAAAAAGGTAGACATGGAGATTACAATGGCACACTTGAAGCAAAATTCATTTTTAAATCAGCTTTAGTATTAATTGCATGTAATAAAATCATCTGCTTAATGCTATCATGATTAAATGTTTGACAAAGTGGTTTGTGAGATATCTAGATTAACAATGTGCAGAAGTGTTTTTGCTTCTTTTCTCTTTGTGAAGCTTTTTGTTTTGTCTTAGTTTAATTTGGAATCACTTTGTGATTATTTACTCTTTATTCAAATAGTATATGCAACACTTCCTTTTTCCCTAGGTTGGAATTCCACAGTTCCAATGAAATTACAAAAAACAAAAATCACTTTTTAAATTGTGTCATATTAAGAAAGAGTGATTTTGTTAGTTACTTAGTAACTATTTAGTTAATTTAAAGAATTACAACTAATACATGAGACAGATGGTTGGATGCCAGCCTCCAGAAACAGCAATTTCTGTTAAGAAATCCTGTGACTGTATGTGCAGGGGTACTCAGGGAACATTTCTTGAGATGCTTGTGACTCTGCATCGTTAGACCTGTGCTTTTCTGCTCTTTTCCTTTGCTGGTGTCGGGAATTTGGGTCAGACTCACCTTCCACTGCTGGTTGTGATACTGATCCTGCTCATGTCTTTGTCCCACTGAAGCCTCTTGGCTTTAGGCTTGCCCTCTGACCACTGGATGCTGTTGGCTGCTGTTGCAACTCTGGGGGCCCCACCCACTTTGGAGCCATTGGCTGCTGCCACAATCCTTGTTTCAGTTCCAAAACCACCTTCAGCTTGGGTGTGGGCAAGCCAGGGGGACAGTAACATCTTCACTACTAAATTCTATAGCCTCTTGTGTAACACCCCAACAGGAAATCTAGAGTTTTAGATTTGAATTAAGTCATAATTTATAACAGCTAACAAAACGCTTTAGGGCAAAATGTTATATAAAAGTAAGATAATATGATAGTGCTTTTACCTTTATGTGGTAGCCTATATTTGTCTTTGTTTTTGTTTTTTAAATTTTAGGATTTCAACAGAGGTAACAGTGAATAAAATTCTGTTGTAAGAAATATATAAAGTGAAATGTGAAAGTTCCCCTCTTTGTCCTGTGATCCTTATTGCATTTGATATATATTTGTTATGATTTAACATACCTTCTTCAAGACCCTTTGCTATGAATATATTCAGATACAGTTTTTTTGACACAAATGGAATTATACAGAACATATTGTTCAACAACTTGATTTTAAAAGGGTGATTACTTCACTGTTTTTCATGCTTAGTTTTATGGCCACATTAGAATTGATTTGGTTATTTTATAGCTAGTTGAGGCTTTAATTTGTGAAATCATTGGGGAGTAGTGAACCTCATTAAGTAGCTCTTTAACAATAATTTTGCTGTATCAGAAGAGCAAAAGTCATAATAAAAATACCACCATTAAGTTTTTAAAGCATCTAAAAATAAAGAAGAATTGGTTCATTGATTCTGAATATTTTCTGTGAAAAATGCATAAATCCAACAAACTAAGTGCATTTGTATTTTACTGACCATATTATCATAATGTTGAAATTATGTTAAATTAAAATGAAGCTTATAATGCAAAACTTGCTAAAAAGACAATCAAATATACTGCAGTTTGTGTCTCATTTAATGAAGTGTGTGTTCATAGACTAGAATAAAATGAGACGTTCTCTACATTTTCGGGATGTAGGTGGAGTGATTCAGAACGCAGACTGTGCACAATCATGGGCAGATGGCCACCTGCAAATGGGGCTGAGAATGATGCCTGCTTCAGAGGGTCCTTGGTGGGCCAGAGTGTGTAAAGCACTGAGTAGAGGGCTTGGAAGACTCAGCTGTCACCTGCTTCATCTGCTGCCATCTACCCCATTTCTTCCTTCCTCTGCTTTTCCTGTCCTCTAATCCTGTTTGCATTCTTCTTCCCTTCTTCTTTCACTTTTCTTGTTCTCTAACCAACACAGAATGGATGGATGTCCGTGTAAGGAGAACGTAGGGGTTGAATGACTAGTGGTGGACTTGGGGGCAATGGCATCAGCCTGTCAGACCACAAGAGTGTGTTTGGAAGGGACCTGGAGAAGTGGGTGGATCCAGAAGACAGAATCCTTGCGTGCTGAGAGGAGGAGTTTGGACCTCACGTGATGGGTGTTGCGGAGTGACCAGACCATTGTTCACATGGTGACAGACTTTGGGGAAAGACTTCCTAGCAGTGGTTTATTAATTTTCAAATATGCTAACAGCCTTGAAAATTGAAGAATAGATTCTGAGTTAGGCTAGTGAGAGTGGCAGTGAACAGGAGAGCTGCAGGTGAGAAAGGAGAGGGCTCATTGGCTAGAGGAAGGGACAAAGGAGGGAGGCGCCACTTTGCTCTGAGATTTCTAGCCAGCTAGACTGCAGGAAGCCACAGAAAGAGGGAGCACAGCCTGGGTAACAATGTTATTTTTAAATTTCTATATGTGTGGGATAGCTTAGGATTTGGCCTCCATTGGCATATTTATCAAGTATACCTACCGTGCATGCCAGCAGGAGGGACTGCAATCTGCTTACAGGCAGAAAAAGAGCCACCCAAGTCCACAAGCAGGGAAACAACATGCTTGAGCTTTGCCTGCAGAGTGGTGGTGTTGGAGTGTTGCAGGATTCTGTCCTCAACCTTTCTTGTGTTTTCCTAGTGAGTTGGATGAATGTAGAGTTCATACTCATCTGAATCATTTAAAATCATCTGTATGATTTTTAAAGAGAGAAGGAATAGCAAGTGCATGGGTTGGCAACTAACCTGTTAGGATAGAACAGGGGTAAATGCAAAGTTCCAAATCCAGCTGCATGAAGAGTAGGAGGACAGACTATAGATAGTGCGGTGCTTTTAGTTGGCAGACATCAACCAGGTGATATGGCCACCAAACAAAGCTTTCTCATCTGCACAGGAGGAGGGTGGTCTGCTTGCTCTGTCCTGGTTAGCCCATACAAGGGGGGCAGTGTGCACTTCTGGGCAATGCACAGGCTGGGAGACGCACGAGAGCCCATTTGTAAGAACTGGGGACGGGAACTACTGCATAGAACACAAACTCCCTGAGGGGCAGACTTTCCCATGCACCTATCTGGATGTGCTCACTGCTATCCATTGGATAGATAAATAAGATTGGGTTTGTCTTATATCCAAGAGTGCTGAGCCCAGTGTTAGTTCAGAGTAAAGGAGGACTTTCTGATAGAGCTTCCTCACCTGGACTGCTCTCTGCAAAGATGCACACCTGTATGCAGGGTGTCCTCAGGTCCAGGGAAGTGGAGTGGTTAGTTCTGTGAGTCCCCAAGAATCCATTGTTCTCCAGATGATCAGAACATTAGGTTAGGGAGAGTAAGGGAGAGTGTGTACAAACTTGTGGTCAGTGAGGCAGACATGCGTGAGTAGATTTGTAAATGAATCAGCTGGCAGACTTACAAGCACAATCCCTGCCACCAAACAGCACTTTTTGTAATTTCTAGATGAATGCCCTTATTTGAAACAGCATCAATTGGAATTTAAGGTAATGGTGTGAATGTAGTCCCAGCTGCTTGGTTCCACAGTCCACTAGATCTGTGGAGCTATTTGTCACAGTTTGTTTGAAAGCCTGGAAGAAACATACTCCTGGATGCCGTCTATAGCCTCTCATGGACATGCTGTCTTTGGAATGTGGAATGAGTGGGTGGTGAAAAAGCTGGGGCTGGACAGAGGAGGACATGTTGTTCAGAGCAGAAGACGGGTTCTATTCTGCCTTGAAGGGCATGCCAGTGACCTTGGGTGACTCCAGCAGCCTTTTAGGCCTTGGGACCCAGTATATAGGGGGTAGGCTCACCATAGCCTCCAGAATGGGGAATGAGCCAGGTGACCATTCATTCTTTCATTTATTCAATAAACTTTTTTTTTTTTAACCAAGAATTGAATCTGGAGGTGCTTAACTGCTGAAACACATCCCTACCCCTTTTTAAATTTTATTTTGAGATATGGTCTCACTAAGTAGCTTAGGGCCTCACAATGTTGCTGAGGGTGACCTCAAACTTGTGATCCTTCTGTCTCAGCCTCCCAAGTTACCAGGATCACAGGCATGAGCCACCATGCCTGGCTCAATTAACATTTTTGAACTCCCATTATGTGCCACTCTTCATCTTAGGACCTGGGAATTCAGCAATGCCAATATTTTTTCTGGGTTTAAGACCTAGAGGACCAAGAATACCGTGTCCATTTCACTGTTATTGGATGGCCGATTTTCTTCAGGCTTAAGGACCATATGCATGAAGACTGTCCTGAACTCAGGACAAGTTGTCACTAGCCTTCCTCTTGACATGCTCGGGGCCTCAGTGGGGCAAGAGGGCCAACCTGGAGTGCAAGGAAACAAGCCACGAGGGTGAACACAGCTGAGCAATGTGTACAAACACCTTTGGTCACCAAGGGAAGGGCAGAGCTGGGGGTGGTGATTCTTCCCAGGGAAGGTGATTGTGGAGTGGGACTCTCAGGGGAAAGGGGGTTTGGTGGAACAGGGGCTGAGGGAGGCCTCTGTGGAGCACCTGGGGTGATGTGAGGCACTGTTGTCATTACTGTGGATCCCAGCCAAGCTCAGTTGCCGGGGGAAGTGGCATGGAGTCAAGACACAGACACCGGGAGCTGGGTGAGAAGCAGGCACTTGGTGACCAGCCTGCAAACTCATTTACTGCGGAAGTGCCTTAATCTTTTAAAAGGCCCTTACCCAATCATATTATGCCCCGTGGGTAGGACCACCAAGTCTCCGCCTTTGGCTTCCCTGGCAATGTTTACGTCAATCATGGGGAAATGGTTTACTCCATCTGGTCAGCCGGAGCGGAACTGCTCCTTCCTGCAGGTTCTCCTGCTAGCCTTGTGTTGTGCGCAGGTTTTCCTCACGCACTTGAAATGTTCACAGCTGCTAGCCAAGAACCGGGAGTTTCTCCTACAAGGCACCCGTGGAGGTTTTGGAGTGGAGGTACACTGGGAAAGGGCTTGCAGGAGAATAACTTGTTGATTCATTCCCAGACATTTGTTTGGCACCTTCTGTGTGCAGCAGAGGGCCTCACGGAGATGGGTTAAGATGAGGCTCTGGCTTACGGTGCCCTGAGTCAGTGGAGACAGGCAGATGTGGAGATGAGCTTCAGTGTGGTACAGGCACACAAGGAGAGAAGGGCCACCTGCCTAAGGTGGTTAGGAAGGTTTCCTAGCAGAGATGACAAATGACAAACCAGACTTAAAGTGTGACTAGGCATTGGCTAGGTGTAGGGTGGAAAAGGGCCTTGCCAGGCAAAGGGCTTTGGACAGCCTTATGAGTTTGCCTTCCTGTTGTGTGTGGAGGCCAGAGATCCCACATCCAGCTTTTCATTTGATTCTTGGAATGATGACAGCTATATTTCAGTGCTTCCCAAATGGAAGGTGGTCATGACAATGGGCGATGAGAGTTTTTTTTGTGCTTGAGCTGCCTTAAGTGTTTTCTGGAACATTGTGGGTGTGCCACAGAAAATAGTCCTTTCTGTTGTGTGTGGAGAGCTGGAACGGTGAGGTATTGGGAGGCACTGATGCAGCTCTGGGTGCAGAAGGCTGGGGGGTGTTTGGTGTTGGGGGTCACCCCTTAGGTGATCTTCTAATTTTCTCTCTAGGGCCAAACTCCCTACAGTTACCAGCTGGGACTAACAGGTGTTAGGCATAAGCAGAACATGGGGATAGCTCTGTGAATGATGGTCAAGGAAAGGAGGGAAGAGAATGTGCTCCTGTATCCAAGAAGTGAAAGCCCAAGGCTAGCAACAGCAGAATAGTAAGGGGGGACAGGCAGTCTAGACAGACACAGTAGACTTATTTATAAATAGCTATCTGGAATTGGTGGCTCAAGGACTTGGTCAAGCTTAGGGCCTTGAAACCAGTTAAGAAATCGGAAGTTGCTGGGTGCAGTGTTGCATACCTGTAATCACAGTGGCTGGGGAGACTGAGGCAGGACAATTGCAAGTTCAAAGCCAGCCTCATTAACTTAGCGAGGTCCTATCTCAAAACAAAACAAATACTGAAAAGGAAGATTCAGGATTTGGCTCCATTCTTCATTTTTGCTGCTGGGTTGTGTGGTACTGCTGCACTTACCATGTGGGTGTTGGTGACTCTTTCAAGGGACATTGGGTTTTAGATAGGACATTATGTCACTCAAGTTAGTCTTGAACTCATGAACTCAAATAATCCTCTTGCCTCAGCTTCCCAAGTAGCTGGGATGACAGGGTACACCATTGGTCCCAGCTCAAGGGACATCTTTGATGAAAGTTAAGAACCCAGATGCAGATCCTTGTGCCTGTGGTCTTGGGAAGCTGAGCCTCCAGTTGTCTTAGTTTTGTGGTTCCCACTGTGCCATCTGCACTTTGGCTATACTGTCCATGGCTGTGGTGACATTGACGTGGCCCTGACCTTTTTAGTTAATGTGCTTTTCGTAATTCAGATATATTTAGCCCTGCTTTCTTTATTCACCTCTCAACGTCTTGCCTCAGGTTCAGCATCTGTGAAGGGATGTCACTGAGAGTATTTGTCTCATGGGGTCTCTGTGAGGATTGGAATTAGTTAATGCATAGTTAACACATGCAGAGTACTTGGAACAGCACTAGACACACCTAGTTGGGACTCCATGACTACTGGCTCTTGTTCTTGGTAAGGTCCAAGCTTTATGTTTGCCTGTTCCCTAATATGAAATGGGTCCAGAAAAAGGATCTTTTAGCTTATGTTACTTATTGTCCTCCCTTGGCTGAAGCCTAAAAAATGGGGATCCTCAGTTGATGTCTCTGGTCTTCTGGCTGACACTACTTTCTGGAGCCCCTCTCCTTGAAACCTTTAAGTTATGTGAAGCAATTTTGGCCTGGTCTCTACCTATCCGGCATGCTGAATGAAGCTGTTCCCATTTTTAACTTGGGGTTACAAGGTCCCCATCATGTCCTCCAGGACTAGGTGGACAAGAAGAAGCAGTTGGTGTTCTATCACTTATCAGTGACTCCCTCAGAGCATGTTCAGAACAAGTTGTGGACTACGAAAACCATTAGTCACGTTCTGGGTCATGGAGAAAGTTACTTAAGCTTGAAGACCATTTCCTCCTCTGGTAAATGTGACTGTAATGAAATCGACCTCATTCAGTTGCTGTGAGGATTCAATGAGATGATGTATGCAGAGCAGTAAGGACAGTGTCTGGCTCACTGAAGTATTAATCATTATAGCCATTATCTTTATCTTAAAAGTACCATGTACTTATTTAAGAAATGCAGCCAGGCCCAGTGGTGCTCCCAGAAACTTGAGCTGCTAGGACAGGAGGATTGCAAGTTCAAAGCCAGCCCCAGAAACTTAGTGAGGCCCTAAGAAACTGAGACCCTTTCTCAAAAAAAGGGGGTCCAACAGCCACATCAACGTTCATAGCAGCACAATTCACAATAGCTAGATTGTGGAAACAACCCTGATGCCCATCAGCAGATGAATGGATAGGGAAACTCTGGTATATATACAAAATGGAACGCTACTCAGCACTAAAAGAGAATAAAATCATGGCATTTGCAGGTAAATGGATGGAGTTGGAGAAAATAATGCTAAGTGAAGTCAGCCAATCCTAGAAAACCAAAGATCAATTAATTCCTTTGCTATGATGATATTGAATTATAGTGGCAAGGGAGGGGGTGAGAGGAATGAAGGAATGTTAAATAGAAAAATGGGGGGAGAGGAGGGAAAGGGGCAAGGAAATAGAAACAATGGCAGAAGAAGTTGGACATCAATATACTAAGTGCATGTATAAAAACTCAAATGGTATGAAAATACTTTGTGTAAAACCAATGACTTGGAAAACTGTGCTCTTTATATGTGATATGAAAGGAATTGCACTCTAAAAGCGCATATAGCAAATTAAATAAATAAATAAATAAATAAATAAAAGGGGGTCCAGTGGATTATCTCAGTGGCTGAGCACCCCTGGGTTTAATCCAGTACCAATAAATAATGAATACATAAAAATAAAAAATGGGGCTGGGTGGTGCATACCTATAATCTCAGCTACTCAGGAGGCTGATTGCAAGTTTGAGGCCAGCCTCAGTAACCTGGTGAGACCCCATCTCCAAATATAAATTAAAATGGCTGGGCATGGAGCTCAATGGTGAAGCACCCCTGAGTTAAGTTCCCAGTACCAAACATAAATAAGTAGGAAAATTGGGGGAAATGGAAAAATAGAGACTAGGAGTCATTGATATTCCTGGAATGGGTGAAGGGTAAATCACTCATGTTCACATGACTCAGTCATTCAGCCCAGTATCATTAGTGTTTTGTGTGATCATTTTCTAGGTATAGGGTTTATTTTAAACCATTTTACTGAACACATAGTTTCTTTAATTTTCACCAAAAATTAAACATTAATCTTCTTTTTAATACTCTTATATTTATAAAAGTTTTTTTTCTTTTCCTGCCAGGCAAAATAGCACACACTTATAATCCTAGCAACTAGAGAGGCTGAGGCAGGAGGATCACAAGTTCAAAGCCAGCATCAGCAATGGCGAGGCATTAAGCAACTCAGTTGAAACCCTATCTCTAAGTAAAAATACAAAATAAGGCTGGGGATGTGGCTTAATGGTCGAGTGCCCCTGAGTTCAATCCCCAGTACCAAAAAAATTATATATATAGATAGATTTGTTTACTGTTTTTAGATTAATATCTTATATTAGTAGAAATGAGATAAATTTTTAAAATATTCATTTGTTGAATCTTACAGTTTTATTTGATTTCTTGGGTTCTCCATGAGATTGCCACATGATCCATTACATTATATCCATATTATAGACGAAGAAATATACCAATGTGACTGAGTCATATGCAGAATTTGGGACAGCAGGGTATTGAATAATCTTTGGTGACAATGTAGGCCTCCATTGGAAGAATAGATGTGAAATGGCAAGGTGGATCCTTTTGACACTTTGGTGTGCTCAGTCATGCATCTTGATCCTATAAATTAGATCCTGTGCTTACAGATGTAGGTCCCTGAGCCAAGAACAGGTCCTAAAAAATGCACGAGAAGCATAGTGTCCCCTCCCTGCTCACTAACTGCTGAATCAAAATGCCCCTGGCCAGGGTCATATAGGACTTGGCCACAAGGCAAAAGTTGGAGCATTCTTGGGCAAGAATATCATGAAAAACCATTTAAGTGATAGCACGTGTTTGGCAGGGACTGACAAACTCAATCTAAAAGGACATGGCCTTGCCCACTGACCATGATTCTTAGTCTTCTTTTGGGTCGTAAATCCCTTTCGGCATCTTTTGAAATTTATAGACCATGTTTCCAGAAGAGCACATATGCATGGATATCACTGTTTTTCATTTGTTATAACTCATGAGGATGCTAAATGTATATCTTGTTGCAAAATGAATTACCCCTAAATGCTTAAGACAACAATGTACATTTGTTACCTCAGGTTTTGTGGCTCAGGAATTCAGTGGCATCTTGCCTGGGCAGTTCTGAGCAGTCTCCCTGGAGGTAGCAGCCTAGATATCCTCTGGGCCCACTCTCTTCTAAAGGCTTTCCTGGGGCTGCAGAATCCACTCCCAAGGCAGCTCATGCTGGACAGCTTGGTGCTGGCTGTTGGCAAGAGGTCTCATGTGGTCCACCCCATCAGGTTGCCTTGATGTCCCCACTACATGGCATTTGGCTCTTATTCAGAATATATCATCTGAGAGAGCAAGGGAGAAACTCCAGGGTCTTCTGTCATCCACAATGTCCTGAGTCATTGTTTCCTTGTGCATTTCCTTTTGGACACATAGGTGGCCCTGCTTAGGGCACAGGGCAGGGTTTGGGGGTAGAGGGTGATAATGCAGAGTTTCAGTGCCTCTCTTGCTGGACCACCTTCCCAGCACCTCTGGGTGTTCACTAACCTGGAAGATTTTCCAACCCACACATCAGCTAATGTAAATACTTAACAGGTTCGAGGCTGTTATTTCTCTGCTCAAGTTTTTTATTTTTAGTTTTTATTATCACAATTAATCAGGGGTGTTGGTGGTTCTTTGATTAACAGCGACATTGAGTTTTGGCTATTTTTCCTTTCTCAAATAACGGGGAATTTAAGACAAGTCTTGAGATGTACTAGGAGAGAATACACACTGGTTGTAACTGGGGTGCCCTTATCAGACACAGGGGTAGTGTGTAGTCTCAAGAAAGATGTAAAGATCAGGGTCAAAATCCAACCAAGGGACCACAGGGCAATCTCTTCACTTGCCTGAGTCCTCCCATACAGTGGCTTCCTTCCAGTGTGGACCATTTTGACTAATGAATTATATGTATTAAAAGTAGGGGATGGTGAGGACTTTCTCTACAAAACAAAGCTTTCCAAGTATAATGCATTGTTGGATTAAGTTGGGGAATAGAGAGGAAAGTGAGTTGAGGAATAGGGAAAATGAGGCCAGTCTTAGCAATTTAGCAAGGTACTAAGCAATTTAGTGAGACCCTCCCTCAAAGTAAAATATAATAAAAAGGGCTTGGGATGCAGCTCAGTGGTTGAGTGCCCCTGGGTGCAATCCTTAGTACCAAGGGGAAAAAAAAGTCTTGTTAGACCTAAGTGAAAACTATTTTGACACATTGTGTTCATTTATTATGTTAAACTTTTGAAATACAACTCATGTTTGCTCAGAGTGTCATTAAACGGTGAAAGCTAAGTGTAATGTCCCCCTGACCCTGGAGGTATCACACAGCAAAACAGAAACCTCTTCCTGTGTGCATGCCTTTTGGGGTTGTCTGCGGCCTTGAGTCCACTGTCAGAGTCTGACTCTGTTGGGAACACAGGACCAGTTGTGCTTGTGTACACGGAACAGGGACCTTGCTTCCAGTGAGTTTCGGATTCTGAGGCTTTGTGTTGGTTCACTCTAGGGATGTTTTGTGTTGCAGTGATCCCAGACTCTCTGCAGGCTGCTGCCAGGCCCCATTCCAGCACAGAGTGCAGCAGGAGGTACTGGACCTCATTTGTGAGGTGGCTGCACAGACAGTCCAGCACAGCCATCTGTCTGTGACCTGGTTCTGGTGGGAAAGTGGTAAGAAGCCGGTGGAGGTCATTTCCCTGAGCTGGGACTTCATTCTGCACTCCAGCAGCATAGAATAGGGCCAGAGGTAGAGCCTGGGGGAGGTGGAGCTGGACAAGCTGGGGAGGACCACCTTCTGCCTCACCATCTTCCACCTGCAGCCTCTGACCAGGGTGAGTTCTACTGCAAGGCCACTGAGTGGATCCAGGATCCTGATGGGTCATGGTATGCCATATCTGGGAAGCACTCTGAGGGTGCTGTGGTCAACGTCCAGCCCACTGCTCAGGTTCTCTGAGCCTCTTGTCTCTGTTTTTTTCCCTGGTGGGAGGGGTTGCCAGACACCGGAAGGGTGTGGGGACATCTTTGGTTTCCATGTGAAGTGGAAGATGGTCTTGCCTGCAGCCAGAAGACACAAGGACGTAGGTCTCCTAAGACCTGACTCTCAGCAAGTCGCAGACAGATGCTCCCAGATGGAATCCTGCCGGTTTGTCCTGTTTTCTTTACCCACACTTGTTCATATGAAATTCATTTTAAAAACTGAGAGATTTCTCAGAAAGCAGCTGTCCGTCACTACTCTGCTTCCCACTCCTGTTAGCCACCTTTGACACCCCTTTGCTGGTATTGTCCTTCCTCAGTTGCCAGTCCAGCTACATTCACAGAAAACATTGTGGTTATGAGCCTTTCATTGGAATAGTGTTTGCTATTATAGAATCAGTCTGTCCTGCAGAATTTTTTTTTTTAAATTGCTAGCATTTTCAGCTTCTTTTTTTTTTTTTTTTTTTTTTTTTTTTTTTGTGGTACCGGGGATTGAACTCGGGGGCACTCGACCACTGGGCCACATCCCCAGCCCTTTTTTTGTATTTTATTAGAGACAGGGTCTCACTGAGTTGCTAAGTGCCTCGATATTGCTGAGGCTGGCTTTGAACTCGCGATCCTCCTGCCTCAGCCTCCCAAGTACTGGGATTACAGGCGTGCGCCACCACGCCCGGCTTTCAGCTTCTTTTTAATGAAACATTCTACCCCATAATCTTGATACGGGGTTTTGAGTATTGTCAGCTCTTTGTTTGCCTCAGTTACCTCCAGTAAGCACTTCATTAGGTAGAACCATTTGAAATTGAGAATTTGTAGGTCAAAAGTGGCTATCAGTGTTGTACCCAGCAAAATATGGATTAAAACTACAAGCCATGTCACACTTGAGCCAAAAAAAAAAAAGCCTTTATTAAGCTGATTAGTGGCCACCATCCGCTTGCATCACACAGCGTGACAAAATGGTGCACCAGCAGTTATTCTCAAGCATTTATATTTGGTTGTTCAGCCAATGCAAGCAAGCCATGGCACAGAAGCTGAATTTGGGCAGTTACAGAGACAATGCAATGGGTACAATGGTATTTCCCATGGGACTTTCCAAGTTGGCATAGCAATAAGTAGAAGGGAAGGGGGGGTCAAAATGACCCCAGTTGAGTACACGTCAGAAGATGGCTACTGACCTCTAGACAATCAATCTCTGACAAGGTACGTTGCCCAAGAAAAATGGAAACCAAAGAGAACAATTTTACATTGTAAGAATTGCTATTTTTGTGTTGCCAAGTATGTTATGGTAGGTAACAGTTAATGGGTACCGAGGCAGGACTTTCCATGTTCTATTATTTCTGAGAAACAGAACTATTTCTCTGAACTCCTAAGATGGCTGCTGAAGAACAGGGTGGAGTCCCTTTAGTTCTCTTATCACAATCCGCAATTTCATATACTTTGGAAATCCCATAAGTGTAAATATTTGTTAATGTTTTTTAATCATACTAATGAGCAGCAACTGTGGAATGGAAGGTGCAACAGAAAAAACCTAAATCAGGCTTAACCTGCCCAATGGTCTACTGAAAAAAAAAAAAAAAAAGAAGAAGACAGTATCCAGGAGTAAAAGAGAAGTTGTTTAGGCTACATGTTATCTGCCCTTTGTGGACATCAGTGATCATGAAGCTTCGTAGAGCAAAGGAGTCATCCAGCAGGCTGACTATATAGCAAAAATCTAGATTTCCTGAGGCCAACTCCCTTCAAGGTCCAGTCCCTCTGCCCAGGTGCTGGAGTGCCTCGTTTCATGTTCCATATCCAGCTATAACTATGTCTGTGTAGCCAGACACACTGGGCGTTGTGAATGGTCCATAATAACATTTTAATTGCTAACATTAATCAAGCAGGCATCCTTTCTGGTACAACTGCTCTGAGAAGCTGGCAGGAAGGGATCCTATTAGATTCTGTAAGAAGGAAGTTTGTAGCAGGACTGAGTACAAGGGGACATTTCAAATAGAACCCTGCAGGAGGTTCAGACTGAATGGAATCAGCTTCTTTACTGACCTAGATGCAGTTGTTTGCAATCAATAAGCTCTATTTTATTATATGGCCTTCCATGCAGTGGTAATGGATCTCAATGGAAAGTGGATGCATTGCATTATTTGAAGTTGTAGCTGTGGAGTAGCTGAGGGGTGGTTATGAAAAAAAGAATACAAAAGTACTCTCCATGAGTACTACCCGTGCAGTAGCAGGGGAAAGGCAGGTGGGTGTGGAGGATGTGCAGTAGCTTCTGCTGGGTTGGGGGTGGTCTTCTGGAGCAAGTGTGGACACTTCAGGCTCAGTGCTCACTGTCGGCGCCCTCATGTTCTTTTCAGATACCGCCCTGCAGTTGCTCATCTCCTCCAATGTCGTGCTCTTGAACTTTATCATCTCTGTCACTCTTACCAGCACCATCTGCTGGTATGCTTCAAAGGCTCAAACTCCAGAAAGCACTGTCTTGGGAATAATGGGGTGCCTCAGTTGTGGATCAGAGAACTATACCTCAACTGCTCCCCCACTGGCCTGACTCCCCAGTGCTCAGCACCCACTCAGTAGTCATAGACTAAGGCAGGGTATGCAGTGGACGTTGGCCACGGAGGGGCTGAGGCCTGCCTTTGCTGCCTTTTGCTCAGTTGACAGCGCCCAAACACTGGAGTGCTGTTGCAGAAAACTGTCAGACTTGGACAGTGTTCAGTGCTCCAGGTCATTCAGAGATGGATTGCCCCAGGCAGCTATGTTGGTTGTTTGGCTATTTGTGCACAAATGTCGTGATCCTGCCATTGTAGGTTTCTAGTTTTTGGTTTTGGTAATGTAGTGAGTAGCTCCAGGTGGCACATCTACTCACCAATTTATCTAGTACTCCCAGATAGACATTATGGGTGTTCTTTGTACTATACTATTGTTAAATCCCTTTTGTTTACCCCTTTGGGATTCCATAGTGTTGTGGACGAATTTCTTTTACATACCACTGATAGCAAGAGAAGGGCCACTTTATACTAACAAGGAATCTCTTCCAAGACTTTTTTGTTTTTGCACATTCAAAAATGCCACTTGGGGCTGGGGTGGTGGCTCAGCCGTAGAGCACTTGCCTAGCATGTGCAAAGCCCTGGGTTCGATTTTCAGCACTACATAATAAATAAATAAAATAAGGTTATTGTGTCCAACTACAACTAAAAATAAACATTTTTTAAAATGTTGGGGCTGGATTGTGGCTCAGTGGTGGAGCACTCGACTAGCAAGTGCGCGGCCCGGGTTTGATCCTCAGCACCCCCACATAAAAATAAATGCATTGTGTACAACTAAAGCAAATAAACAAATTTTTTTTAAATGCCACCTGTGGATCAAAATACACCCAAACATTTTTTACTTTCTTAATAAGACTTGAACAATAGTTGTAGTGTGGGCCCAATTTGTATCTCATCTTTCCCTCAGCTGGAGTTGTTGGAACCACTTTGTAGTCAAGATGAAAACATTGAATTTTGCTTCAGAGAACCAGATATATGCAAAAGAAGTACTGCATAACCCCATTAGGAGTAGATGGTGCCCATCCAGCCTATCTGCTAGGGAGGCAAAAAAAAGGCTTCAAATCCAAACCTTGCCAAAAAAATAAGACCACTGTGTTGGAGAATGGGTCAGAAGTGGCAAACAGCCCACACTTTCTGAGCTGCAGTGGGCAGGGCAGTGCCTTTGGCAGCCACTGACTCTCCAGTTGATCAAAGCCAGTGATGAGAGAAGGAAGGGGAAACAGCTGGTTGTTGGCTTGATCCAGCTGACAACTGAGCAGGTGGCTTTTGTTTTCAGGTGCTCTGCCAAACTTGTGAGCCATGGGCCAGCAGAATGAGGAATGGGAGGGCCCTTCCAGGGCCTCACACTGAAGAGCCTTCCTTCCAGTGAAACTTTCCTCAAGAGAGATTGAAGTCTTCCTCATTCAGCATGTCACTGCTAGAAGAGTGCCAGCCTCAGGGAGATCAAGACATGGCCCTGTGTGACCCTGCCCACTCACCTAGCCTCGCAGAGGGCACATGTGTTGTCTATGGGTTTTTTTTTTTCCCCCTTCCATTTTTTTGGATCTTTTTTTGTGGTTTTAGGTTATTTGGTTGTTATAGTGGTTTTGATTTTAATGTGCCAAGGGCCAGTCTCACTGCACGTTGGGTCGGTTGCCTCGCTCCCCTAGAGCATCACTGGTTGCAAAGACTTACTGAGTTCACTCTGTTAAAATGTTTTTATACCCTCCCATTACCATATTATGCTGGTCAAATATGCCATCTCCCTTCCCCTGGGAACTTGTATTTTGAATACTGAAAGTGGTCCCATTTGGAAAAAGCCACCTGGGATTCCAGAACTGAGTCTAATGAGAGATTCCTGTGAAGCCCAGTCCTGAGAATGCATAGACTCCAGGGAAGGCTGTGAGGTTCCCCAGCCACATGGGCATGGATCAAAATCAGGGGCCTGCAGGTGACCGCCAGGGTGGGCCATTAGGTGGATGCTGGCTGGAAGCAAGGTGACTGCTCTGCCATTTCAGAAAAAGATGGACCTGCCTTGTTCTTCCCAATGGCCCCGTTCTCCCCTATGAGACAGTGTGTAGGCACTGCCACCTTAATCCCATGGGTGCCTACTATGCTGGTTCCCACGCATTATGCTGCATCAACGTGTTAGAGGTATCAAATTGGCTCAGTCATGAAGAAAGAATGTCTTTTGCCCTATTTCTTCATTTCAGGGGTTGTGGGCTTTCAGTGGAAATTGCTGACTCCTGGTTTTCAGGCTGACTCAAACAAGGGAAGATGACTGGCTTTTTCTTTGTCTGAATGAAAATGTGACAGAGGTCTGGCCAGGAGAAAGACTTCAGTTTGGATTGGTTCATGGCAGTATAAAAGTAGGTGCTGCACATAATTAAATATGTGAAGCAAATGCAGGAAAATCAAAAGGAGAAAAGAAAACAAAGCTGTTATGAGGAGCTCCAAGTCTGAATTTAAAACAAATTAGAGAGCTTTTTTACCTGGCCAGGGGCTGCCACCCACAGAGACTGAAGCTCTATGGGAGAACAGAAGCCTATCCTGGCTTTCCTTGGGAATTTAAGAATGAAAATGACAACTTTCTCAGCATCATGCAAGCAAGTCAATCACAGAAGCTAAACCAGCATTTGGCGGGTCTAGTTAGCAAGCAAGCAGATTACAGAAGCTAAAAAAAAACAAAGTAAGGCAATTCAGAAAACTGCATCTTGGGTCCAAGCAGGTGTTAGACAACCAAATCCTGGGCTCGAGGAGGTGGTTAGCTGGGGCGAGAATCTACTTCAATGTCATATAGGTCATCAAGACCACCATCTCTTGGATAGTGTACAATTTGTGGGGTACAAAGTACAGAAATATAATATATTATGAGAAAAAAGCTTTCATTTCAGTTTCTCAGAAACAGCTCTTATAACATTTTTTTTTTTGTAGAAGGCAGCAAAATGGAGTCTTAGGCCTGTCTATGACAGTTCTTGCTTTATAATTGTCTTATCTTACCTCACTTATCAAAATTTCATACCTATAATCTATAATTTACACTCTTATTGAATGTATTGATTAGTTTACACCACAACAAAGCCAGTATTTTAATAATTGCTTTTTCTGTGTATTTTCTACTGGGCTGGGGATACCACCAAAGGTTGAGCTTTTTGAGCTTTATTTGGAAAAAACCCAGGACCTTGGTTCTTTGGCCGTTTCTATGGAAATGAGGTATCAGATGAATGGTAATGGTTCCCTCCAGTGGCTGCAAGACCTAATTGCACATTGTCTACTGGAGCTCTAATATTCTGAGTTCAAGAGAGAAAACCTGTGGATTCTCTTAACTTGTGTGATATCTACAGTGTTGCATTTATGAAAAACTACACTGTGCCTATTTCCAGAAGTTTCACTGATAGAGATACCTTTTAAGATTTTGTGGCTATTTAAGAAATGTCTCACCAATTCCTGCAGTATGGTTCAAGTATGTCAAGAATCTGAAGACAAGCCAAATATGGTGGTGCATGCACAAAATCCCAGTTGCTAAGGAGGCTGAGGCAGGAGGGATCTCGAGTTCAAAGCCAGCCTCAGAAACTTGGAAGAACCCAAGCCACTCAGCAAGACCCTTCCTCTAAACAAAATATATTTTAAAAAGGGCTGGAGATGTGGCTCAGTGGTTAAGGGCCCTGGATTCAGTTCCCAGGTACCAAAAAAGAAAAAAAAAAATCTGAACACCGCTGGGCTGAGTGGCACATGCCTGTAATCCCAGCAGTCTGGGAGGCTGAAGCATGAGGGTCAAAAGTTCAAAACCAGCCTCAGCAACCTGGTGAGGTTCTGAGAAACTTAAACCTGTCTCAAAACAAAACAAAAGAAAAGGCTAGGGATGTTGCTCAGTGGTTAAGCACTCCTGGATTCAATCCTCAGTACCAAAATAAAGCAACCTCAGGATAATGGAGATAGTGGCAATAAGAAAGCAAACTTCCATTCACTTTCTCAGCTTGCAATACGATCTGCTCTTTCTTAGGGTGGCAGAGTCCTGTTGGTGGGAACAGTGTCTGACATGATAACTTGGAGTTCTCTTAACTTGGCTAGCGTGGAGGCACACATCTCTAAACACAGAAGCAAGAGGTGAAGGCAAGGCAAGGGGATTGTGAGTTCAAAGCCAGCCTCAGAAACTTAGTGAGCCCCCGTTTCTAAACAAAATATAAAAAGGGGTGGGGATGTGGCTCAGTGGTTAAGCTCCCCTGGGTTCAATCCCCAGTACAAGAAAAAGGAGTTCTCTTAACTCCCTCAGCTGGGGGAAGAAGCAACTCCAATGATTTCTGCAAGAACAGGAACAGACAGTGAAGCTGATGTGAAGAATTGGAGTGGAAATAGTAATCTGGCCTGAAATCCTATCAATTTAGGGGAAGGGCAAGCCAGTCAAGAGTAGGCCCATGGAGGGGTAGGTCCAAGTGCCTGCTGCAACTAGGGCTAGGTGGATTTGGGGAGCCAAATCATAAGGGATATAACAGTGTGATGCCTCAGTCTGAGGGAAAGGCCAGGGTTGAGATGGAGGAAGAGAGGACACCAAAGAGGAAAGAGAAGCGAGAAATTAAGGCTGACAATCCCAGCTGCCAGTGTAAGGGAGCCGCAGGTCATCCCAGATATTCTAACAATTGTCCCCAAAGTCCCCCTTCCTTTTCAATGTCTGAGGAAAGACAGGTTCAAAGAGGTTGTCTTCACCAGAGTCCCTTAGCTGAGTAAGCGCTGGGAAAGCTAGCACCAAGCTGCTCCTGCTGCTAGGAACTGCTAGAGGAATGCAGGGCTTTGACATCCCTTAATGCCACCTTGGGTACCAGCAATGGGGGCACAGCTTTCCTGGAGCCACAGCCCCACCCCAGCCATCCAGCTTAAGTCGCCTCCACCATCTCTCCACTGCTAAGGAGGAACTCTGGATATGTGGAAGGAAAGGTTAATACATTTGGTAAAATGCTTGTGGGTAGAGGACATCGGAATAAGAAGGACCCTGCAAGGGAAAGGGCAGGACAGGCACAGGACAGAGCTGGCTCAGGAGCTGCGTGGTGCCACATGTGCAGGGAAGAAGAGGAATGTGCACCGTGCTGGGCCAAGAGGGTTTCAGATCGAGGAGTCCTGTGACAAACCACCACCAAGGCTGCACCTGCCCACCAGGCCCTGGTGTCCAGGCTGGCTAGAAGCACTGTGGCCAGAGGCCACATACCCTGGGGACCTCATCATGGCTTGTGGTTGCTACAGTTCAGTGAGTAGAGGCCTTCCCGAGGGTCCCTGGGGAGCCTTGTGCCCTCTGCCTTGGAGACCTCAGGCAGGCAGGGAAGGCACAAATCTGTCCCTAACCCTCATGGTGCAAGTGTGAGGTGGGGCTTCAGAGATATGCATTGAAAGGAATTATTAAGGTGAGCCTGGGAGTGAGTGTGGGCCTCTACTGGAGCCCTGGCCGTCCTCTGTGAGGTAGGCACCCTTTCCCCAGGGAGGGACCCACAGAGGGAACAGAGCTGGGGCAGCATGCTGGAGAAGTTGCTGCTCCCTTGAGCTTTTCCTGCAGGCTGGCCTGGCCTGGAGTAGGCAAGGAGGGGGTGATGGGAGCCCTGGCCTAGAAGTCTCCAGCTTCTGCCTGAACCTGCTGTTGGCTTATTCTGCAGGTGCCTGCAAGGCAGACCCTAGACCAGCAGATGCAGGCACTAGGGAGGGAGAGTTGCTCTTTTTGTTTTCCTCATGAGTGCCCAGAGGCAGGATACACCATGGTCAGAGGGCTAGTGAATTTTAGAAAATTCTAGAAGCAAGAGACCAGTACAAATGTCCCTGGCCTCACATTACTTCATTTAGCATCTGCGCTTCTGCAGCCCAGTTATGATAGTTTTGTTCTCCATGAGAGGTGTGTTCTTTTATTTGGGAGAACTCCTTTCTCCCTGGAAAGGTCTTTTTCTTTTCTAAAAATGTGTGACTTTAGGAATCCCTGCCAAAGAAAAACTGAATAATAATTATAATAATAATTTAAGTGAAGTTCCTTCTTGACCCCCTCAGGGATGGGATAACTTCTCAAGAACCTGCTCAGGACCAGCTTCACAGTGTGCCCGTCAAGCAGCAGGAGGAGAGAATGGATGACACCCCACCCTGGCTTGCCCAGCTCCCAGGCCAGTAGCCTGTGGTATGGTGGGTGAGGACAGTCACACAGGGAGCCCTGGCCCCTCACAGACTTGGCACAGCCTGCCTTGGTTGCTGATCCCAGCCAGGGACCCATCTGTCAGCCTTCTCTGTCACTTCCTGCCTCTCCTTCCCCTTCCTTCCTGGGGTCCCACTTATAAGAGTGTTGGTGGCCCAGTGGGAAAGGACAGAGTGAGGATAGTCTGCAACCATGTCCCTGTGACCTTGGGAAACACTTTTCCTCAGGCTTTGGCTTTCACACCTCTAAGTGCAGAGGGCTGGGCCAGATGCACCCAGAGGGGCTTGAGTTACTGCTGGGGCTCCCCAGGCCCAGAGTGGTGCCCAGGATTCCTGAAGGACAGACTCAGCTGGCCCTGGAGGGCTTTGGGGACATCTTGGGCATATTCCTTTTATCCCAGCAGTCCTCAGTAGAGAGGACCCCAGGAAGGGGCAGGGCAGGAAGTGCAGTGGCCAGGTTGGTCCGCTGTACCAGGTTTGCTGGGACCTTGTGAGGCAAGGAACTATTATGCAGGCAGCTACTCCTGTTCAGTACATCCCAAGTGCCCACCTCTGTGCCAGCCACAACAGGCAGCATTGTCCACCCCAAGGGTTAGCCCTGGGCAGCAGCCATTGCCTTTTACCAATGATCATCGAGGGAAGAGGAACTGCTAGTCTAAGGCTGTCAGAGCAGCTGGGATCTGCCTTCCCACAGTGTCTCCAAGGCAGAAGGAACATTTACTGAGATCCCCGAGACAGGCAGCACATTTTAACAACAACAGTATGTGCTGTTTGCAGAGTGTTTGCAGAGTAGGTGCTTAATAATTGGTGCCATAGCCAGCTGTGCACTTAACATATGCCATGTCAGGCATGAGAGGTGTCTGTATCCTGGCACACATGGAGCCCCACTGTAAATGCTCACCCTTCTTGTGAAGTCCCTGGGACTGCACCAGGGTGGTAGTCAAGTGACTGCCCAGGCCTAGTTCTGGTCCTGACTTCTGAACCAGATGGGGCCATGGGGGCTGCTCTCCAGGTGTTGGTCAAAAGCATCAGGTGGACCTTACAGACCATTTAGCCTGTCCCTCTGAGCTCACAAGTGGGGAAACTGAGGCCAGGGAGGGGGAAGAGGCTTGCCCTAGCTGTCTGACTGGCAATTGGCGGAGCATTCTCTAGCTGGTGTGGAGGGGAGGGGAGGGGTCACCATCCCACAACCAGCTGTAGGCAGCTCTGGCCTCTCACACTGACCCTGTGGGCAGCTGCAGACCTGTGCCCCTCCACCTCAAAGGCAGCACCCTCCGGTAGCAGCACCCAGCCCAGCCATGGGTCCTGCCAGGGCACCATGGGTAGGCACAAGGCAACACAGCTGTGGGAAGCACTGAGACAGTCAGCGCCACTCAGATGTCTAAAATGTGGGGAGCCTGGGGGCCAGGGTGGGGCAGAGGGCAGGGTCCTGGCCAGAGGGCTCTTCTCTGAGCTCAGGCTGCAGGAAGGGGCGCCCTGTTCAGGTCCCATCTCAGTCACTCTGCCTGATTGCTCAAGGGAGTGGCAGGACCCTGGACAGCCACCCTGTCCTGGCAGCAGTCCTCATGACACCCAAGGGTGCAGGTCAAGGAAGTGCGTGGGCAAGTGGACATGGAGCTCCTACAGCCACCCTGTCCTGGCAGCAGTCCTCATGACGACCAAGGGTTCAGGCCAAGGAAGTGCGTGGGCAAGTGGACATGGAGTGCCTCCATCCCTTATGGAGGCTGGCCATGGGTGAGACCCCGTCCCTCTGTCCACACATTGTCATTTTTTGTTTTACCAGATCATATTGTTAAATCAAGCACATGTACAAAAACATAACAATGAATTCCATCATTTCACACATTGTCATTTTTAAGCTTCAGAATGGGTTTATGAACAAGCTCCATTTTCAAGAAGAAATAAAGGATGCTCAGGGTGTCAATGACTTGCACAAGGTGGCCACGCTGGAATTTGAACTTGGGTCCTTCAGTTCCCAGTGCCCCCCACACTCTCCAACACTGCAGGCACTGGCTTCCCCTCACCCTGAGGTCTCAGTGGATGTCAAGGGAGAGAGCAAGGCAGAGAAACAGGCGAGGCTGACCACATCAGGGTGTTGGGTAAGAAAGATCCACAGGGTGTCCCTGGGCAGCTTGGGTTTTAGGACCCTTGGAGCCCACTGTGGACCCTTGTAAAGACACAGTCTGTTTCTGCTCTTCTGCCTGCAGAGCCCCAAGCAGCATCCAAAAGAAGCCCGCGAGGCAATCGGCCATGTCCTATGACTGCTGAGGAGGAGCTGCTGGCCGGCACAGAGCGGGAGTACTGCCGCTGAGGCGGGCTGTGCAGGGCGTGACATGGCTCCACAGGCCCTGGGCTGTGTGAGGGGACCACCTTCCCCACCAGAGCTCCGCTGAACTTCCTGCAAAACCTAGCTGTTTCTAGACTTTTCAGAACTGGCCTTTCAGCTTCACATTCAGATGTGGCTGTCCTGCTTGCTGGCAGGGGCATCAGCTGTGCAAATACCCAGCCACAGGTGGAGACCTATCTGTAGGGTTCTCTTGGAGCTTGAGGATTCTTGTTGGAACATTCACCAAGGTGTGCCCTCAGCCCTCTGGCTGCTCTCCAGAGGAGGCCCGTCCACTTAGTGCATCGAGATTTTCATGAGCAATTACCCCATGGAAGGTAGCTGAAGTACAGTCTGTAGGCCTAGTGGGGGGCTAAGATTCTGCATCTCTAACTGGCTCCCAGAAGGGGCAAAAATGCAGTATTTCAGCTGCATTTGAGCCTGAGGTTTAGGACCTGAACTTCAGACCTTTCTCTGGCTGTTCCCTCCTTGGTGCTGGAGGCTTCTCTGGCTGCAGTCACCTGCATCCCCTGCTCGGATGTGGTAGGAAGAGAGCGTGGGGCTGGGAGTGCAGACCCAGCCGGCACACTAGCTCTTGAACTAGGCGGCCATGGGATGGCAGACCTCCTCACTTTCTTTGTCTGGGCCTCAGGTTTCCTCTCTGAGAGAGATCCCGGGGGGCTCTTTGACAGCCTGACATCACATAGTTCCCACTGGCACTGAGGCCCCACCCTGCTGGTGCACAAAACTGCCTTCTCTGTTGGGAGTGGGCGCCCAGCCACCTGGATGGGGTCTCGGGGCACCTGCTGTCCAGCTCCACTCTGGCAGTAGCCTGGCCATTCCCCGCAGGGCCTTTCACTCTTTCTCCCTGTGCAGAAGGTAGACCATCCCAGCCACAAGACCAGAAGACACTTCCAATGTTCCCAGTTGAGAAGTGAAAAACCTGCCTGCCCAGAACCACCTGCAATACCACGTGGCATCAGTGTCAAGGGGCTGGATGGAGTCGCCCAGCTTTTGCTGAAGCCATACAGATCTCGGCTCATCTCATGTGTACCCACCAACACCAAGCCCCGGGCAGCCTCTGTTTCCTGGGAAGTGCTGCCAGCCCACACATCCTGTCCTCAGAACACAACCTGGGGCCAGAGCCTCTCAGGAAAGGAGGAAGGGACAGCCACTTGGCACCATCCCAGTGCTCACCAGCCAGTGACTGTCACTGACAAGCATTTCAATGAACTCATGAGTGGACAAGAGTGCCTTTGGTCAGCTGCTCGCAGCTGGGAGACTTGCACCGCGAAGTCAGAGCACAGAGCAGCAGAGCTGATCACTGGCCTCTGGGGGGTTGGCTCAGAACCTCCCCAGAGCTGGGAGCTGTTCCTCAGCTAGGTCCAAACCACTCCTCCTGACATAAAGATGAAAGTCATTATGGTTTGAATGATACAAGTGCTTATTTTAAAAGAAGTTAAAATTGTATTTCTTACTGCCAGATAAATCAGGCTTTGAGTTTACAACTTTATATCATCATTTTGTTTAAATAGGACACATTTAACTGGTTTCCAAGAAAAAGATGATATCTCTGCATTTTTTTGCAGAAAACTCACAAAAACCCTCAGTGAGATCCAAGTCTTAAAAAAAAAAATATTCCTGGAGTAGTTAGTCTATGTCAATGTCAAGGTGAATGTGCCTCCTCAAAGCTAAGAAGCCATCACAATTGTTCTCAGGCCCTTTAAAGGAACTCCCTGAGTTCAGGAAGCAGGTCTCCAACACCCTACCCTGCCAAATAAAACAGTGTGTGCCCGTTGGAGAGGTCTCCTCTCTATGCTGTGAGGAGCAGGACCAGGTCCTCTGAGCAGCAGGGAGGGATGCCACTGGGACAGGGCCAGGGAGCACCTCCTGCACTGGCTGTGTGCCACATTCCCACTGCGTGCCTCACAGCCTCTTTGTGGTGGTCCACAGTGCCTTCAAGCCCAAGCACCCAGCTCTAAGCTGAGTGTGGGACCTGCCATCAACAGGGTGGGGACGTGGCTAAAACAGGCAGAAAGAAAACCACCTCGAAGCTGGTGATGACCTGTTACTATCTGGAAAAGTGGCAGTCATTACAAACCGGCCTCCCAGCTTCTGTATTGGGAGGGCTCCCCTCAGGTGCTCCAAAGGCCCAGACGAGAAAACCTGCTCCCTGTCGGCTCAAGACAAGCCTTGTGGGTTTTCTTGGAGGGGCAGAGCCTCCTCCCACATATGCCCCTCCAGCCCTCTGCTCTTGGTTCCCATGGCGTCCCAGGCAGGGACCTCCTCCACAGCTGCAGTTGGCCCAAGCTGCCTGCTCCCCCCAAGATGGGCTTTTTTAAAAATATTTATTTATTTGCTGTAGTTGTACACAATGTGTTTTTTACGAGGTGCTGAGGATCGAACCCGGGCCGCGCACGTGCTAGGCGAGCGCTCTACCGCTGAGCCACAACCCCAGACCCAAGATGAGCTTTTTTTAACCCCATCCCCACCCCTGCTGTGCTTGGGATCAAATCCAGGGCCTCGCACAAGCTCCACGCTTGGCAGGCCCCTGTCACTGAGCTGCATAGCAGCCCTGAGATTGCAAGACCATCTCTCCCTCGGTGTTCCAGTCCCACACCACTTCACTGGTCAGTAGGCGGGCACTCTGGAGAATGGAAGGCTGTCAGAGACCTCTGAGCAGCCTCACAGCCACCTGTGAGGGGTTGGAACTGTGTGGTGTTCCTCCTCCTTGCTCTGGCAATAGCTAGGCAGGAGGAAGGTGTCTCATTTTCCATGGAGGGGCTAAATCACATTTTAGGCTCTGAAGGCTAGCTGACCACTCTAGCAAGGAGGCCTCATACTCAGAACTGTTATGGATGATGATCTGGACCTCAGAAAAATCAGACCCAAAGAGGCGGCAAGAGGCTCTGTTTACAGGTATGAAGAGACATTTTCATTTTCAGAATTGGCAAGGGAGACCTGCCTGCTCTCTGGCGGTGGAACTCTGGGAAAGAAAGGTGGCACAGAAGATAGACAGCATGGCATGGCCCCATGGAGACTGAAGGGCTGGGCCCTCAACTGCCTCCAAAAGCACAGGCAGGAGTCTGCACTTGTCTGTGGTAAGTTGACAGGTTTGTCCTTCCCTGTTCTGGACCCCATCAAGGGCCTGGGCCTGTGGCCTGCTCTCAGCAATGACACTGTGTGGCCACAAGAAACAGTGACTTGGACCTCACAGCTCTGTCCCTGTGAGTACAAGTTGGAAAGCCCCAGCATGGGCTAACTAAACCCTCAGGGCTAGTCTGATCCCTGGGGGTGGGGGCAGAGGCGTGGAGGGAGGGACTGAACTCCCTAACCATCGGGCACAAGGGCATTTAGGCAGAAATAAAAATAAGATGACCTTATTAGCACCTAAGTTAGTAAAGCTCAGTTTACAGAACCAGCCTGTTTCTTTTGTAGAATTCATACAACAGATACTTAGAGGGTTCACTCCCTGCTGGTCTCTGTGCTATCAGGACCCAGGAGGTTTGAAACAGGCGTGTAGAATGGGCAAGTGCCCCAGGAGCACAGAGGAAGTGGCAAGCCACAGCCTGAGAGGAGCTGCCTTGCCAGGGTCGCACCTGCTCCCCAGCAGCCCTCCCCCAGGGACAAGCTACACTCCTGCTTTTTGGCAGTCCAGGCCACAGAGGCCCCTGTAGGGACTTCGCCTGTCCTTGGAGTTGGAAACCCAACAGACAGCTTTAGGCAGAGAAACATGAATCAACATTGCTGAATGGCTTTGGGCCACTGAGCACAGGTAGAAGGGCACCTGGGCAGAAGCAGGGCAGCCTGGCAATAGTACAGGAGAAACAGTGCTGACTTGGGCCAGGTGACAACAGTGGACACGGCAAGAAGTGATCAGATGCCAGATGTTTTGAAAGATGAGCGGAGGACTGTGACAGGTTGGATGTGGGGCGAGACAAGAGTGACTGAGTGACTCCAAGGTCTTGCAGCTGAACTGCAGGGATTCACGTGGGAGAAAAACAAGGGTGTGGAAAAGAGGTGGGGCTTGGCCACTTCAGGTTTGAGATGCCGACTGGGCAGATGTCAAGTGCAGGAGAGAGATGATTGGGGGTCTGTATAGTGGAGATTTCATACCTGCCAAGGCTGGGAAAGGTCACCCGGGGAGCACAGCAGTGTGAGAACTGAGTGTTAGGACCTCCCAGGATTGTGAGGCCAGGCAAAAAGGGCCACCAATGGAACAAACAGGCAGGAAGAGCAGACACCTACAGCCTTTGGGGCCACTGTCACCTCTGCCCAATGATGCTGACAGCAAGCCTCTGGTGACATGCACAGTGGCTCCTTCCTGGTGTATAGTTACAAAGCCCCAGCCACAGCAGGCTCAAGGAAGAGTGTGCAGAGGAAGACGGAGGGTCCCTCATGTTCTCTTTAACCCTGGGCAAGGGCTGGAGTGAGGCAGCTGGAGTGATGTTCAGTTTCCACGAACATCTTCCAAGTCCCCTCCTCTGGCAGACACCCACCTCCAGCATGGGAAGCTCACAAGCCTGAGGGCCCAAGGGTCATCCAGCACACTGGGTCCTATCCTGCCAGGACCAGACACACTGTCCCAGTGTCCCAGTGGCCACTGGAAAAGGCCACTCCTCACACATTTCTTTCAGAAAGAACTCTCCAAGGAATGCAAAGAACCAGATTAAACCCAAGAATAAGGAGAGTTCAGATCAGGCCAGTACACAATGAGTTCCGCAGACACATCCTGGAAGTCTCTGGGTGTTACACCAAGGCCCTGGGCACAGCTAATGACACAGGATACAAGTACGGGTTGCAAATCAAGAAAGTTTTATATGATTCAAAAAAAAAGTTACATTACACATTCTCATTTAAATAAGAAGTCAAAGTCTGTTGTATAAATCATATTTTTTTTTTAATTTTTTTATTATTTATTTACTTATTCATCATGCACAAGTATAGTATCTTTTTACATACAACTGCTTGTATACAAAGTATATTTATGAAACAAGTTTTACTGAAACCACTTAAAAGGTTCAATGTCAAAAATCAAGCAAAATTGCTCAGGCACATAATTAAGTGCACATGGTTAACGTGACATAATTAAGATAACTGTCCAAATATGATGCCATTTATGATATACACGTAATCAAAAGTGTTTATGCTGACTTAGGAGAGTGGGAGAAAGACTGGGTGGTAGGCAGACGCAAACTATGTACAACCATCACTCTGCAACTGTATTACGCCTTACGACAACAGGAACGTATACCTGTGAAACTGTGCAAAACTTGGAACTCTAAAGACATGTACAAACATATGGTATGAAAAAGCAGTGGACACTAAAGGACGACTTAATGGGTATCAAGTAACATACAGTGAAGGACCAAGTAAGGGTTATGTCAAACTAAAAAACCTGAACACAAAACCTTATTTACTCAACATGTCACCTTACCATCATTTTAATAAAGTTGAGTGCCAATAACTAACAGGCAAAGACAAATCTGCACCAAAAATACACACAGGCAAGAAAATTGTGCAACATTCCATGTTCTTTCATTTCTTTTGTTGCCTGAACTTCCAACATTTATCCAAAACCAATTCCACGCAGGCAGCTAATCTGTGTGTCTGTGCTCACAGGCTAAACAAAAAAGTGCCCACAGTCTACTTTGTAGGTAGACTGCTAAAAGTAATTTTCTCTGATCAAAACAAATTTTTCAAACTAAATGAATGAAAGAGAGGTTAGGTGGTATTACAGTGCCAGTTAGGCATAACACATTTCTTTTTTTTTTTTTTTTCCTTTCTTTTTTCTTTCTTTCTTTTTTTTTTTTTTTTTTTTTTTTTTTTTTTTGTACCAGGGATTGAACTCAGGGGCACTTAACCACTGGGCTACATCCCTGGCCCTTTTTTTGGATTTTATGAGAGACAGGGTCTTACTGAGTTGCTAAGTGCCTCACCATTACTGAGGCTGGCTTTGAACTCGCGATCCTCCTGCCTCAGCCTCCCAAGTGATGGGATCACAGGTGTGTGCTACTGCGCCCAGCTGGCATAACACATTTCTGATAGTTTTTCATCCTCAATAAAGGAACATGAACCTTGGTGCCAACTGTGTGCACATACATCTCACTTCAGATGAACCGTACTTGGTGGAAAGTTCACCCAACCTTTTCTTTTAAGTAGTCATTCCACATACAATGCACTATGGATAAGGCCACATCAGAAGAGGTCAACTGACAATCAACAAAGTAGCCAGGTTTGTGTGCTAGCATTCTTGTTGGTGCCTCTGGTACCAACAAGTATGGTTCCACAGAGCAATGGCTCAGACAGCAACAGCACACAGATGCCCAGATCCTGCAGAAGCCCTGGCACCTGGAGATGGCAGTGGCCTCAGTGCATCCTTCACAGGTCACTCAACACACACAAATGACTACTTCTAGCCAACAAGAACTTATTATGCAGGCTTCAGGATTGGCTGCCAGGAAGGTCTCTTAAATACATTATGCAGTTGACTGCAAAATTTTCCTTCCCTTCTCTTTAGTCAGAGGCACTTATTCAACCAGCTCTTATTTTTTAAAAAAAAAATCTTAAATTGAAAAGACATACCAACAAACTTGTGAATTTTTTTGGTGCTGAGTGATGTACCAAGTTTAAAAAGGAAAAAGCAGAGCCGTCATAAAACTTTGCTATTAAACACTGAAAATAAGCTAGGAAATCATCTATCTAGAACCTGAGATTGCAGCACCAACAGTAGAAAATATTTTTATAAAAAAATAGTATAAAATTAGTGCCCTGTCTCATTTCTACAAAATATGAGTAGAAAGGTTGAAAAAAATTGTGATTTTTGTAAACTTTAATGCCAAAATGTTTGAATGCTGGTGATATAGTCATCAAAGTGTCTTCTGTTTCCTCAAGAAAGAAAGAAAGACTTCTCAAACTATAAAAGATAACGAACATGGTCCCAGCCAGAAAAGAAGAGTTAACACACTTCCATCAGAACCAGGCGTGTTTCTGGAGAAAGCCATCAGCCTGTCCCAAGGGGCTTTCTGGAATCACAGTGACACCCACCAACTCTCAGGAAGAGGCAGGCAGTGTCATGTGGGGACTGGCAGTGTCATGTGAAGACTCCCCTGAGGCAATTCTGTTCAGCTTGCCAACCTCCGTCTGCCAGCCTGGAATCTTCTTTGTGGTCATGTGGTGCTGGGCATGCCTTGTCAGGTAGTCACTGTGCATGAAACGCTGGTCACACGCAGGGCATGTGAACTTCTCTTCCCCTGTGTGAATTCTGCAGTGGCAAAACAGTGCATCTGAATGTGTGAATTTTTTATCACAGCTATCCCAGCTGCAGTCGAAAGGCTTTTCCCCTGGAAGGTAAAAACCATCACATTAAAGAAAACATGCTCAGAGCTTTAAGGTTAATTTACATTCTTTAAAAACGTTGTTCAGTCAAAATCTCAGAAGAAAGTAGTATAAAGTTATTCTAGTGGTAGTTGATCTAGAAATCAAGAAGTCTTCCAAAACACATTTTCTTTCTTTCACAAGCCTGTAATCCCAGCGGCTCATGAGGCTGAGGCAAGAGGACTGCAAATTTCAAAGCCAGCCTCAGCAACTAAATGAGGCCCTAAGCAATCTAGCAATACCCTGTCTCAAAATAAAAACTACAAAAGGCTTGGGATGTGGCTCAGTGGTTAAGTGCCCCTGGGTTCAGTCCCTGGTTTCAAACAAAACAAACAGCAGCACTACAGAGCACTATCTCGCTGGACACCTGAAAAATGCTGCCCTAATCCAGAAAAGGGATTCCCTAGAAGCAGCACTCAGTCCTGTCAGATAGCATGGCAGCCACCAGCCCACGGAGCCTTCTAAACCTAAGGTTCAACTAAAGCGAGTGTGGATTCAGTTCCTCAGTCACTCTAGCCCCATTTCAAGTGCACATGCTATCCAAACAGAACTCCCTTTCACTCACTGCAGAAAATCTATTGGGCGGAGCTGACTAGACAACAAGGACATCACTAGGTCATTACAGGTTCTTGCTGCAACCTTCTAAATTAAAACATATACATTCTCTAAACAAAACTATGTCCTTCCTTCAGTCCTTCTGTACATACAGGGATTGAATTCAAGGGTGCTTAACCACTTAGCCACATCCATGCCCTTTTTTAAAGTTTATTAAGAGACAGGGCCTCACTAAGTTGCCAAAACTGGCTTTAAACTCATGATCCTCCTGCTTCAGTCTCCCAAGCTGCTGGGATTTATGTTCTTTAAAAAGTACTCTAGAAGCCAGGCACGGTGGCGCATGCCTGTAATCCCAGCACCTGGGAGGCTGAGGCAGGAGGATCTCGAGTTCAAAGCCAGCCTCAGCCATGGTGAGGCACTTGGCAACTCAATGAGACCCTGTCTCTAATAAAATACAAAAAAGGGCTGGGGGTGGGGCCCAGTGGTCGAGTGCCCCTGAGTTCAATCCCCAGTACCAAAAAAAAAAAAAAAAAAAAAAAAGTACTCTAGAACCTTAACTTTTCTAGTTTAGACAGCCTTTCCCCCAAAAAACACTGATGCATTCACTAAACGTGAATGCATTTTCTTAAATGCAAAGAAAAGCCAAGTGTGGTGGCACATGCCTGTAATACCAGCAACTGGGAAGGCTGAGGCAGGAGGATCTCGAGTTCAAAGCCAGCCTCAGCCATGGTGAGGCACTTGGCAACTCAATGAGACCCTGTCTCTAATAAAATACAAAAAAGGGCTGGGGGTGGGGCCCAGTGGTCGAGTGCCCCTGAGTTCAATCCCCAGTACCAAAAAAAAAAAAAAAAAAAAAAAAAAAAGTACTCTAGAACCTTAACTTTTCTAGTTTAGACAGCCTTTCCCCCAAAAAACACTGATGCATTCACTAAACGTGAATGCATTTTCTTAAATGCAAAGAAAAGCCAAGTGTGGTGGCACATGCCTGTAATACCAGCAACTGGGAAGGCTGAGGCAGGAGGATGGCAAGTTTCAGAGGCCAGCCTTGGCAACTTTGAGTCTCTGTCTAAAAAGAAAAAGTAAAAAGTGCTGAGGGTTCATTCAGCTCAGTAGTAGAGCACCCCTGGGTTCAATCCCAATACTACACATGAAAAAATAAACATGCAAAGAAAGCATGAGTATCTACTGCAAAACAGAGAGAGGGGCCCGATAAGGCACCCCATAAATTGTTAAAGGACCACAATCATGGAGCCATCCTATTTTCCACCCAGACAGGGGAGCAGTGGTGCTGATGGTTATGCTAACAACCCCAACCCCTACAAGATCACAAGGACTTTAAAGAACCAAAGAAAAACAGTCCCTCCCCACTCCAGCAGTCCTCCTGCCTCCACTCAGAGGTGGATGCAGAGGTGTTTCCTAACCAGGGGGATGCTGTTCCCACTGCCCTACCTGCCCAGTACGTACCTCTGTGAGCGTGAGGATGGGCCTGGAGATGGGAATGTCTGAAGTAGGTCTTTCGGCAACCCGGGAAGCTGCACACATAGTTCCTCCTCCTGGAGAAGTCTACCTGAGGGGCACAGTTTTGGCTGGAGGCAATGAAGAGTGGAGCAGGGGCAAGGGACAATAACTTGGTGTCCCCAACTGCCATGACACTGGATGGGCAGGCAGCACGCTGGGCTAGAGTGCTCTGCGGCAGCACCAGCATCACAGTTCCCTGAGACAAGGGTGGGCCCATGAACACAGGCTGGGCAGGGGTGCAACCTGGGGTAGAATGGGTTTGACAGTCCCCACAGGCAATAGGGGAGGGGGCCTCAAAACTGCCGAGAACATGCTGCTCTGCCCAGTAGTAGGGATCTTTTGGCACAGGACAGAGGGACTGGAGACAGGGACAGAAATCAGAGGGGTGGATTTCCTTGGCAAGTCACATTCAAAATTCTTTAGTGAGCAGGGCCAAACTGCAGCAGGCCACCCCACCTGCTGGCCTTTTTCAGTGGGAAGCAGGCCTCCAGACCTGTGCAAGCAAGGCTGACAGGAAACAGCATTAGCAATGAGTAAACTGTCTGCAAGGCATGTATCCCGCAAAGCTTCCACATGTTCCAGAGACCGAGCTTCTTCTTCTCTGCTACTGGACAGTCATTGTTCTTGCATCTGGTCAGGAATAGGATTCTCCCCCGTGTGGCTGATCACAATTGTCACCAAGGAACTGCAGTGGGGCACAGGGGCAGGTTCCTGGGGGTCCAGGTTCAAACTTGGCAAGCCCCTCTCAGTCCTCTTGTTCAGTGCTCTGGCTGCCACCGCTGAGGGTAGGGGATGGCCATGAGCCTATGTGCTTTGGAACTGGTTAACTGGGAAGGAACAGTTGTGCCTGTTGATGACTCCATGAGCTCAGGGCTCTGAGGAGTAGTACCCTGTGAAAAGGTTATTTTGGCTAAATTTTGAAAGAAACATTTGATCACATTGCCCCAAAGCCTTTTTTGTTTTTTGGTGGGGGGGGGTACTGGGGATTGAACTCAGGGGCAAGCGACCCCTGGGCCACATCCGCAGCCCTTTTTTTTGTATTTATTAGAGACAGGGTCTCACTGAGTTGCTAAGTGTCTCGCCATTGCTGAGGTTGGCTTTGAACTGGTGATCCTCCTGCCTCAGCCTCCCAAGTGCTGGGATTACAGGTGTGCGCCACCACGCCCGGCACCCCATAGCCTTTTAAAGAAGCATGGAGGAGACACTGGTCTGAACCTGCTTAAGGCCCCAGCAGCTCTCAATGCTGCATGAGGCACGTCACTGTCTCAGCTTCTCCCCATTGTTCTGAACCATCCCAAATCATACATTTGCTCTGTTGGAAAAAAAGGTGATGTTCACTAAGGGCCTTGCACAACCACTAAAATGAGCAAATTAAGATTTAAGACTAACCAAAAATAAATTCATACTTTAAAATAAGAGCTTTTCATGATAATCTCAGATTCTCAAAAAGATCTCATCAGTGATTCTGACCAAACCAAGCCTCTAGCGGAGCCCAATATTTTTCAGGTCTCTTTGGCCACCCCACAGAAAGGCCCGATGCTGATGTGCAGGGGCTCTCAGCACTGGGTCCACGGATCCGCTCGCTGAAATCACCTGCCACAGAAAGCAGAGGTGCCAGTGTTTCAACACATTCCAGCTGATGTCATAGCACATGCTTTCTTTAGGAGCTGCCCACATGTCCTAACCCTTGATTGGTTCACTGGGAAACCTAAGTTCCCCACCCCAAGATTCCCCAGGAAAATGAGTAAATTTCACTTTCTTGCATTCATCTGTAGTTTTATCTGGGGTACACTAACCATGTGCATCTCATGTTTGTTAAGTCATGATCAAAGGGAAGGCACCCCCCACAGGCATGTGGACATGCACACCAGAAGTCTGCATCCATACAGCACTTCACAGGCAACAAGATCTTATGCTAGTCAAAGACCCCAATGGAGCGCTCGTGACAACTCCCCTTTCAAGCCAATGTTCTCAAGACTGGACCTGACCAGCAAGCAGTTTCTCCTGAAAACCATGATGCTGAAAAAGTTACCATAGTCCTGTTTTTCTTGGATAAATTATTTATTTATTTATTTATTTTTGTGGTACTGGGGATTGAACTCAGGGGCACTCGACCACTGGGCCACATCCCCAGCCCTTTTTTGTATTTTATTTAGAGACAGGGTCTCACTGAGTTGCTAAGTGCCTCGCCATTGCTGAGGCTGGCTTTGAACTCGCGATCCTCCTGTCTCCGCCTCCCAAAGTGCTGGGATTACAGGCGTGCGCTACTGCGCCCAGCTTCTTGGATAAATTATTAATAAGACTAAAAAACACAAGTATAAGCCAAAGGGGCTAGCATGAAGGTGTCACTTGGAGGATGAATTCACAATGAGGCCTGAGAGGTCTGCCAGTTGGCCACATGTTCTGGTGACAGCTCCCTGAGTTGGCAAAGCCACCAGACACCCTCCCTACAGACCATTTTTAGAATCTCTGGGGCATGTGCCCAACTTCCTGGTGGCTGAATTCCACAGGTTCCATGCAAGTAGAACCCATGGTAACTGGGCCTATTTCCTCAGTCACTGGTTATTTCCCCAGCTGAGGAGGAGTGAGAGGAAGACTGTGTATAAGATTCATACAACCCAGGAGTGAGAGATCTTTTCCCAGTGTACCATACCACCTCTTTTTAACCAAGAGCCAGGGGAAGGGAAGTGACTGGGATTGACTGGTCTCTTCCAAAAGCAAACCTTAAATCTATACAGATACCCCTTCCCCACTTAAATTGCCTAAGCAGAAAAACTTTAACCAACCGTTTTCTCACATTACCTTTGCAAATGCCACTCTGCCCAACCTCTGTGGGCAACCTGCACCACAGGACAGATCCAGAATTCAGAAAGAGGCCCCAAGTAGAGAAGTCCCTGATCTGATCTCCCACTTTCTCTGCAACCACCTAGTGCAAGTCAACCCTGCAGCCCCCAGCATCTATAGAGAAAAATAGTGCACAAATTATCAGTATAAAGCCTACTGAATTATCACAAAGTGAACAAGCCTATACGACCACTACCAAAAAAAAAAAAAAAAAAAAAAAAAAGAATCACAGGACTAGGGTTGTGGCTCAGCAATAGAGCACATGCACGGCCCTGGGTTCGATCCTCAGCACCACGTAAAAATAAATGAATAAAATGAAGGTATTGTGTCCAACTACAACTAAAAATTAATATTTTTAAAAAAGAAAAGAATTACAACATTACCAGCCTCCTAGATGTCTGCCATGCCATGTGTCCTAAATTCTTAATAGCCATCCCCAAACATCTGCTTTGGTCAAAAAGAAGAATGGCGAGGGGAATGCAGAAGAATCAAATCCCTCCGCAGAGAGCATGCTGCACCGAGGACCCTTCAACAGGCCCATACCAGGGCAGAAGCCCCAGCTGCAAGACCTGAGAGTGAGAAGTGATACACACGCCAGCGTCACAGGTCATCAGGGAGTGGGAGCTGCATCATAGGACAACAATGAAGGTAATGAGACAGACAGTGGTGTCCTTTCCAGAAAAGGAAAACCATGTAGAAGTCCACACACATTACATTTTCTATTTAATACTAATTCAAAGCTCTAGAAACAGGCAACAAAATATATGCTGATCTTAAAACTAGAGGGTCCCAGAGTAAAAAACATGTGGGTTTTTTTCATGAACCCTACAATCAAATTGAATTAAAGTTTCCATGATAACATTTACATAAAAGTCAAGCACCCTGACCACACAGGAATAGAGGCAAGAGCACGGTACGTTAGCTCTGCCTTCTTCAATTCTTGTGGCACTAAGAACTGTCTTTGGTACAATGCTCAACCCAGTAAGACACATCTGCCATCTGCTTTTATGGGAGCACGCCCTTACAAAGAGAGCAGAGCAGCTGGCTACGTCACCGGTTCTAAAAACAACCCTTAGGATCTATGATTGTAGATGTTCAGCTTTGAACCCGGTAAGTCAAAGTACTCATCAAACTATTTACAGTCCTACACAAGCAACCAGCACTGCAACCCACCAGCAAATGACTGTTTTATATGCTGCTGAATCAAGAGCATCTCAGACTGTGGTTGAGGGCTTTAAAGAGCAGGTGGCCTGCCCTGTAGTAGTCATGGAGCAAGCCCAGTACAGCTGCACTGTCCTCGGCTTCACTGATGCTCATCATGGCTTTGGTTGCTGCAGTGAGCGGATTTCCAGGAAAGATTTCCAGGCTTCATCCTCGCTAGTGTAGGAGCGCTGTTATGGATAAAGTGCTTCATTCTGAAGAACCAACACTGGCTATTCACTTCAGAGAAATTAAAAAAAAAAAAATGTTTAAATCACATTTTTCTCCTCAAGGCATCACATAAGCTAATTTTTAAAAACTAAAAAGCCAATTCCTTGACTTCCAGATTGTTTCATGAGTGACCTGCTAAGTCAAATTAAGACAAGATCAGAAAGCAAATCACTTAAATGCAGACCAGAGGGTCCCTCAGTAAGATATGAAGGCAGATTTTGGAATCAGTAATGTTTGCTTTAATCTCTTAAACTAAATCTCTTCTAAGATTAAAGCAAACATTACTGATTCCAAAATCTTGAAATGTAAATAGTCTAAACAACTGTTCAGTTAGTATTATTTCATAAGTCAATCAAGAGAAAATAGAACACTGACTAGGAAAATGAAGTACCTTTTTAAGGAAAATAGTAAATTATAAATGTTTGGAACTCTGGATTATCACTATTTTAACATGCAAATTAATAATTGGTTTTCATTGCAACACACAAATGAAATATGCAAAGGGCCTAAGGTGACATACCTTTTAAAAGTGAATGTAGAAAGATTAATTATCTTTTCAAGTAATCAGCAAAGGTCAGTGTTTGGCAGTCACCCAGGCCCTTTAAAAATAGATATAGATTTGGAAAAAGGAGAAATTCATTGGAAAAGGGAGAAAAAAAATTGCAACTTACTTTACCCTCAGTCAGAATGAAGAGCCCACATCCTTACTCACACCTGGGATACAATCCTAGGAGCTTACATTGTAAGATTGAGTGTGTAGGTGGTGTACTATTCTAACAGAACAAACACTAAGAGTTGTTCAGAGTAGATAACTTGTTTGAAAATGGAAGAGACTGTCTACACAAATTTTAAGGAAATAAAGAAGTACACAGAGTGGCATTCCCTAAGCCATCAGATCCAGAGTGTAGCAGGTACTGAACCAGTGGTACCTTGGGGAGACTGCCTCCTACGCTTCTCAGCTATTATTAATAGCCAAATAGATACTTCTAGAAGACTATGAAAGCACTTGGCTCATTCAATTCCTGTAATGCTAGTTTTCAGTTTCTTCTCTCAACCCCAACCCAAATTTCTACAAGAATCAGAAAATATTTTTACATGGATTTATATCTACTATCACCCTGAAGGTGTTTTATATTTCCAAAGTCTGCCTAAGGCCACAAACTTTGGAAATTTTGTCTTACTTGAACTGTAAACTAAGAAATAAACACAAAAGCAGTTGCCTTTGTTAGTCTGTTTCTTCCCCAAGTACAAGCTGTGGTTAGGCCCTTAAGGTTCCTCCATACTAAAGTTAAGCCTTAAGCTCTTCATCTCATACTTCTGAAATGTAGTTCGAACAATAACTTAACCACATATTGCACAAGATCAATGTATTTTAGATATTCCACACATGATAGTTAATCTCCTCATCCAGAAAAAGAGCACACTTTAAATGATCCTTAATAAGTAATCACAAAACTATCTGCCCTAGATTTACTGATCTGAAATAAACAGATTAGCTTGGGGTTATTTCCTTAAAAAAAAAAAAAAAAAAAAAAAAGTCGCAAAATTTTTGGAACAAGAAGTTGCAAATAAAATCCAGAACCATCACATCCTACATTAGCACCTCATATATATAAGACACAGGCTTATTACTCTGGTTTTCAGTTTCCCCCTCTTGATATCCCCGGGCATTAAGAACACAGTAACCTGTAATCGCTGTCAATGATGCAAGTGGTAAAAGAGCACCCACATCAGTTTTCTCACGCCCCAACAGGGAAGAGAAAATGCCAGCGGACCCTTCAACCTTCCCCTCCTTGCTTTTGGGGCGTTCCTGGGAGTGGCGAGCGAGCAGGGCGCAGAGGCACAGACGACCTGGGCAGGGGTCCCGTGGTGCCGGGGTCTGTGCCTCAGGCCAGAGGGCCGCCGGGTCGCTCCCCGCGCTCCCCAAGGAGGGCGGCCCCTGCAGTGGTGGTTTCCCGGGTAAGGGTCTCCTCGCGCTCCCGCAGAGCAAGGGGTGGAGGGCTGCGGGGAGCCGGCCGCCGTCCCCGCCCCCGGGCCGCACTGGCCGCACCGCGTCGGGCCTCACGGACGCCGCCCGGCAGCGGCCGCACTCCGCGTCACTCACTTGTGGTACCCTCTGTCGGCATGCTCACTCACCGCTCCGGGCCGCGGAGCTGGACTTTCGGGTCAGGACAGCACACCCGACCCAGGAGGAAGAGCAGTCCGGTCGGAGCGGCCCAACTGGGCGGGTTAGCTTTCCTCACTCCGAGCCGGCTCAGCTGCAGCCTGGGCTGCACGCATCGGGTACGGGGCTCGGCCGCCCATTGGCTGGAGGCTCGCGGGGTCCTGGGTGGGGCCTGGGGGCCAGAGGAGGGTCGCGACGCCTGATTGGCCGATGGCAGGGGGCGCAGAAGCGGGCCCGCGGGACCAAGTGGCGGGGGCGGGGTTCCACACACGCTGGGGGCCCTGAATCACCAGCAGCTCTAGACTGTGCGCCCCCCACAGCTTCAGGGAGCACCTGCAGCCTTCAGCACACCTCTGCACCTACCCAGCGCGCTCTGCTGTGGCCACCCACCCCGTAGCCCTCTCCAACCTCTCTGAGATTGGCCTGGCGGGTGGAGACCCCCTTCCTTGCCCACTTGCCCTTGCCCTGCGCTCTTCCTGTCTGTGGTACCCTGTGGTGCTACTGCACTTGCTTGGCAAGGGTGCCGCCTTCCTTGGGCCCTTGTTTTCTCTCCCAGTTCTCGCACCCAGCCCTTTCCTGAGTTTCATAGATGTTATTGAAGAAATATCTTAGAAATTTCTCTTCCTCCCTTTATCTGCAGGGGTCTGGTTTTAGAGTGTCCTGCTCATCCATCTCATATTGCCCATTCTGTGACAGTGATTGGAAATCTGCTACTCTGACCGTTGTTTCACATTGTTTCCCAAGGAGTGGCAGCATGGGTGGAGTGGATGTGGGAGCCATACCTGAGCCTCCTTCTCAAGAACCCACCCTCCCCATCCTGTGTCCCCACCAGCATCTAGGGTCTCGTCTCTACTTCCTTTGGCCCTCTCAGATCCCAATCTGGGCTTCATTAAGACTCTCACAATCATTTCTCCTCTGAGCTTTATTGGTCTCACTTATCCACGTCAGTTGATGTTTTATAATTGGATAAAGTAACCTGTTGTCAATAAATTGTATATACAATGTTGTATTAATCTTCATACTGGAATTGGAATTTAAATGCATTTTTGGAAAATAAATATATCATGATCTGTTTAAAGGTCACACTGTAAAACATTGAAGCATTCTGCCATTTTTTTCCACAAAAAGAAAGTTAAAATCTCTCTTAGCCTTTTTTTGATTTATGTTTCATATATGATGTTGTATGATGTTATTTCTGAAGAGCCCCACCTTACCTGAGATAAGGCTATGCCTCCCACCTTACTCTACATTAAAATAGCTCCCCAATAAGCTAGACTTTAGCTCATTTAAAATTTATGCTCAAAAGAAAGATTTTCATTGTAAAGATTATTGTAATCACAAACAAGGAATATAATGTATAACTAAGTAAAAATCAAGATTATAAAGTCGGTTTTGTTTTTGTGTCCTAAGGCTGTTGCCCCTGGTCTAGTGTCATGGAGGCTCCCTTGAAGCTAGCTTTAGATCTTCTCCTTGTTGCTGGGACTTTGTTTGGACACAGTGCACCACAAGTCACATGTATCCAATGCAGTCTCATTTGGTTTAAAGTTGACTTAAGAGCACTGACACTTGGTGACCTGCGTGTTTTTTCTGATGAGGGCTTTCTGGGATATGGATGTCCTGTAACTGATTGCAGCAGGATATTTACATGTTTGCCTATCCTACAAGTGACTGTGGCATCAACACTCGGATTTTAAAGGGGAAGATTGTATTTAAGACTGTACTAGCATTTATCTCGAAAATGTCAACAATGCAAGGAATCATGCCTATCTCATGCACTCTTCACCAAGATGGCCCTCATCATGGTCTGCACATGTATTCATCAACCCAAGGCAGAGCAAATCATTGACTCCTCCAATGTTCCAAACACACTTCCCATGCCTTTGCAAATACTCGTGATCATGTTGTCTTACCCTTGTACTTAGATCCTTCTCTATCTATGAAGATCAAGGAAGTGCCTAACATGAGAATACTGCCCACCCCATGCCTCATTTTATTTTCAATGGGAAATGGAAATGGGTTACATAATGATGTAGGGAGCAACGGCTGTCTCTTTAGGACAGGGAAGCAATAACAATTTTTTGAAACGGCATAGCTTTTACTGGTACCATGTGTTTTTAGATGTTCTTATAAAACTGTAATTTGAATAAAATTGACATTTCTCTTATGACTCATTTTGAGAAAGGATTTTAAAAATTATACTGGAATCAGGGGCTGGGATTGTGGCTCAGCAGTAGCGCGCTCACCTAGCACGTGCGCGACCCGGGTTCAATCCTCAGCACCACATAAAAATAAATGCAATGTGTACAACTAAAGCAAATAAATTAATGTTAAAAAATTATACTGGAATCAAATTCAATAAATAGTTTTGGGACATTAAAAAAGATTATAAAAGTCATTTTTTTCTTGGTTCATAGCTATTGCACAAACTGAATGTTTTTGCTCTATTAATTTTATTTTGTATTTTCCTTGTAACCTTTAACTGTTGCCTGTTAGGGTTTTGCAGAGGTACTGCTTCAAAAGAAAAACATAACTGGGTTAATTTGAGATCAGCCATCACTAGGAGAGCTTCCTTTCCATACTAATACTAAACCCAATTAAATGAAAGGGGGTATTTGTAAAATTATAGCTATTGAAGTTATAACCTGTTACTCCCTCTCTAAGACTAGTGAAACTGGCTTGCCGGGTGTTTAAATCCAAAAACGTGGAGACTAAAATCAAGGAAGTAAAAGGGCCAAGGAACAGCAGCCAACATTTTGGCCCTTTTCCTCTAAGGTCAGACAGAATGCAGAGGACAATGGAATACCTCTCTGGGCCCTGCAACTCTGGTGAGTCTCTAGATCTGCTGATCAGGGAGATTGTGATGACCCTAGAGAACAGGAAGCCAACCAGTACACATTCTGCAAAGAGGAGTGTCATTGGAAATGGAAATGTCCCTGATGCTTCCAAGAAAATCCATGTATAGTCAGCCAGACACTGACCCATCTCAGCAAGTGGCATCACACGTAGTGGAAAGCTAAAGGACGAGGAGGTTCACACATGTCCCCAAGAGTGCTCTCTGAGGAATCTCAGCTGACTCTTAAGAGTAGATAGGAACAAGGTCAGTTTTGACCAAATTGGTCTTAAAATCCTGGCAGGATAGTACAGTCTAAAAGCACAGTCCTATGGGGATATTTTTTTAATATTTATTTATTTACTTTAGTTGTACACAATGCAATGCATTTATGTTTATGTGGTGCTGAGGATCAAACCTGGGCCGCGCACATGCGAGGCCAGCGCTCTGCTGCTGAGCCACAACCCCAGCCCCAATGGGGATATTTTAAAGGAAACATGAAGGGTTTATTTTTTTTTTAAAGTTTTAAAGTTTTTTTAGTTGTTGATAGACCTTTATTTATTTATATGCAGTGCTGAGAATCAAACCCAGTGCCTCACACATGCCAGGCAAGTGTGCTACTGCTAAGCCCCAGACCCAGATCCAGCCCCAGCCCCAGCCCCATGTTTTTATGTTTAATGTAACTTAAGATGTACACTTATGTCAGCCCTAGCAAAAGTAAGTGAAGCTGAAGACTAAAAAGGAAGGGTTCCTATGTGAGAGTACCTAATAATAATGATCACGAGAGTGGCAGATTTGTCCTGAGCTAATTTGAGTTTGATTTCATAGACTTACAATTCTTTCTAACCTCCTATATTGATGAATTTGATCAGTTTTTCACTGATAAGATTGTCAGTTATTGTCCTCATGGTTTTCATAGGCTGGCTGAAATTCCAGTAGCTTTTATGCTGTTTACAAAATAACAATGCTTTGCTGTCTTTCTCTTGTCTTAGTACAATCCCTGGCCTACATGTGTCTTTCCCGTTCACCTGCCATGTGCCCCTGAGGACCTCTGGACGCTCTGATGCTGAAGGCACTTCACTGTCCATGCCCCACTGACGGAGACAGGGCTTGCTGTTACTTCACCCCTTTCAGCAGGAGGTTTCTTGCCCACTTTCTGTAGAAATGGAAGCTAGAAATTGACAGTGGGGAGGTGTAACAGGGGTACACTTGATGCTTTGACTATGTCCCTTGTGGCTATGAAACTTGACATATTTTTTTTCTTTTTCCCAACCTTCTCCTCCCTGATCTTCTTTTCCCTAACCTTCTCCTTTCTGATCTTCTTCTCCATGATCTTCTTTTCCGTATCCTATTCCCTGATCTTCTCCTCTCTGATCTTCTTATCCCTAACCTTTTCCTGATTTTCTTTTCCCTGATCTTCTCCTTCCTCATCTCTGTTCACTAATCTCCTTTTCTCTGAATCACCTCTTTAAAAACCCCCATTCCTGCTGATGGGCAGAATCACAGCCTTTGTGACAGGAGTCCCCTGTCTTTCTCCTTTGCTGCCAAATCAATAACCTTCTTTTTACTTTTTCTCAAAACCATGTCCTCATTATTGTATTGGCATCAGGAACAAGGGCTGAGCTCCACATGTACAGTGTAAAAGCACAGTCCTATGGGGACATTTAAAAGTAAAAATAAAGTGTTTATTCAAAACATGTTTTAAAAAAAATTTTAGTGGTGGATAGACCTTTATTTATTTATATGCAGTGCTGAGAATCAAACCCAGTGCCTCACACATGATTATTCCTCACTACCATCTTTGAGGAGATGTTACCAGAGGAGGATAGAAGCAAGCTGCCTAAGGCTAAGGGTGGAAAGTGGCACACTAGTGACATAACAACCAGTGTTCAGGTTGACCTAAGGAGGAAGAAGAAAATTTAGGGGCACTGTACTGTCCCAAATGCCTTCTGACCCCAGTCTCCTGGATCCCCAGGCAGGAACAAGGGTGCAGTCATAGCTACCCTAGTGTATCTGCCCTGTGTCCACTCTGTTCCTAAATCAGGTGACAATGATGCAGTTTGGTGCGAGGAATACAGCTCCCTCTCACTCTCACTGCTGATCTCCTCCAGTATTTTTGTCTTTCTCATTGGGTTAAAAAAAGACTTTATTATGGACATTATACACACTCATTATTGGAAAGTATAGATCATCCAAAGAGAAAAATGGTCCAGCATCCCCTCATCTCAGGAAAAATAATAAACTTTTGATCCCAATTCTCCCCAGTATGTCAGATCACCATGACCCTGTACTCTGTGTTAATTATCCCTTTCCAATTTGCACGTATTAAGCCAGGCAGAAGTTTATTTTTATTTTTTCTTTGTACTCTGGAATATCTTCCTGGAGGTTGGTCCTCCAGGTTTTGTTGGGCGAGTGCCAAGGATATGGGAAATAGGTGGGAGTTGTATTTGGGGTTTTCACTTGTGAGTATTTATCTTCAGTCTGAGGGCCAGAAATGTATTGCTAGCATTTTCTCAAGTGGGCATTTCTATTCAAGAACCACACCTTCAGGTTTTTTTTTTTTCTTTCTCTCTCTCTTTCAGCTTTGGCAGCTTTTTGTTCTTTGCATGTGGCTGTCTGAACCCTGGGGACAGCTGGACTTGGCTTTGGCCAGGAGTCCTTAATTTATAATAACATCTGGCAACTTCAGGGAGTGGTCTTGTGCTCTGGCTCCATCTCCCTGGAACCCCCTCCGTGTCCTAGAGCAAGTTGCTGGCTAGAGAGAGGGAGGATGGCAGCCTGCTCCACTGGTCACCTTGCAATCAGTGCCTTAGCCACAGAGAGGGGGCCCACCAAGGGAGGAAGTTGGAGCACGGGGCCAGTCTGGCAAGAGTTGGGTTTGTGCACAGGTTCTCTGAGCACCAGAGACTACAGTTTGGTCACAGCTGGTGGTCTTTAGGTGTCGGGGGATTTGAGGACTGTAGCAGCCCAGGTCACCTGAGCATCCACACAATGGAGCCATCAGTGCCAGAGCAGCAGCAGCGGCCCACAGGGGCAAGTTCAGGAACCTACCCTGGTAGGAGGAGGTCCAGCTGCCACAGAGGGAAGCGGTTTTCCTTTGGTGTGATGATGTTTTGGGGAACTTCACAGTGCGATGGTAGCACCACATTCTGACCCCTGTTGACCTCACCCTTATGCCCCTGTGTCTGTGGTGGGGCCAGCCACTGTGCTCACCTCTGTGCCTGGTTTCCCACAGCTCTGTTTCAAACTTCTGCCAGGATGCATCCATTGCCCTGATCCTGTTTGCCAAAATGGAAAGTGATGACAGCCAAGGGCTCCATCCTCTGTGCACAAATGCCCTCTCCCCTCCTGCCAGTGCCCCTTTTGGTCAGATTCTAAACTAAAACAACAATGACTTTATTGTTTATTTATTGAATCCTATTGGTTTAGCATGCATCCTATTAGATATTTGGTACTTAAAAAGACTTAAAGAGGAATATACTGTTTGTATCCAAATTTCACTTTTGAAGAAGCTGCATTTTAGAAGGGTTAAGTGACTTACTAATGTACAGGGCTAGAAAATAGGTTTGGATTTGAATCCAGATTGTCTGAACTCTGATGTTGCATTTCTCCCAAAATAATTTAAAATATGTTAAATTTTCCTAAGGAAGATTTTGTTGGAATGAGGTGTCTGGTTTATATAGGTACATGCCAATGCAGGAGAATAGTACTTTGTTTTTTAGTTTATAGTTGTAGATGGAAAGAATGCCTTCATTTTACTTATTTCTATGTAGTGCTAAGGGTCAAACCCAGTGCCTCACGCATGCTAGGCAAGTGCTCCATCACTGAGTCCCAGCCCCAGCCCCTGGAGAACAGTACTTTTAAGGTGATCTTTTTGTTCAGAGTTGAAACTGACTAGTGAATCCGATGAGGTCAAGCAACAAACATAGATGATGTACTTAAGAGTATATTCTGGGGCTGGGGCTGTAGCTCAGTTGGCAGAGTGCTTGCCTCACATGCACAAGACCCTGGGTTCAAACCCCAGCACCTCAAAAAATAGTATATTCTGAGGTGGCGACAACACCAAATCTTTACACAACTAAGACACATCTTCACAACTGTTCCGTTTATCTACTCTGGTTTTTTAAAAAAATATTTATTTATTTGCTTGCTTTTAGTTGTACACAATGCATTTTTATGTGGTGCTGAGGTTCGAACCTGGGCCGTGCACGTGCTAGGCGAGCGCTCTACCGCTGAGCCACAACCCCAGCCCCCTACTCTGGTTTTTAGCCATTACCATTTATCTCAAAATTCCGTGGTTAGACAAGAACTGCAATAAAAGGTACAGTTGATAAATTCTCTTGTAATAACCTATATAGACTTGTTAGAATTATTATTTTTTGGGAGGGGTACTGGGGAGTGAACTCAGGGCACTCGACCACTGTGTCACATCCCCAGCCCTTCTTTGTATTTTTATTAGAGACAGGGTCTCACTGAGTTGCTAAGTGCCTCGCCATTGCTGAGGCTGGCTTTGAACTCACAATCCTCCTGCCTCAGCCTCTAAAGTGCTGGGATTACAGGCGTAGCCACCACGCCCATCTAGAATTTTTTGTAATATTATTTTACCACGAGATTAAAAAACACCCAAAACAAATTACTGCTTGTTTTAGAAAGTGATTTTTCATGTAAATTTTTCTTATGTAAATGTCTTTCTTGAATTATTTTTGAATAAAAGTTTGTATATCAGAAAAAAATTTAATGGAAGTTTTGCTCAAAAGGTTAATGGGCATGTAAGAAATAAGCTCAAATGTTCTAGAAGATGAGAAAGATGTCCTGATTTTGTTTACCTGATATTATCCTTGCAAAGGTCTGGGACTAAATTGACATTCACTGAGTGTGCAGATGCCGAAATTGAGCCATCTCTTTATGGTATTTGGAGCTTACCCATTAGCCTTGGAATTTGGAAAAGTTAATTATAATTGGGGTTGGAGGGTTAGTTCATGCACTTCATTAACTCCTGTGCCAAAAATCTCCTCACATTAATGATATCTCCACCCAAGTTATTACATTTTTCTCTGAAAATATTGGGCAATAAATGTTTGAACATAACTCACGTGACACAATAATGGAATTAATGTAAGTAGAGATATAATGGCTTCTTTGATTAATGGATTCTTGGACAACACAGTCGACTGAGAATATAATACCTTTTAATTAGAAGCAAGTACCATTTTTTCTTTCAAATATTGGTACTACTTACATGGTTTATACCTAATCATAGGTGAGAATTATTTACAGTCTAAGTCAAAGTAATGATCTATTAAGCTGAAAGCTGCATTTTGATCCATTCCCCTTATCTTGTACCCTAATTTATTAGCTTGTTCTTATCTTATTTAAAAAAAAAAAAAAAGTTTCTCCACCCACCCCCACCACATCCCCAACCTTCATCCCCAAATCCTTAGCAATCTCTATATCTTTCCTTTTAGGTGCCCACCCTATTCCTTTTAATTTCATCTTCGCATTTTAACCTTCACTAGAATCATGGATTTTATCCTGCCAGATTATTTTTATAGAAACCCCTCATGGAATTTTGCTAATTCTAGACTCACCAATTTCCTTTCCTATATTTAAAATATATATTTGTAAATACTTTCAGATTTTTATCTCTTATATTCCAGACCGTTTAATTGGAGGAAATTGGCATTTTGATCTGTTTTGTAGGTGAGGAATCAGAGGACCTCAGAAGTAATCATTTTATCCAAGGAACACAGAACTCAATTGCAAAGAATTATTAAAACTATCATGTCCTCTCTTGAGTCATTCAGCTGTGAATGTTTTTACTGACCTGGTGTCTGCCATTGGCCACAGTCCTGGAAGTGTTAACTGAACAGGAATATTCTCACTGTAGGTCAAAGTGTTTAGGTAGACAAGAGGGCTGTGCTATGTTGCAATGGATTTAGTGCAGCCAGAATTAGGAACTGTCAAAATTCCCCTGCATGAGATTTGTTAGTAGGCAAGAAGTGCTGGTGAAATTCAAAGTCTGACTACACAGCACAATTGATTGAACCCTGCAGTGGAAGAGGACAAAACTCGGTCATGAACTCAATAGCCAAGGCACACACACTGATGAATGTGGACATTTTTGGGCTCATTTTATTCTTCCAGGTTTGGTATTGATGTGGTCTGATCACCCCCACAAACTCCCTAGTCCCTTTCCTCTGCTCTAGGAAGAAGGACCTGCAAAACACCTGTCATACTGTACCCAAAAGTATACAGAATCTCCCACAGGATATTCCAAATTCTAATGACTTTGTGGGTGAGCCTATGTTTCCACTAGTTACCCTGGAGTTAAAATTTGATAGCTCTTATCGATAATATAGTACTAATTATTGCAGATTCTCTTTTGTTGCTATAGCCTTTGATAATTTAATTGCCATTGTAGGTGAAGCATCATTGAAATGTACCCACACTTCAAGAGCAGAAGACTCCTTGACATTGAATCATTTCCTAAAGGACAGTGGCCTCTGACTATTCCACCTTTTAGGTAAGTTGGGGAAATTTGTTATTAAAATCAAAGCCAATGGAAAAATAAAAAAGCCATTAAGCCTGCAACCTTAATGGACACATGAAAAAAAATTACAAAAGCAGGAATAGAAAGACAATGAGTATCTCAAACTTAAATACACTGGAATATGAGAGCTCAGTTTCATGCTGCTTTTCATTTTTCTCTGAACCAGGTCACCTCTTCCTAATTATGACTGAAAACTACTCAAGCATGGAATTATCAGAGCATTTAAAGACTGCTGTGTTCAGGGGCTGCCATTGTCCTATAAAATCTGCATGTAGAATTGATCTCTAAGCCAAGGATATTTGACCTTTGCTGTACCAAGGGCTCCATTTGCAACTTCCCAGAAGCCCAGTGGCTGTGCATAATTTGCATGAATATTTACATAAATCTACATATGCACAGTTTGCAAGTTTGGACCATGAGTTTTTGATTATGTGTTATCTTGTTTGCTCTGAAAGTTTAGGATTGAAAGTAAGGGTGAAGGTTAGAGATCATCCAAAGGAGAAAACATTTATTTGCCTCAGAAATTTCTTTAATGACTTTTCAAATGAGGATAAAACTAAAACTCAAATTCTTTTCAAACTGAAAAGCCCTTTAGCAATAACTGTGGTCAGTCCTCTGGCCTTCTATTTCCAGGGACCATATGAAATTTCTCAGAGGAAAGAGAACCTATCAACTAAGTGTTACATATGTTTAAATAAGTATTATTATTATAAAAGACTGAGTTTTTATCCTCAAGGTGAGAACTTGCAACTAGATCACAATGCCACACATTAAAAAATTAGAGAAAAATATAAAAAGAAAGTTTTGGTTTCTGCCCCAGCTCAATTACTCAAAAATCCAAGGCTAGGTTCCATTCCAAATGAAATCCCCCCTCTGGATTATGTCTTAACCCCACCTATTATGTCCAACCTCTGCTATCAGCTTGAAGTCTCCCCACCTACAGGATACCTAGGGGGGATTTTTTTTTTTTTAATACAAGAGCATCCCTCAACCTTTGAGACAGAAAGAAAGATCATGCGTGATTAAAAATATAAGCTTTGAAATCACAGAAGTGCAGGCTTGAATTCTGACTCTGCCCTCTGCCCTGGGTGATTTTTGCTTGATGCATTCTTAAATTCTTATGCCTTGGTTTTCTGCTCTGTAAAATGGATTAATGGTATTTCCCTCAAATAGTAGTCAGAAGGATAAAATGAGATAAATTATACATTGTTAATCAATAAACAGAAAATCGATGATCAATGTTACATTATTACTTTATTCTTATGACTGTCTTTTAGCCAGTTCAGTAACTTTTTGCAAAATCAGTCAGTTTTATCCCAATTCTGAGAATACCATTCCTCCTACTCTCTATATCTCTTGGAGATTTCTATCTCATCAACAATTCCAACATTTTTCTTGACTTATGAATAATAAGTTTTACACTTTTTTATGTTAGAGATAATTGTTAAAGGACTTAGACCAATTTTCACAGACAGGACATGATAATACTATGACATGATCCTATTTTTCCTGTGCTAATCATCTTTTCTTCATTGCCATTTCTCCATGATATAAGGTGGAGCCTTTTGCCAGTGGCTCTCTTGGGATCAGAACTGGGATCCTTAATTCTGTCATTTTGATTGAGTTATTGGACCCATTGTTGTATGGGCCCTGACCCTAAGTTTCCCATTGGCTAAAAAGTTCTTTTTTAATATTTATTTATTTGTTTCATTTACACAATGCCATTGTGGTGCTGAACCAAACCTGATTCTATAGGCAAACAGAGAGCCTGCTATATGTAACAACACCTGCTATGATAATCCAGAATTCTTAGGAATAGCACTCAAATTTGACCCTCTGTGATACAGACTTTAAGTATAGTAGTTCCTTGAGACTTGCCAGAGATATACACTGAGACACTTAAGATTTGAAATTCATGTTTAGAAGTTTCTGTTTTCAAAAGATTATGTAGAGAACAACAAATCCTTATTAATCTAAATGTGCTTAATTGTTGCTGCCTGAAGCGCTTGGAGCAACGGAGCCGCAGGAAGAAGTTCAGAGGCAAACTGGAGACAAACAGCTTTTTATTCTGATAACTTTTCTCTCTGGTTCTAACAACGACTAACACACGCCACACACAACACCAAAATGGTGCTGACCCGATCAGCAATTTCGGCCAAGTCACTCGAGATCCCGGAACAAGTCCCGTGAGACTACGGAAGGCGACAATGCCCAAATCTCCACGGCTCATAGTCAACCGCAATTCAAGCCATCTCCCCAAACAGGGCTCCTGCACTTAATGGTGGGTTCATTTCCCTCACTAGTAAATGATTTTCTTCTGTACATCAGGTTCTAAACCATGCCTAACAAATGCACAAAAGAATTGGAATCACTTGCAAACATTGGAAAGCAGGGATGGTATATCTATGAATTCTCAAGTTCTACTTTATAGCAGGGGTTCATAAAAGATAAAAATTATTGAGTTTCAATGAGATGTGATTGAACTGTCCTTGAAATAGGGCAGACAACTGACAACAGAAGGAAAAGGAAAGGGTAAATGGGGCAGTAGAGTCCAGGGAGACTGAGAAGAAAATGACTGGGGGCAATAGTGCTAACAGGCAATAGTGCTGAAATAGGACCCTTAGCTGGGAGTGAGTAATTAACGTTTTTAAAGCCCATGAAAATATTTGTGTGTAAACCATTCTACTTTTTTAAAAAAATCCAATTATTTTTTAAACTCTACTATTCAAATTGTTTTAGTTCAGTCATAAAAAAACTCATCCTAAGAACAAAGTTTAAATTCACTTTTCTTTTTGTGTTCACTCTAGAGCTAAGTCAGAAAACTCCCCCAGATAGTAAGAAGACATTCACCTACACGACCTGGTTGCAATTGGTCAACAACATCTACGTGAAGTGTTTATTTGTAGATTGCCACAGATTCTCTTTCAATCTTTGTCCTCCAGAATTCATCATTTCAGTCTCTTTTCATCTTTTTCCTATGTTTTATTTTCTGCTTCTTATTACTTGGTTCCTTACTGAACTACATGAATAACTTCAGATACAATTCCTTTCAGATGGCTAGAAAAATGTCAGAGAAATGAAGACATATGTTAGGAAAAAATTGTTACCGAGAGAGGCTTGGGCTCATTTGGGGATGCCAAAGACCTTTTTATTATGATGTTTGAGGAAGTGTGTATGAGTGTGTGTGTGTGTGTGTGTGTGTGTGTGACAGAGATATATGTTGCTTTAAAACATTTTTTGGCAAATAAACATTTGTTCCAATTTCCTTGCCAGGAAAATTCATTCCTCTACTAAGTGGAACAAATGAAAGAAGGAAAGGATACAACAACTTACTGACACTTGTTAGATGACCAGACCTTGCAAGCTCAAATGGTGGATGATGAGCTGGATCTGGAGGTTCCAGGATGAACCTGGCAGTTTTAGAATCAAAAGCAATTCTCCTCACCACTCTGTTTCATTTCCCAATTCATTAAATCGAGATTGAAAAAATTCCTCCCCTCTCATTTCACTAACATTCTATCTGTATCTGGTGGAATGAAATAGTACAAACTTGTCCATTATTACACAGAGAGTTCAGACATTTGCTGCACATCCCTAATTTTCTTGAATCATCCCAAATTAAACAATATTGTTCCTTTGCCTATGTAAAGCCAGGGAACATTTCCTGGAAATCCCAAATCTTGATGTTCGTGTTACATCTCCTTCACTGCCAAACAAGTACAAAAATCCTTTCTCTGCCTATACTGCTGCCTGTATTTTCTAGATTTTGGTGTCAAAAATATGTTAAATTTGAGCTAGGAATGTGGCTTAGTGGTAGAGTGCTTTCCTATATTCATGGGGCCCTGGATTCTATCTTCAGCACCTTAATACACACACACACACACACACACACACACACACACACACACACACACAGACACTAAATCAAAATACAGTACAATGAAATATTTTATTTCTTATACATTTTTTCCTCAAACTCTATGTTCTTATTATGAAAGGGGAGGGATGACTGGCCTCAGTCTCCACATTGTTCTCTCTCCTCTTAGCCCATGATTGCCTTTCTTTGCTTGAATCAGATCCCTCCTTCTACCCTGTCCCTCACCCTTCAAGTGTCTTCATTTCTCTCACATGATTTTCTTCATTTTTCTTCTCAATTCAGGAGCTTACATAACAATCTTATGGTAGGCCTGATTTGAGAAAAAAGGAACTTTCCTACCTAACTGCATGACATATCCTTACACAGTGCTTTTGTCCAGAATTCTTACCTCTGAGACTAAAGAACAGTGTTTCCAGCACAGAGCTGATAAGGGAATATACATGTCAATCAAATGCAGAGGTAGAGATTTCTAATAACATTACTTCTTGGCATTTTTGATATTTTCACCATCTTTTTTTTTCGCTTGCCTGAACTGCTGAAAAAGCCTCCTAATCATCTTCCAACTTCCTTTCTTTCCCCAAAAAATAAGCACAGTGATCTTTTAAAGTATAAATCAGATTACATCACTCCCTGTCAAAGTCTTCAATGCCTTTACACTAGCATAACATTAAAACTTCACCTGACTTAGAAAGGCCTACATGGGGACCTAGTCCCTTCTCTGCACCCATGTCTGCCACCACTACCTACCTGGCTTTTTCCCATACTTGGGACTGTGGAGCATCTTCAGTTCTTATGACACATGATAGGGCTTCCATTTCTGATGTTTCTCTTTGTGTCATTCAGTTCTCCACTTAAGGTGTTGCCCTCTCCAACAAATGCACTTCCTTACCCTCTGTTTTACCCTGCTTTTCTTTTTTGCTCAAAACATCACCTGAATTTTTATTAATTAATTTTAAAAAATTTTAAAAATATTTTAGTTTTTGTGTATGTCAGATTTTGCCTTTTGTAACAAGGCTCTTTCTTTTTGTACAAGGACTCTTTTGTTTTTTTTTTTTTCACCACTATATCTCCACAACTAAAACCACTTGGCACATAATTACTTCTGAATAAACATTTGTCAGATAAATGAGTCTTACACTTTCAATAGGTTCCTCATAGTTTGCCATTATCATTCTTCAGAGAGCAAATAATTCCTCAAGAGTAAACATCTTTCTCTTTTTTATCAATGAATTCTTTTTGGAAGATAACATAATTTTGAGTCACCCATTTATAAGACAGCTGTTGATTCACTTTGCAAGAAGAGTTTCTATGTGTGTGGGGTTTTTTGGAATCCCCAGGTGAGGACTGAGGATCCTTAGCCTGTTTGTGATGTTCATCCACTCATCTAGCAACCTTCCCTAACATTTGACAGAAGAAAGAAAAATTGACACTTAGATAAGGATGACTGAGGTCTTGAGGATGAAGGAACAAGAGGGGGGAAGAAACAAAGACAGTCTGGTAGCAAGTAGATCTGGACAGAGTCCTTCAGGGTACACAAGAAATTGTTTTGGCCTCTGAAGTAGATGAGCAGCAGTACTGAGGATAGCTCTCAGAGAACTCTAGTGTTTCCATGAATCTATAAAATCAAGTCATAGTTGACTGACTCCTGCTATAATCAACAACATGGGTAGTAAGTAGAGATCCATTTGAAGGTTGTAATGAATTAATTTACCACTCATCTGTTACTGTTTCTTTAAACAAATACTCAAAGTATAAATTCTAATAAGAAAATGTGACATTATGACATACTGGAAAGCTGAGAATCACTATGTAAACAGGAAGGATTTTGTCTTCAGATCTGATGAAGACAAGGATAAAATCGATTAATTAATTAATTAATAAAAACCCTGATGGGGCTGAGGGTATAGTTCAATAGTAGAGCATTTGCCTAGCATGCACAAGACCCTGGGATTGATCCCCAGCATCCTGCTGAAACCTTTTAAAGCATATATTCTATGCCACAAGCTATGCTAAATACTTTGCATAAACTATTTCTTCCACTTGAAAACAATACTTAATGCTGTACACTAAGCTCCAATTGACAGATAAATTATGGCTGAGAGAGTAAGTTGGTCAGGTTCACAACAGCATATTAACACAACAGGTACTAAAGCCCAAAACTTCAAATACCCAAAGAACATTCCTTTATGATACTAGCCAACAAATCCTCCATGGTGGACAGAGAAGACTCAACCATGTTTCTAAGCCTTGACCAAACATAATTTTTATTTATTTACTTTTTTTGTGGTGCTGGAATCAAACCCAGGGTGCACATGCTAGTCATCAAATGCTCTACCACAGAGCAACATTCCCACCCCACAAACCAATGCATCCCCTGACATTCTTCCCCTTGGGGAGCTCTCTACAATTATCATGGACTCTAGAACTTTTTTCCCTTTTATTCCCCTGACCCAGGAAGGATACTTATTCCTTTTAGTCCCCTTAGGCTTAAAAATGATATTAAAAGATAGGATAATAACTGTAATATAAATAGTTAAATTTGGCCAGGCATGATGGCACATGCCTGTAATCCCACCAGCTCAGGAGGCTGAGGCAGGAGGATCACGAGTTCAAAGCCAGCATCATCAAAAGTGATGCACTAAACAAATCAGTGAGCCCCTGTCTCTAAAAAAATACAAAATAGGGCTTGGGATCTGTGTCAGTGATTGAGTGTTCCTGAGTTCAACCCCTGGTCCCCCCACCCAAAACAAATAGTGAAACATTTTAAGTGGCTCACTAGACACAGTTTTCTGAAACCACCCATCCCAGTGCATCCTTCAAATTTTTTTTTTTTTTTTTTGGTACCAGGGATTGAACTCAGGGGCACACGACCACTGGGCCACATCCCCAGCCCTTTTTTGTATTTTATTTAGAGACAGGGTCTCACTGAGTTGCTAAGTGCCTCGCCATTGCTGAGGCTGGCTTTGAACTCGCTATCCTCCTGCCTCAGTCTCCCAAAGTGCTGGGATTACAGGCGTGCGCCACCACGCCCGGCTTCCTTCAAATTTTTATAGGTTTTTTTTCTTCCTTGGGCCAGAATTTCCAGGTTAAGGGACGTGTCCTCAGTTCAAGTCCTAGAAAGTCTAGGGGAAAACTCAATTTTTTGCCAGTCTAAGACCTACTAGCTTCCAGGTCCCTTTTCCTGTCCTTGGGATTATTTTTTTCCTATGGATTATAGGCACTAAACAAATGTGTATGTGTAGATGCTTTCCAGGAGATCACAAAAAACAGCCACAGTGATATCTCATCCTATGGCCCGAGAGGGTAACCTTATCATAACACAATAACCAGCAACACAGGGCTCAATGAGAGGGGGGAATGACAGAGTGTCATTTTCCTTATAGAAACCTATTTTACTTCCTAGCCAGAAGCCATTTAGCAGGAATGGGGACTGACACTTGCAACAGAAAGGGAGCACATCACATTGATCTATAAGAAATCTTCAGTGAGTCAGTGTTCTTCATTCCCAGTCCAGCCTTTTTATTTTTTTGAGACAAAGAGTCTTGCTAAGTTTTCCAGGCTGGCCTTGGACTTGCAATACTTCTTTGTCAGCTTCCCACGTAGTTGGGATTACAGGTGTATTCCACTGCTCCAGCCAACCTTCAAAAGTTTTGATGGCCCCCATAAATACCTCTCTCATTTTTGGTGTGACTATTCCATTACTGGGCTACTCACATTATAGCTACTGCTATGCTCCCCCTTCCAGGAACAGGTAACTACCCTAGGGAAAAAAAGAGATGAAACAAACTGCCCTCCAAATATAAAGTAAAATCATTCTTTGGGTTTAGAAGGGAAGTAAGAAAGAGAAATATAATATTTATTTGGGGGAACAAAAGCAAGTGGTAATACCACTGAGAAGAAAAATTTTCAGTAATCATTTCATTTCCTTGGAATAGGAGAAATTCTACTATAATGCTTTGGGGAACAAATCTGTAGTTGGAATCTATGGATATTAAGGGAACAACTGTAGATGAAAGAGCATGCAAATCACATTTATTAAAAGTAAAAACATGAGCTCCCAGGAGCACCTGCTAATGTAACAGACAACCAATATATGCAAATCCCCATGAAGTGAGATGATAATGTCCATGGCCTGTCCAACAAGCACTTGACCTGAGGTCTTCGTAATGTGCAAAGGAAAACAAGCATGGTTGGACACTTCCTCTTTGTGGGCACGCTGGCTTTCTTGCAGCAATGCAGGCTTGCCCTACAAAAGTTCTCTAATTGATTTGTTCTGGAAGGCCTTCATGGTAGCTGGCACTTGAACAGATTATAAAATATACACATAAAAGAAACGTAGCCAAAACCAATAAATGTGCATAATGAGATGTCTTATAATTAATCTACAGAACTCCCTGCAACACATTATGACTTGAGAATCTTCAAACAAGAAGTAAACCAGGGAGAACATCAGTAATGTCACCTACTGAGGTAAAATGAGGAGGAAGAACCTTCATTCCACTTGGAGGTTCACACTGAGGACGAGACAAGGCTGGGACAGGTCTTGGTGTTGCAGCATAACGCGGAAGTGTCCTAACTCCATGCACAAAGCCCTTCAACTCTCTGAACATGAGTGATTTCCTACAAGGACTCCCTTTGGATATCCATTACGTATCTGCCATTAACTTACTAATGTCCCCCTTCACAGCACTAGATGTACCTCTTTCCTCTCTTTCAAGTGGTTACATTATTTTGCTTCCTTTTAGGAAGCTGAAAAGGTATATTAGGATTGTAGGATTTTTGGTACAACAAGGGGTAGGGTAATTTTTCCCCCTCCAGTGAATGATTTACAGAATCTTGTCTATCAAAAGTGAGCTAAACTTGAACATTGTTTTTAAAAATTTTCTCCTTTTTTTAACTACCTTAATTGCGTTTCTTTTAGGGTTTGTGAATTTTTTTTCCGAGGCTGTTGTTTTTAAGCAGCAGAAGATCTGAGGAAAATGTCTCTACCTGGTTTCTGGGCTGACACCAAGCTGCTG
>CM046665.1:139609343-139665196 GCA_025594165.1 Tamias sibiricus | reverse complement strand
CCAAAACTAATCTCGAGGCACAAAAGCATTGCTTTTAATTTTATGCACATTTAAGTCATTATACACGATATGTGACCATTTATTTTACACAAGTGTTATCATTAGCCAGCAGATTTATTTCCTTATTTATTTTGATTGTCCTTCACACAGACGTTTTTTTCCTTGGTTCTTTCTTCATGTCAATTGATTGTTTTAATTTAAACGACTTGCACAGTCCTGAGTGACTTCACAGGAGCCCATTCAAAATAAAACTGATAGTTAGATAGGCAGAGATAAAAAAAATGTAAAACAAGAAAAAGAGTGCCAACTTTCAAAGACCTACACATTTCTACCTATCTGTACTCAACAATTTGCATATATTGGCCTTCCCTAATGATCGCGGTGATACATTTGAATGGATCTTGCCACCAGCTCTACTAAGAAAACAGGTTTCAAGATGGAGTTTTGACTCTGGGAGACGTATGTTGTTCTTGTGGCTTGGACACAGATGCTGATGCGGGTCTTGGCCACCTTACAATGGTTCTGTTTGGTCTGTTCTACTTTGACCCTGAATGGCTTAGAGCACTACCACATGTTGACTTCAAACTAAGCCTTGTTGCATCTTTCCCCAATGAAGGCCTGGACAAGATCAAAGTGTGTCAAAAGCACCTTCATTATCCCTTTGACCAGTTGTGACTCAGGTCAAGTGCACAGATCTTAGCACCAAGGCTCAGTGGCCCCGTAGGACTTATTGTGGAAGCACGTTACGGTCTCTCCTGGTCTGCTCAGGGCCCCAAAAGTCCTTGGATTCAGCTGAGAATCACCACTACTTCAGTTCTCCCCTCAGGGCCCTGGGAAATGACAGTGAGGTCTACAGGGCATCACCAGGCCTACCTCTTGCAACTCATTTTAGAAAGGCAAGATCTACAAACAACTAGTACTAACGATTTATACTAGGCCTCAAAGGAGCACAACATTGAAGGCTTGTTTCCCAAGAAGGCCAAGAACTACATTAGTGCCACACGGCACTCATTTTAGGCAAATCGTCCCGCGCCTCCCTTCCTGTGTGAAAAAAACGCCATTAGCAAATAAAGGCCCCAAAAAGCGAGGACTGGCTGGTATGTTGCCCCTCTGAGTGAACCCGCTCTTTAAGATACCTTTTATTTTTTTGAAATATGGATTATAAATTTCAAATACTTCTCCATGTTCAAGTGGGATCACAACATCTTGCATGTTGGCATCAATTGCCTCCAACTTGAGAACTTTTTTACCTCAAACTACATCAAAAGGACCCCTTTCATTTCTAATTCAGAAACCACTCTGGGGCCGGAATGCACTAGTAATTTTCATTATGCACATCTGGTCTGGGGTGGAACTTCATTACCTCTACAAATCAATGTCCCGTTCAGGTGGGAACGTATTTTCCTCTTGATAGGCTCTGTTGTACCCTAGAGTATCTGAGGATAAATCCCTTGGATGAAGAAGATACTCAGGAAACTTCAGATTCTAGAGCAGGGATCTTTTCCAAGCAGCTAGTCACCAACTATTGTGATCAGTGACCCTGGCCATGTGTCAAGTCCAGAAGAAATGCCAGCAAGTATTGATTTCACATTCTGTGAACTTCAAGGGAGCAACAAATTCTCATGAGATCACCTGAGGAGGCCGAAGACTGTAAGTTGTCTACTGACTGTTGCGTGCATTTCACCTTCTTCTCCTTATCACACATGAAAGCATGACATTTTCCCCAGTGATAGTGACATATGCTTCACTCAAAACGACAATCTCAAGGCACTATGCATGCTCTATACTTTTTATGCCACATTTCAGTCTTATACACAATAAATGACCACACATTTTACACAAGTGTATCATTAGCCAGCAGATTTATTTCCTTTCTATTATTTTTATTGTCCTACACAGACCTTTTCCTTGGTTCTTTCTCCTTGTCAATTGATTGTTTTAATAAATATCAACTGGCCCAGTCCTGAGTGACTTCACAGGAGCAACATTGAAATTATAAACTGATAGACAGATATGCAGAATATAAAAAAATGGAAAAAACAGAAAAAAACATTGACAACTTGAAAGACCTACACATTTCTACCTATCTTAGTCTCAACAATGCATCGACTTGGCCTCCCTAATGATCCCCAGTTGAGACATTTGAAAGGATCTTGGCCACCCAGCGCTACCAGAAAACCGGTTTCCAAATGGAGTTTTTGACTCTGTGTCACGTACGTTGTTCTTGGGGCTTGGACCAACATGATGCTGATGCGGTCTTGTGCGACCTACAATGGTTTCTGTTTTGGTCTGTTCTACTTTGACCCTGAATGGCTTTGAGCCCCTACCATATGATGGACTTCAAACTATAGCCCTTGTTGCATCTTACAACCAATGAGCCTGGGACAAGAAAAATGTCGTGTGTCAAAGCACCTTCATTAATCCCCTTTGACAGTGTCCCTCAGGTCAAGTGCACAGAGCTTAGCACCAAGTCTCAGTGCCAGGACTTATTTGTGGGAAGCCACCTTCGGTCTGTTTTGGTCTGCCTATGGGCCCCAAAGTCCAGGATTCAGGCTGAGGAAGGATTCACCACTACTCAGTTCTCACTCAGGGCCCTGGGGAAAAGACAGGGAGGTCTACAGGGCATCCAGGCCTCTTGCATACTCATTTTAGAAAGGCCAGATCTAAACAACATCCCAGTACTACTATTATTACTAGGCCTCAATGGACCACAACAGTTGAAGGCTTTTCCCCAAGAAGGACCCAAGAATTACATTAAGTGCCCCCATGGCGCTCATTGTAGACAGCTTCCCCCACCCTTCCTGTGTGAAAAAAATGCCATTCACAAACAAAGGCCCAAAGGAGCGTGACTGGCTGGTATGTTGCCCTCTGAGTGACTCTCGCTCTCCAAGATACTTTATATTTTTTTGAAATATGGATTATAAATTTTTCAAAATACTTCTCCATTGTTCCCAAGTGGGATCACAACATCTTGCATGTTGGCCAACAATTGCCTCCAACTTGACGAACGTTTTTACTCAAAACTACATCAAAGGACCCTTTCATTTCTAATTCAGAAACCACTCTGGGCACGGAATGCACTCTAATTTCATTAGCAGACCTGGTCTGGGTGGAACTTCATTCTCTACAAATCATTGTTCTGTTCAGAGTGGGACGTATTTCCTCTTGAAGGCTCTGTTTGTACCCTGAGTATCTGAGGTATAAATCCCTTGGATGAAGAAGATGAACCTCAGGAAACTTCAGACCCTAGAGCAGGTCTTTTCTAAGCATGCCTAGTCCCACCCATCTATGTGATCAGTGACCTGGCCATGCGTCAAGTCCAGGAAAGGGATGCCAGCAAGTATTGATTTCACATTCCTGAACTCACAGGAGGCAAAACAAAGTCGTCACGGAGTCACCTGAGGAGGCCGAAGTCTGTAAGCGTCTACTGACTGTTGCATGCATTTTCAACTTCTTCTTTTTATCACCCATGAAAGCATGACATTTTCCCAGTGAATTGACATATGCTTCCACTCCAAAAAACGAAATCTCAAAGCACTATGCATGCTTATACTTTTATGCACATTTCAGACTTATACACCATCAGTGACCACAAATTTTACACAAATGTATCATTAGCCAGCAGATTTATTTTTTCCTTAATTATTTTGATTGAGCTTCACAGACATTTTTCCATGGTTCTTTCTCCTTGTCAATTGATTTTTTTAATTTAATCAACTTGCCAAGTCCTGAGTGGCTTCACAGGAGCACATTGAAAATAAAAACTGATAGATAGAGATATGCAGAATTAAAAAAATGAAAAACAAAAAGGTACCCCCAACTTTAAAGTCCTACACATTTCTACCTATCTGTTCTCAAACCATTGCATAGATTTGGCTTACTCCCTAATGATCCGGTGATACATTTGAAAGGATCTTGCCAACAGCTCTACAGAAAACCGGTTTCCAAATGGAGTTTTGACTCTGGGTCAGGTATGTTGTTTTGGGGGCTTGGACAAAGATGCTGATGCAGTCTTGTGCCAACCTACAAATGGTTCTGTTTGGTCTGTTCTTACCTTTGACCCATGAATGGGCTGTAGAGCCACTACCACATGATGACTTCAAACTAAGCCTTGTTGCATCTTTCCCCAATGTGCCTGGACAAGAACAATGTTGTGTCAAAGCACCTTCATTATCCCTTTGACAGTGTCTCTCAGTCAAGTGCACAGATATTAGCACCAAGGCTCAGTGGCCAGGACTTATTGTGGAAGCACCTATGGTCTCTCCTGGTTCTGCTCTGGGCCTCAAAAGTCCAGGATTCAGGCTGATGAATCACCACTACTCAGTTCTCCCTCTCAGGCGTCCTGGGAAAAGACAGGGAGGTCTACAGGGCACCCCAGGCCTCTTGCAACTCATTTATAGAAAGGCCAGATCTACACAACAACAGTACTACTATTTATACTAGGTCTCAATGGACCACAACATTGAAGGCTTTTTTCAAAAAAAAGGCCCAAGGACTACATTAGTGCCCCAGGCGCTCATTGTAGCAGCTCCCCCCGCCCTGATCCTGTGTGAAAAAAAACGCCATTCGCAAAAACAAAGGCCCAATAGGAGCGTGAACTGGCTTGGTATGTTTGCCCCTCTGAGTGCCCCCGCTCTCCATAGATACCTTTATTTTTTGAAATATGGATTATAAATTTCAAATACTTTCCACGTTCATGTGGGATCACAACATCTTGCATGTTTGGCCACAATTGCCTCCAACTTGAGAACTTTTTACCTCAAACTACATCAAGGACCCCTTTCATTCTAATTCACAAGAAACCACTCTCGGGGCCGGAATGCACTCTAAATTGCATTAGCACCTGGTCTGGGTGGAACTTCATTCTTCTACAAAATCATGTCGTTCAGGTGGGACGTATTTCCTCTTGAAGGCTCTGTTGTACCCTGAGTATCTGAGGATAAATCCTTGGATGAAGAAGATAACTCAGGAAACTTCAGACCTAGAGCACGGTCTTTTCCAAGCACCTAGTCACCCATCTATGTGATCAGTGACCTGGTAGTCGGAGCACAGTTAAGTAGACAGAGGCAGATATGTCTTTGTAATGCCAAGTTTATTCACAACCAAATATTCAAAGCTAGATTCACACAGTCCTAACTTAGCCTCTATCTCCCCAAGTCCCAGGGGGCTCACCAAGGGATGTCTTCTTAGCCGCTCACTGGATCAGATGAAGTCTGGTCGGGAACTCAGCATGCAGCCGGGCACCGTATCAGCTTGGTCACTCGAAGGGAAGCGTGACGGGGTTGCTGGTCGTCTTGAAGGCGCTTCGCTTGAGTGAGCTGGGGGGACCTCGGTTTATATTACTATTTCTATGCTAGGCCCTTAACGTCACTTCATAGTGACATTATCAGGGTCATGCACTCTGTTATCGGGTTACACATGCGGGGGCTCTTTCAGGCGTTGCCATGGATACTCACTGTGCATGTCACGTGTGTATGACAAGGCAGGACATATTCATGACACTTATAGCATAAAGCATCTATTTCCACACAAACACTAAGTTATATATCAGATTCATTAAATTATTATTTTTCTTTGGTACTCAGTACATTCCACCACCCGATTCCAAAAAGGTCTGGGTATCCAGGTCTTTGAGGGAATCGTTAGTTAGGGGTACAAAGTGTAATATTCATCGGTATTACATTACAGGAGGGTGTAACATTACATATCCTTTCATTGTACAATCCGCATAGTATCCAAAAGGTTTAAGTGAACAACCAGAATTTGAGCTTCTTCCACATATCGGTTAAAAGCGAGATACACATATGATATAAAGACATAAAATAAGATACAAGATAAAAAGGTAATTGTTTGATGTCAGAGAGGTTTATTAGAAAGAAACAACAATACATAATTAATTTGGAGTTATGATTTGACATTGATCAGGGTTATTGTATTGAATGGTATAGAATAACCTTTTCTTGCCAGAAATTTATGAAGAGGTCATTATGCCTATACATATGTAGGCAGGTAAAAGAATGGTGTGCCCCAAACAGGGTAAGCCTGTAAAAAGGATTATGTTTCAGCATGGAAACATATACGGTGTTCCATAATGTTCCTAGGGAAAAAAAAAAGTGTGTGTTTGGTTAGACAAGAGGGCTATCGTAATGGTTTTGTTCCATGGGCCTAATATGCATTGCATAATTTGTAGCTATAATGTGTCTTAATGATCTGGCTCCAAATTAGTTCAGGTAAAGCCTGAGCCAGGGTTTGCCCTACAATGTGTACTATTAGGTGTAACTATACATTAAGTTAAACTCTTGAGAGGAATGATTCATAGTAATTTGGGTTTTACAATGAGGATTGGGTTCAACCCAGTTATGAAATAAGAAGTGATTTAAATGTTTCTGCTGGATCAATAAGCAAAAGCCATTGCAGGGGCTGAAGATTGTTGAGCATAAAGCGAAAGACATTGACATTAATAATGTCACCTTCCTGACTTGCTTGTTTATCCATCCTGTTTGGTTAGTTATGAAGTTACCTGACTCCCATAGGTAGTTTTTTCTATTGTTGAATACTTTCAACCATTCTGCATTATTTTCCTTCATTTTGTGGGCCAGTGAAGTGTCTGTAGCACTTTCTTTCCAACATACAATGGCAGGCCATGCTGCTGTTGCGTTTGCATTCCATTTGAAAATGATCAAAAGGTTTGTGGAAGTTAGATCTTTGTGATGTACCAACAACAACAAGTTGGGCAAACTGCTCCCATAAAGGTTTGGGAGCATCCTCTCCTAGGCACGATGGTATTTTCTTAAAGATGGATATGGTTGTGGTAGTGGATCTGTGATAACTACTGCGGTATACTATATCTTTTTACTCCCAAGGTTGTTACTTTGGACCACCAGGGTATGGGTGGGTATGAAACATTTTTTATGTGGAGATCAGTCGGTGCGGCATTTAGCATTCAACATGCTCCATATATGGGTAAATTTGGGAAGTTTATTAACACATAAAAAGTAGTTTATTTCCATATCCAAGGTTACTTTTTTTTCAGAATTTGATTCAGGGTTTTGTTCACATTCATCGTGATTTTACCAGGAGCAATCAACACCAAAAAGGGTTCCTCTAATGGTTTTGCTATACTTATAGTGTTCTCCCTAGTTTATCAAATTGTTGGTTTTAGGAGGCTTAGGTGTATCATTTGTCATCCACTTGTATGCTCTTGTTGTTGGTCCTATAGTAGGAGTATCTGTGGTTGGTTCAGGTGCTTCACCAGTGTCTATTTCTCGTCATCATAATTAAACTCATGTGTGTGTCATAGTCATAAGAAGCATAACCTTTTCCTCCGACCAATGGCAGATGTGTCCCAGAAAAGGTAATTGGCTGGCCAGGAAATTGAACTTTTCTATGTGTGAGCAATAGAAACAATGGGGGTTTTTTGTTCTGTGTCTTTTTTAGGACAAAAGTCACATTGTGGTGTTTGATGTTGCCTAGGGTCATCGATGTACTGAGTATCTAACACTTGGTTGCGGTTGCTGATGATATTAATATACTGGTGAATTTGCCCATATGGTGGTGATGAGTTTCTGATCCTTGGCATCTGAGTGGGGTTTTGCTCCGTGTTGGGCACTACTTCATGTTTCATTGTCTACTATGTTTTTTTATATATGTGTGACCAAAAACACTTTTGCATTCCAGTAGTCTGTACAATTCTGTGAAGCATTATTTGTTTGTACAGTAAGCATATTTAGTCAAAATAATTCTGCTGTTTGAGAGATGTTTGAAAGAATGGTGTTTGTAACCAGTATCCAGCAACTTTTCCTTCAGCGGTTCAAGTATGTGTAAATGTGTCTATGCTCAATAGCATTAAAGTGGTGTTTCTGCCCAGACGATGGGTTTAAATTGTGGGAATGGTTGTAGTGGCAATAGTTGTAGTATCTGTTTTGTTTGCTGGCTTTGGTATGGGTGTTACTACATGAAATAACGTCCACACTGTAAGTTTTAACCAAAATGCTTGAGTAGTTTGTGGACATTCATCAATTTTAAGTTAGTTGTTGTAGAACAGCAATTATGTCTTAAAAGTTGTGGCCAGAGATTTAGGTCCACATGGAGTCCAGTAGACATACTGTGTAATTTGTAAGCCTATTACACAAGGCTGATGTGTGTTTTGAGGAGTCACGTTTGTTGGACAATGCCTTGGTGAAACACCTGGTAGTTGTAGTATTAACTTGAGTATTAGTAATATTCCGATGGTCAAGGTGATTGCTTTGATTGCTATTTGTAGAGTGCCTTAATTGTGTCAGTCATGTCCTATAATATAGTGCAATGTTCTTGTCTTTGGTGATCATCAGCCTCACCTTTTTGCCACAGATGTTGTCCAGGAGGGTATGGTTTCCTGACGGTGCCAGTGCAATATCTCTCCTTTTCTGATAGAATTGTCCTTGGGGATCTCTGATCAGTACTTTAATGAGGTGTGGGTGGTTTGTTAGTAGGTTCAGAGTCTGTATAATGATTAATACATCATCAGTTAATGGGCGGAATACTTCTTCAAATGGTGATTGCGATGCAGTCTGGGTCTTGAGTCTTAGTTCGACATACAAAACTCTGCGTTATGCCTTTTGGATAGGTAAATCCTTTAGATGCCATTAATTGAAGTTTTTACATAAACCATTCCATCTTTCAATATACCCTGCCCGCTGGTAGGTTTATATGTAGTGTGAAAAATCCCAATGAATGCCCTAATGTCTTTGACCACTTTTTGTATTATTTTTCCTGTACAAATGAGTACCTTTGGTCTGATTCTATGACTTTAGGCATTCCATAACTACTACTTTTGAAATACACCATTCCCATACAGTTTCTATTGTATGAAGTTGGGTTGCAATTGTTAGTATGCAGTGCCAGTCCTAGCCAGAATGCACATCGACCATTGTACATACCCATTTATCAACACCAAAATCTTTCAAAGGACCTATATAGTCTATCTGTATTCTTTCATTAAAATGATCTAGTGTTATGGGGGGTGTCCTGTTGTCTAATATGAGTGATGAATCTAGTGAAAGTTTTGGACATTCTGTGCATCTGGTTTATGGCCTGTTTGCTTTTTAGCCAGGTTACTTTTAGTTCCCTTTTCCTAAACCAATCATATAATCCATGAGTGCCAATATGGCCTAATGTTTTATGTACATTTAATAATTCGTCCAATGTTATTGGTGAGTCTAGAGGTTCCTTCTGTAATATGCCATTTTTCCGCTGTAACGTTAGCTTGGTTGGGCCTGTTACTTCTTACATATCCATTTTCCTCTTTAGCCTTATCATGTTTATCACTGGCTAGATTATCGAGGCCATTTGATTTCCCTTTGGCCTCCTTACTTTCTCTATTAGTATGGGCATCTACATGTTTGATTATATATTTTTATGTCCTGTTTTGCAATCCATTCCCAACATTTCTTTGGACCAAACATCACTTTACATTTAATTTTCCAATCAGTAATTTTCCATTTACCAGACCTTATGGCTATACATTGCAAATGCCCAAGAATCTGAAATAAATATATATGATTTTTCTTTTTTTCTTGTATTGATTTTTTCAATTGCTGAATTTGTACTAGCCATAAGGCTCTGCATGTTGAGCCTGTTTTATCCACCCCCTGATCAGTTAGGATAATTGTCTTGTCCGACGGGTCTGATTAGGCTGCACATTTCCAGTGCAGCTTCCCTGCTTTTATGACTCCAGGATCCATCCGTAAACCAAGCGGTTGGTTTGTTCTCCTTTGAATTCAGGTCCCCATACTCTATGGGTTTTGTTGTTTCATCAAGTGGCTCTTACCGGTGTTGGTACCAGGGGCTGATTTGTCACATCCCTCCATGAATTTGGAGTTATGTGATTCCAGCTTGTTCACAAGCACCCCTTCAATGTACCATTTCCATTTTTAGAACTCTTTGTTCCATTGGTAGGCCGTTGATTTCGTTCTGGAGTCATTTTAAGCCATTCCATTATAGGAATAGGCGTGCGGACTATTAGACATTGGTCCTTCCTGATCAAAGAGATGACCCTTAAAATGCCTCAAATAAATTCCAAATGAGTTTTTCAAATTTAGAATATTTTATCTCAGAGTAAGGAAAGCGTTTGCAATAGAAGCAAACAGGTATGGTTTTACCTTCCCTTTAAACAAAAATTCCCCAATTTCCATAATCCATTTATGTACAGTACATCAACTATTAAGGTGTCTGAAACGCACAGGTACAAACAATTGTCTAATACAATTCTATATATTCAATCAATTTTCTAAAAGCTTCTTTCTGTGCTTGTGCCCATTTCAAAGTCAGCGGCTTTCCTGAGTAAACCTTATAGATCGGCGCACAGCAGGTTTTGCATGTATGGAAGGTGTTGTCTCCAAGATCCAAAAAGTCCTATTAACTGTTGTGCTTCTTTTTTGTTGGAGGGGCCTTGAGTCCTTGATCTTTGAGATTGTCCCTTCTGGAATTTGTGGTCCGGTGGGCATTCCAGAATACTCCTAAAAATTTGATAGTGTCTTTTGGGACCTTTGTTATTTTGTCTTCATTTATAGTCCATCCTTTATTTTCGTAGTGTTGACTCCATTAAGTCTAGTGTCTTTTGGGACTAAAGATATTTCTTGTCCTGCTATAATGATGTCATCTATATATGAATGCAACTAACACCTCCTTTTGGATATTTCTTTCCATGGAATGGATTGAGATATTGCCATATGGGCTCTATGATAGGGCTGTTTCTATAACGCCTTGTGGTAGTCTTTTGAACCTGTATTGTTTACGTTTTCCAGGTAAAAGTGGTAATTTCCCTAGATTCTTCATGCCAGTGGGATTGCAAAAAAACATGTCTGATAAGTCTATTGCTGCAAAAAACTTGGTTCTGCATTTCTGATCTCTGAAAAGATGGTCTCTTACTTCTGGTAGGTGTCCAGGCATTTGTGGTGAAAGTTCATTGATTTTCCTGTAATCTACTGTAAATTCTGTAGGCCCCATTAGGTTTTAACACTGGCAAACTGGACTATTGTAATTGAATGAGGCGCTGTCCTCTCAATTATGTTTTCCTTGTAGCAGTTTTTCAATGGATTTTAGATTACATCAGTGTGGCCTCCCTTTAAGTGGGTACTGTTTTAGTGAATGAAGGGGGAATTCTGGGCAAAACTACAAGGTTCCTTTCCATCTTTACTGCTGTTAGGGCACAGAAATATGCATTTCTAATGGGTCACTTTTATTTTTTCTTAAGGTAGCCAATTGGAAAATTATGGGGATTCCAATCCATCCCTAAAATGTTACATGGGGTTTCTGCTGTAATAATACCTTTTCCTTCTAATGGGGGTCTATTGTAGTTAAGTATTTGCATTTTAGTTTGTTCTGCCAAAATATCGCCCTATTATTCCTTCAATTCTTATCCAATTCTTTAGCATTGGGGGTCTTTGCTATACTGTTACAGATGGTAACTTTGACTTTCCTGTATCTATTTAAAAATTTTCCCTCTTTTCTGCATTTTTTATTTCTTAATAGCTAATTGGACATAAGGTCTATTATCATGATCACCCCATATTATGCGTACATGCGTAACATTTGCGCATTTGATTTGCCTGTGGTCTGAATCTGGTTCTTGTTCCCCTGAAGTTGGCCTCCTAATGGGGGGTCTCTGGATATAGGTCTGGAATTGGGGGCCTTGTGGCCCCCGATATACGTTTTTTTTGGCCTCATGTTTGCATTTTGCCATGAGTAATTCTGTTGATTTCTGGTTATGGTAGAGAATGGTGGTTTATATTTTTGTGGAATCCTGTTTAGGTCCAGGATTCCTGTTAGGGAATGTTCTGTTTTTACACCTGAGTCAAAAAAGTTGGGTGCTACTCTTGTTATTGGCTTAGGTTTTGTGCCATGAAAGTTAACACCTTACCCCCTTGCATTTCCTTGCTTGTCTGAAATATTCCTATCTGCCTCATTAACAGTTTTGATGTTTGCTAAGGCAGACATGATGGTCATTTTCATGTGCGGTGGTGCCCCTGAAATAATTATTTTTTTCATAGCAGGGGTAAGTGAAGGAGGCCCCAATTCAGGGAGATGGCTATTGCGGTCAGCTGCGAAGCAATAAGTTCCACCTGATAATAAGTATGTTGAATGTGACGCACGCTGTAAATGCACTGTGAGCATACGCAAAGCTAAAGGTATATACCGGTTTGGTGAAAGCGGTCGGAGTCAGGAGAAGAATGAATTCATCAGTCAGTCTTGCAGTCGCTCGGTCGGAAGAAGAGTTCGGGTCGGAGAAGAAGAAAAGAATCAGTTGAGCGGCCAGACAGTAGGGCAGAGCGGTTACAGAAGAGCAACCAGATAGAAGAAAGTACTTCCTGGTCAGAGTCAAGCTGAGGCTCCCGAGGAAGAAAGAAGAAAGAAGAAAGAAGCTCTAAAAGCTAAGCCTCTCTCTCTCTCTAAAGAAGAAAAGCTATCTCTAATCTTTCTCTCTAAGCTCTTTCTAAGAAGAAGAAAAATCTTTCTTTCTCTCTCTAAGCTCTCTCTAAGAAAGCAGAAGTAAAAGTAGTAATAGCTTTACCCTGCCTCCGAGTTTTCCTCCCGCGGCGCCGTGGCTGGCCACGACAGGCAGCTTACAAATGGTTGGCCCGTCCGGGGCTCAGCAAGCAGAGAAGAAAAATGAAGTTATAAGAACAAGAAGCTAAGATAGTGAGGGAGAGAGGAGAAGAAAGCATTAGCCTCCTGACTCAGTTGAGACCAGCAAACAAGAATAGTAACTTAGTTGAGACCAGCAAAAAGAGTAGTACTCAGATTGAGGCCAGTTAAGAAATATAGCGAAAAAGCCAAAAGCAAGTAGCCGGCGAGAGCCGGCCGAGAAGCTGAAGCCATGAAGCAAGTAGCGGCCAAAAGCCATAAAAAATAAAGAAGCAGAAGGTAATAGCATGGTAAAAAGCCATGCAGAGAAAAAGAAAAAGCATTGAGCTTTAGCAAAAAGCCATAGAGAAAAAAGCCATGAGCTTAAAAGAAAATAGAGAATTAAAAGCACGGTGAAAACCATGCAGAGAAAAGCCATTGAGCTTTGGCAAAAAAGCCATAAAAATAAAGAAGAGACAAGAAAAAAAAAAAGTCAAAGCCGCTTATGCAATTGTTCATTAACTGAAGTGCGTTTGCTGCTCCTCAGCAGTAAGGCTTCCTTAAAGCCGCAGTACCTCCTCATAAAGTGGCCTCAAATATCCACCCTTTTTAAAACAAAAGGTGAAAAGCCAGGTATGGACAAGAGAAAATAAAGAAAATAGAGAAAATATGAGAAAATAAAATATAGAAAATAGAATTAAAAGCACCTTTTAAACTAAAAGGGAGGAATATGAAGGAGCCCCCAATTAGGGAGATGGCTAATGCGGTCAGCTTGGAAGCCATAAGTTCCCACCTGATAATAAGTATTGTATGTGACGCACCTGTAAATGCCACGTGAGCATCCGCAAAGCTAAAGGTATATAACCGGGTGGTAAAGCGTGGGTCGGAGTCAGGAGAAGAATGAATTCATTCAGTCAGTCATGCAGTCGCTCGGGTCGGAAGAAGAGTTTCGGGTCGGAGAAGAAGAAAAGGAAATCAGAGCGGCCAGAATGTAGGCAGAGCGGTTACAGGAAGAGCAACCAGATAAGACAGAAGTAATTCTGGTCAGAGTCAATCGCTGAGGCTCCCGAGGAAGAAAGAAGAAAGAAGAAAGAAGCTCTAAAAAGCTAAGCTCTCTACTCTCTCTTAAGAAGAAAAAGCTATCTCTAATCTTTCTCTCTAAGCTCTTTCTAAGAAGTAAGAAAAATCCTTTCTTTCTCTCTCTAAGCTCTCTCTAAGAAAGCAGAAGTAAAAGTAGTAAGTCATAGCTTTACCCTGCCCCTCCGAGTTTTCCTCCCGCTCGGCGCCGTGGCTGGCCACGACAGGCAGCTTACAGGTAATAGCTGTGCAGCCTGTGGAGTTTTAGCATCTGTATACATCATGGCTGTCACTCCAAGTTTCCTTAAGATGCTTAATTGCCTGTTCCAAGTTGTCCCATCTAGCGGAGGATTCAAATTGAGTCCAATCCAGCGTTGGAAAAGCATCTTTATCCAGTGCTTTTGGCTAACTACCCAATTCATTATAAGCAGTTTCATGATCATTATTTACTTCTATTATAGTCCTCAAGGCCTGGTAGACATGTGGATTTTCTTAATACTTTTCAATGAGTTCATCTCACGGGCATTGTAGCATAATGGTGTTTGGCCTCCTTTATCCCATAAATTTTAAAAAGATAATTCTATGTCCTTTACTTTGCCTTTTTGTGCAAATTCCAGTTTTGTATTGTTGAATTTTCTGCCCAGTTAAATCCCTCTGCTATCTACAGTTATTTCGGGCACTTCCTCAAGTCTGTCGGTCGCGACTCTGTCTCGATTACGCCGCCACTGAGGTGTCATCGATGAAGAGCGTCATTGTGGCCAGAAACGCCTGTTTACTACTCCTCGCTTTAACCTCCTCGTCAATAATATTTGTAGAGAAAGGATGTTGCTGTTTCGCTGCAGCGCATTTTCTGACTAGTCTTTTGCCCTTCATTCTATCTTGATCTAGGTCATCTATGGTCTTAATGAGCAATGCTGGTATCTCCGTCCTGAGGGGCCCTAGCCAGGATGGGTTGCAATACTTCAGCATTGGTCAATGGTAGATATCCACTGTAGTTTCTTTCTGGAATTTGGGCAATTTTTTCTTGTACTATTCTTTCACAAGTCCTCCAGTCTGACTGAGGTTTTAGTTCTTACTTGGCTGTTTCTTGAATAAGTTCAATTTCTTAAATTTTTCTATCAGAACCTCATTTTTTTAGGGCAGTAGCCTTAAGCAAGTGCTCGTGCTATATACAGCCAAGCCCTTAGCTTCCTTCTTTTTAAGTAAAATTTTGGAGCGCTCCAACCGAAAGTAACGCCACCTTAATCCTTCAACTACTATTTGGTTGAGAATAACCTCTGCCTTATTGTAGGCTCGTTTATGCTAGGCCAATTTTTCATCGGACTGAATGCTAAATGGTCAAAGTCTGGGTCGTGGTCATCCGCCCCCACCTTGGTACTGGGCTCAGCACCATGGGAGAAACTCTCCTTGCCGGTCTTACTACCTCCAAAGAATGCAGGTGCCTTTCGGGCTAACCCAATGGTCCTTGCCGGTCTTTCCACTTTCAGCGGTGGTGCCTTTTTGGGGTTTCAGACTCTGTCTTCGACCCTTCATCCTTAAGTTAACAATCCTGCCGACTACGCCAACTGTCCGAGCACATTAAGTAGACAGACGGCAGATATTGTCTTTGTAATGCCCAAGGATTATTCACAACCAAATTCAAAGCTAGGATTCACACAGTCCTATAACTTAGCCTCTATCTCCCCGAGTCCAACGGGGGCTCACCAAGAAATGTCTTCTTAGCGCTCGTCTGATCAGATGAAGTCTGGTCGGGAACTCAGCAAGCAGCCCGGCACCATCAGCAGGTCACTCCGAACGGGAAGCGTGACAGGGTCTGGTCTCGTCTTGAAAGGGCGCTTCGCTTTGAGTGAGCTGGGACTCTCGGTTAGTAATACTAATTTCTTAGTTAGGCCCCATTGACATCACTCATAGTGACAAATCAGGGTCATGCACTCTGTTATCAGGGTTACACATGCGGGGGCTCTTTCATGCGTTGCCATGGATACTCACTGTGCATGTCACAGTGTATGGGACAAGGCAGTGGACATATTCATACGACACTTATAAGCATTAAATGCACTAATTCCACACAAACACTAGTTAATATCAGATTCATATAAATTATTATTATTCTTTGGTACTCTAGGTACACCTGGCACATGCGTCAAGTTCCAGAAGTGAAGCCCAGCAAGTAATTTATTTCACATTTCCCTGGAAAACTTCACAGGAGGCAACAATGTCTCACGAGTCACCTGAGGAGGCCGAACACTGTATGGAGTATTACTGACTGTTGCATGCATTATCAACTTCTTCTCCTTATCACCCATGAAATGCATGACATTTCCCAGTGTGAAGTGACATATGCTTCCACGTCCAAAACGAATCTCAAGGCACTATGCATGCTATTATCTTTTATGCAATTTCATGTCTTAACACCATCAGTGACCACATATTTTACACAAATGTTATCATTAAGCCAGCAGATTTATTTTCCTTAATTATTTTGATTGAGGCTTCACAGACATTTTTCATGGTTCTTTCTGCCTTGTCAATGATTGTTTAATTTTTAATCAACTTGCCCAGGTCCTGAGTGACACTTCACAGAGCACATTGAAAAATAAAACTGATAGAATAGATATGCAGAATAAAAAATGAAAAAACAAAGTACCAACTTTAAAGTCCTACACATTTCTACCTATCTGTTCTCAACCATTGCATAGATTTGGCCTCCCTAATGATCCCCCCCGGTGATACATTTTGAAAGGATCTTGCCACCAGCTCTACCAGAAAACCGGTTTCCTAAATGGAGTTTTGACTCTGGTCAGGTATGTTGTTTTGGGGGCTTGGCACACAGATGCTGATGCAGTCTTGTGCCACTACAATGGTTCTGTGTGGTCTGTTCTACTTTGACCCTAGAATGGCATTAGAGCATACCACTCATGTTGACTTCAAAACTAAGCTCTTGTTGCATCTTTCCCCAATGAGCGCTGGACAAGAACAATGTGTGTCAAAGCACCTTCATTATCCCTTTGACAGTGTCTCTCAGGTCAAGTGCCACAGATATTAAGACCAAGGCTCAGTGCCAGGACTTATTGTGGAAGCACCTTCGGTCTATTCCAGGTCTGCTCTGGGCCTCAAAGTCCAGGATTCAGGCTGAGGAATCACCACTACTTCAGTTCTCCTCTGGGCCCTGGGAAAAGACAGGGAGGTTCTACAGGGCACCCAGGACCTCTTGCAACTAATTTTAGAAAGGCCAGATCTACACAACAACCAGTACTGACTATTATACTAGGCCTCAATGGAGCACAACAATGAAGGCTTTTCCCAAGAAGGCCCAAGAACAACATTTGTGCCCCAAGTCGCTCATTCTAGGCAGCTTCACCGCGCCCCTTCCTGTGTGAAAAAAATGCCATTCGCAAATACAAAGGCCCAAAAGAGCGTTGACTGGCTCGTATGTTGCCCTCTTGAGTGACCCCGCTCTCCAAAGATACCTTTATTTTTTTGAATATGGATTATAAGTTTCAAATACTTCTCCATGTTCAAGTGGATCACAACATCTTGCATGTTGGCCACAATTGCCTCCAACTTGAGAACTTTTTACCTCAAACTACATCAAAGGACCCCCTTTCATTTCTAATTCAGAAACCACTCTGGGGCCGGAATGCACTCTAATTTCATTAGCACCTGGTCTGGGTGGAACTTCATTCTCTAAAAATCATGTCCGTTCATGGTGGGACGTATTTCTCTTGGAGGCTCTGTTGTACCCTGAGTATACTGAGGATAAATCCCTTGGATGAAGAAGATAACTCAGGAAACTTCAGACCTAGAGCAGGTCCTTTTTCCAAGCACCTAGTCACCCTGATAAACCAGCCTTATTCCATCTTAAGACTGGGAGCCATCCTGATCAAAAAGTTATGAAAAGCCCACTTCAGTTTTCTATGAAATGCTAGGATTCTTGTTTGGCTTGAGCTTATTGTCTGGCATTCATTCCCAGGCCTTGAGCTCGCTCAGGCCTGGCTGTTTGTCCTTGACCAGATAACAACTCTCTCTCTCTCAAACTAAGGGTGCCTCATAAACTTCTGATGTGGGTTTAACTATTACTCCCCTTTTTTCTTGGAATGCAATACATGTAGATATTAGTTGCTACTTTGCTTTGAATTACACATGTCTGACCTTGTTAGCTGTAGTTCCCAAGATTTCTGTAACTCTTTCAACTATAAAAACCTTGTCTTCCCGGAGAGCGGGGCTGACCCCAAGCCCCAGTGTTTGGGAGGGCAAGCCCTGGCCAGCTCCTCTTTATATGTTATACAATAATAAGCTTGCTTTAATCTAAATTGGAGTTGGTTGTCTTTTCTTTGCGTCTTGGATCAACATTTTTGGAGACGGGCCGCAGCGAGATTCAGACCACTACAAATTCTGAAGCCAGACCTTCACTCAGGGGACTCCGGGGCGGAGTGCTACCCTAGGGGTGTGCGCACTTGAGACGTTCAAGGCCCCTACGGTGTGCCTTCAGGTCCTTCAGACTACTGCAGTGAAACTTGCCGCATCAAAAATTAGCAAGCATCCAGTGGGGAACAAAAAAACCTCACACTCGGTTAAGTGGCGCCCTAGTAACATCTGTGTATCTGGTTTTGAGATCTCTTCTGGGGGACAGCGAGGGTGGCGCCTGGCGAGGTACATATACACTCCTGTCCAGCGGGCAGTAGCGAAAGGTCGCAAACTGCTTTCTGGTTCTGGTCAGGAATTCCATTGGGGACAGAGAATGGTGCCTGGACAAGGCACATATGCACTACCCTGTTCCGGAGCATTAGCAAGACGTTGCACTGCTCCCTGGTTGGTTTGGGCGCCTGGTTATTTTCTTTGTGTATTGTCCTGTGTTCTGTTTTTTGTTTTGTTTTGTTTTGTTGTGTTTTTGTTTTCTGCTTTCTCGATTTGTGTCTTCTCTGTTGTAAATGTAAAAAAATTGAACTAACATGGGGTAATAAGACAAGTAAAGCCTGATACTCCTTTGAACTGTGTTTTAAGAATTTTGACAAACTTTATCCCCATTTTTTTAGAGCAGGATTATGATTATCCCCCATCACCAAGAAACGCCTCCGAACATTCTTGTGAGGTTAGAATGGCCCAACCTTCAGAGTCGGCTGGCCCCCTGAGGGCACCTTTGATCCCCCAAGTGGCATGGGCTATATCTAACATCACTCTTGTAATTCCTGGCCACCCAGAATCAATAATAGGATATATTCTACCCAGGGAGGAAGCAACAACTAATTCCCCCGCGCTGGATGAGAGTTGGATGGTCCCGGAAACGGACAGGGAGGGCAAGCCCTGGTTATGGCTGGGAGAACTCTCCAGGTCCCTCAAAAACAAACCATAAATCCACTAAGAGCCCTGTCCTACAGACTCTCTGGAGGATTCTCCCTCCTTTCCCCCAGATGCCTCGGCTCCTCTTTATCCTCCTGCTGCGGGTGCAGTCGCAGCTGCATCACTAGACTACTCACCACCATCTCCCTCTCCCTCCCCCTCAACCAGCTTCTCATATTGCCCCCAACTCATCCACTCCACTCCAACCTCTAGTCTTCCCAAAGGAGCCAGCCCCTATTCTTTCTCCTCCCCATATCCGACAAGGGCCACCCTTATGGGAAGGCCTGACTCATTGCTTCCCTGGGCCGACCTGCCGGCTCCATTTTCTATTAATATCACCTGAAGTGGAACGACTCCGGCCCCTCGTTCTTCCTCTCCGCCAGAATTCCAGAAGTCGCTACGTGTATGTTCCATTTTCCACCAACAGACCTTTATAACTGGGAAAAACAGAAGAATCCCCCTATTTAGCACGGATCGTATGGTCCTTGATTTTTCTGGTTGATTCCGTTTTTTCTCTAATCACCTCCCCACCTGGGATGGACTGTCAACAGATTCTCCATACTCTCATTACCACGGAGGAAAGGGAGCGAATCCTGGCAGAAGCGGCTAAAGCGCTGCCCTGGGATAAGTGACTTTTACAAGCGATTGAAGAAAACAGAAGTGATTGAATGAGCTTTTACCTAGGAGAAGACCAAGCTGGGACTATGGGACAACTGAAGGTAGGCGAGCACTCCGGTGAGTACCACCAGACTCTGTTAGAGGGCCTTAAGAGGGCAGCTCGAAAAACCCACAAATCTTTCTAAAGGTAGCAGATGTATAACATGGGCCAAATGAGTCGCCTTCAGCGTTTCTCGAGTGCTTCCTGGAGGCATTACCGTCTATATACTCCTATAGGACCCCTGAGGACCGACCAAGCCTCAAGGCGATTAATCTGGCTTTTGTGACCTCAGTCATCCCCAGACATCGTAAAAAGATTCAAAAGATAGATGGTTTTGCAGGAAAAACCAGGTCAGAATTATTGGAAATAAGCCCAAAAGGTGTTTGAAAATAGAGATAGCCGAGATGATCTACTGATAAGGAAAGGTAAACAGTGGCCTACAGTGGCCGCATTACAGGCTTCTGAAACCTCGAATCCTAGTCCAAAGGCAGACCACATACAACAGAGACAAAAAGCGATCTTCCCTGCTTACAAAACCAGTGTGCTTATTGCAAAGAATTGGACATTGAAAAATGAATGCCCCAACGTAATCCGAAAAGCTTGCCCCGAAATCAATCCAGGCCAGAGCTTCCTCAGCCAAAACCAGTTTTAACTTTAAAGAATAGGGGGGCCATGGCTCTCTTTCAAACTAGGCTCCTGAGCAGCCCATGATAACTTTCTCAATTGGGGGCCACCAACCTGTAAATTTCCTAGTGGATACAGGAGCTTCACATTCAGTGTTACAGAAGCCCATAGGACCCTTCACTAATGTAACCATGGAAAGTGCAAAGGGGCAACTGGGAGAAATTAAAATGTAATAAATGGATTACAGACCGGACTGTTAACATAGACGAGGAACTGTAACTCACTCCTTCATTGTTATCCCTGAATGCCCTTTCCCGTTGCTCCGGACGGGGACACTTTTAAGCAAACTTCAGGCAACTATCTCATTTTTCTGGAGATATTTGCCTACATTAGAAGTTTGGGAAATCCTGCAAAGGCCCTAACTATAACCTGCCCATTAAGTGAGGAATATCTGCTTTTTTCAAATCCTATCCAAACTTTTCAGAAGGAAATTGGGACGAGAAATTATTTAATTCAAGAAATTCCTACAAGTGTGGGCGTTGAGGATAACCCTCAAGGGCTAGCTAGCAGAGCAAGTTGATATATGTGCCAACCAGTTGTAATACAAACTAACATCTGGGGCTATGCCATCCGGGTTAAACAATACAAAATACCATCAGTTTTGAAGCCAAAGAAGGAATTAAAACCCACATCATCAGGCATCTCCTAGAAGTGGGGATACTAATTAGATGTCAATCGGCTTGGAACACCCCCTTGTTGCCTGTCCAAAAGCCTGGGACTCAAGATTACAGACCAGTACAGGACTTAAGGGGAAGTGAACCAAACAGGTAGAAAAACGTATACACCACCACTGTCCCCTAACCCCTACACTTTGCTCAGTTTGTTGCCACCAGACAACATACAGTGTATACTGTATTGGATTTGAAAGACGCATTTTTCTCCATCCCTTTGTCAAAACTGAGTCTGAGCCTATCTTTGCTTTCGAAATGGACGGATTTGGAGATGGGGATATCGTGGACAACTGACCTGGACTCGACTACCTCAGGGATTTTAAAAATTCCCCCCACTATCTTTGATGAAACTCTCAATCACGATCTGAGACTGTTTCGCAGTAAGTACCCTGAGGTAACCTTGCTCCAATATGTGGATGATCTCCGTTAGCAACACAAAAGACAAAGAGGACTGTTTTAAGGGCCACTGGGGTTTGCTAGGAACCTGGGCTCAATTGGTTGCGGGGGGTACCCGAGTCTTCCAAGAAAAAGGCAAAAATCTGTTCCTCTCGGGGTTACTTATTTGGGAGATTGAGCTTGAGGGAACGGGAAAAGGGACTGTTATCCACAAATCCCGCATAGAAGCCATAATGATGATCTCAACCCCAACCACTAAAAAGACAGGTTAGGGATTTTCTAGGTGCAGTTGGATACTGCCGCTTTGGATACATGGATTTGCTGAAATCTGCCAAGCCGGTTTTATACTGCAACTGCAGGAGGCATGTCACCTTTATTTGGGACTGAGGAAAATGAATTGGCCTTCAAAAATTTAATGGACCTGGTCTGGTTCAGGCCCCTGCTGAACCCTCCTGATATATCTATAGCCCTTTAATCTTTTTGTTAATGAGAAAAAGGGTATTGCTAAAGGAGTTTCTTACCCAAAATTTAGGGCCATGGAAATGACCAATTGCCCCTACATTTCTAAAATAGCTGGATCATGTAGCATCAAGGTTGGCCCCCTTGTTTACCGAGCCTATAGGGTACTCCATTACTGTAAAGGATGCAGACATACTTTCTTGGGGCAGACTCTCACCGTGGATGCCCTCACACAGTGGCAATCCTTTTGAGGGTAGCCACAGCTCGATGGATGTCAATTGCCCGTCTCACTCAGATACCAAGCTCTCATCCTAGACATGGGACTGATTTGTCTCTTCTGTAAATCCCTGGCTAATCAATCCTGCAAACCTGCCTGCCTGATGATATAAACCCAGCGGAGACAAATTAATGACTGATCTGATTTGCTGGTATGTCATCCATGGTACCGACCAGACCTGACCTGTCATATCCTCTCACCATCGGACGCAGATCTTTACACCTTGAATGGTAGGCAGTTATGTCCGGGATGGAATAGGTATGCGGGAGCAGCAGTTTGTTTCGGGCAAAAAGAAATTATCTGGGCACAAGGCTTTGCCCAGTGACTTTAGCCCAAAAAGCAGAATTAGTGTGCCAGTAACACAGGCATTGAGATGGGCAGAAGGAAATCGGGTAAAAATTTTCACGGACAGCATTTATGCTTTTGTACAGTAATGTGCATGGACGGATTAACAAAACAAAGGGAATTTTTTAACTTCAGATGGACAAGGATAGACTATCAAAAATAAACAAGAAATCCTTTCATATTACTGGAGGCTTTCTGTAGTTGCCCAGATAACACTGGCTATTATCCCACTGGACCCATGGCGACACCGCTTAAGGGTCAATAGCCCACCTGGGGACCCCAATGTAATAATCTTGGGCCGATTCTAACAGCCTGGGAACCATCCAGCCCTTGGGGAGGCAAAATGTTTCAATAACTATTCTGGAACTCTCAAATTGTCCCAAAAACCTCCAGTTAAAAAATTGAGGAAGAAACTCCTTCACTACCACTACTGAAAGTGACTAAAAACTTTATTACTCCCTCTATGGCATGCCCAAATAAAAATACTGTTCTGGGCTGGTGGACTCTCCAAGGATGGGAAAAATTTGGCTATGCATAAGCTTTTAGGAAGAGAGTGGTTAACCGATCTTCATCAGGCGATGCATTTATCCACAAGAAGACTTCTAGACAGAACTAATTTCACCCTCGTTTGGCTTTCCAGGGACACCGTAGGATTATCCCAGAAACATTTCAAATCGCTTGCCTCGACATGTGCACAGGTAAATAGCTAAAAAGAACCCTCTTCCCCACAGGGGAAAACAGAAGACAAGGTACTTGTACCTCGGTGGAATTTTGGGAATTGGACTTTTCTGAAATTTAACCAGTACTTTAGGGATATAAAATACGTGGTTAGTCTTTGTTGAAACTGTCTCCAGGGACCCTGGGTAGAAGGCCATTCCTACCTCGATACTGAATCTGCACAAATTGTAAGTTAAAAAAACTTAAATAAACTGAGGTTTGTTCCTTGATTTGGTCGTCCTCTAACTTTGGGGTCCTTACATTTGGCCCGGCCATTCCTTGGCCTTATTATCGCATATTAATTTATCAAGAGTCCGCTGTATTCTATACTGGACATTTACATTGTATGCTACCATCCTCATAGTTCAGGGAAGGTAGACAAGGTTGAACTAGAACATTTAAGGAATAACTGTGAATATATTTTAATACTTGAGACTGGTGTTTAACTGGGTTGATCTCTTGCCTTTTGCTCTCTTTGGAGGCCAGTTGCACTCCTTCCCCGGGTAAATTTACCCCTTATGTGATATTATTTATGGGCGGCCACACGCCTTGGGTTCAAAGAGTACACCAATGATCTGGCTGGGAGACATTCCGAATCTCAGATTAACACTCATAAGGGCTACAACTTATCTTAGATAAGATCTTTCCCCAGGTCAGTGATGCTCAGCCCGTTGCGACACACGACTGACCAAAAAAAATCATTCATTCCATAGCAGGACGACTGCTGTGCATGATTCGACGTTTGAGAACTAACAGCCTGGAGCCCTGGTGGATGGGGCCCTTACTATCGCTTCGTCCATGATTCTCCGCACTCCTACTGCCGTCAAAGTTGCTGGTATTCCTGCCTTGGATCCATAACCTCACAGCTAAAGAAGGCACCTACAGAAACACGGAGGGAAGGAATCACTGGAAGATGAATCCAGCAGCCAGAGGTGGAAACGTTGACTGAGCATGGGGCCTTTATAAAGTTAATATTTACTAAAGGTTTATATTTTGTCACCTAGATTCTTATTGCTTTCCTGTTATTATAAAGCATTATGCTATATTTGTTTTGCCTGTTGGAGTGGAGTATACATATGTATCATTGGGTTTTACGCTACTGCTGGCCTCAACAAACCTTGTTTACCCCATCTGTAGCCAAGAAGGACCTGCGGTATTGCAGGATCCACTAATACTAATAATTGTACTTACTCTTATCAAAGATCCAGGTAGTATCAGTAATCTGGGCCCTATCAAATGGTATAAATGACCATAACCAAGAAAATTTTTTAGTCAGATTATTCAGGGAGGGCCCACAGTGGGGACCATGGAGAAATCTTACTCAGGACCAATCTCGAGGGGATAAGAATATAAATTTTGGAATCTATAAATACTCTGCTCACCTCAAGATTTTAGGACAGTATTCCTGTACTAAGCTAAAAAAAGGGGCCCCTCCACCCAATAGATACTGTTTATTCAAAAGCTACTTTAAAGGTGGATGTTTCTGTGAGTCCCCTAAATTCTGTACAACTACTCAAAATTTTTGGTTACAATTGGCTGTTGGACAACTATAGACAAAAAGTTCCTTCTGTGTACAAGAAGAAGGAATAACTCATCCATCAATTGCTAGCTAACAATCTTATGGGTCTATCTGTATAAATTTACCTGACTATGTTTAAAGTCACTGGTGATAGAGCAACGCAGCAAGACTGGCCAGTATATACCACTTGCTCAGAGCCGATAGCTTTGCCAGCTTCACTGTTATTCAAAAGCATTGTTTATGCATAGATTGCATTTCCTTCCCGATCACCCCCCCCCCCATGTTGGCTCTATGTGAGCAAAATATCTCTCCTACCCAATGGCAAACGACTGCCAACAGGATGGGGTTTTTCTCTGTAATAAAGCTACATACTTTCCAGGCTTTGCCTACAAATTTTCTGAGATCTGTTCTATTGGACGGATCTTTCCTTTACTGCCATCTCTGACAGCTCCCCACCGAATGGCCGAATGTCTGCCCTCAACTGCGATGACAATTTAATCCTCCTAGACCAACTAGACACTGCAATTGCAGCAGCCTTTCTTTTGCCACTTCCGGGTCTAGTTGTAGAATACAAAAAGAAATCACAAATTAGCCTGTATGTTTTAGCAAAACAGCTAACCTTACTGCACAAGTTTGACAGAAATTAATCAAAAAATAAAAAAACTTCAAACCTCAATGTTACAAAATAGAGCGGCTATTGATTTTCTTTTATTGAAACATCACTTGGGTTGCCAAAACAATTCCCAGGCATGTGCTGTTTTATGTTACAGATTATTCTAACGTTATCCAACAACAGGTAGATAAGGACAGGAGATTAACAAAATAAAAAAAACGAGTAAGTATTATTGGTTAGGCTTGGGAGATTTGTTTCCATGGTTAACTTCTCTCTTAGGTCCTACTTAATTTGTATCCTTCTCTTACTAGTTATTGTCCCATGTGTTATTAACTATATGCTCCGGTTTATTTGGGCTGCAATTTAATTCTATTATGTACCATCGATAAAAATTAGCCTATTACACGATTTACTACCTTTCAAAGATTTGATAAAAGTCGCAAAAAAAAAAAAAAAGGGGGGGAATGATTAAACCAGCCTAATTCCATCTTAAGACTGGGAGCCATCCTGTACTAAAAAAAGTTATGAAAAGCCCACTTCAGTTTTTCTATGAAATGCTAGGATTCTTATTTGGCTTGAGCTTATTGTCTGGCATTCATTCCCAGGCCTTGAGCTCGCTCAGGCCTGGCTGTCCTTGACCAGATAAAAACTCTCTATTCTCTCTCAAACTAACGGTGCCTCATAAAATTTTGATGTGGGGGTTTAACTTATTTACTCCCCTTTTCTCTTGGAATGCAATGCCATGGTAGATATTAGTTTGCTACTTGCTTTGAATTACACATGTTCTGACCTTGTTAGCTGTTAAGTTCCCAAGATTTTTGGTAACTCGTTGAACTATAAAACCTTGTCTGCCGGGAGAGTGGGGCTGACTCCAACCCCAGTGTTTGGGGAGGGGCAGCCCTGGCCAGCTACTCTTTATAGGTATACAATATAAGCTTGCTTTAATCTAAAAATTGGAGTTAATGGTCTTTTCTTTGTCCATCTTGTGATCAGTGACCTGGCCATGCATCAAGTCCAGAAGGGATGCCAGCAACTATTGATTTCACATTTCATGAAACTCAAGGGAGGCAACAAATTCTCATGAGTCACCTGAGGAGGCCGAAGAACTGAAAGCGTTTCTACTGACTGTTGCGTGCATTTTCACCTTCTTCTCCTTATCACCCATGAAAGCATAGACATTTCCCAGTGAAGTGACATATCTTCCACTCCAAAACGAATCTCAAGGCAATATGCATGCTTAATACTTTTATGCAACATTTCAGTCTTAAACACCATAAGTGACCACATATTTTACACAAGTGTATGATAAGCCAGCAGAATTATTTCCTTAATTATTTTGCTTTGTCCTTCACACACATTTTTCCCTTGTTTCTTACTCGTTGTCAATTGATTTGTTTTAATTAAAATCAACTGGACCAGGCCTGAGTGCCTTCACAGGAGCTCATTGAAAATAAACAGGTGATAGATAGATATGCAGAATAAAAAAATGAAAAACAAAAGAACAGTACCAACTTGAAAGACCTACACATTTCTACTTATCTTTGGTCTCAACAATTGCATTAGATTTGGCCTCCCTAATGATGCTAGTGATACATTTGAAAGGATCTTGCCACCAGCTCTACCAGAAAACCGGTCTCCAAATGGAGTTTTGACTATGGATAAGGTATGTTGTTCTTCGGGCTTGGACACAGATGCTGATGCGGTCTTGTGCCACCTACAATGGTTCTGTTTGGCTCTGTTCTACTTTGACCCTGAATGGCTTAGAGCACTACCACGTGATGACTTCAAACTAAGCCTTGTTGCATCTTTCCCCAATGAGCCTGGACAAGAGCAAAGTGTGTCAAAGCACCTTCATTATCCCTTTGACAGTCCCTCAGGTCAAAGTGCACAGAGCTTAGCACCAAGGCTCAGTGCCAGAACTTATGTGGAAAGCACCTTCTGGTCTCTCCTGTCTGCTCTGGGCCCCAAAGTCCAGGATTGAGGCTGAGGAATCACCACTACTCAGTTCTCCCTCGGGGCCCTGGGAAAAGACATGGGAGGGCTACAGGGCATCCCAGGCCTCTTGCAACTTATTTTAGAAAGGCCAGATCTACTCAACAACAAGTACTACTTTTATACTAGGCCTCAATGGAGTACAACATTGAAGGCTTTTCCCAAGAAGGCCCAAGAACTACAATTAGTGCCTCCAAGGCGCTCATCAGTCTAGGCAGCTTCCCCCGCCTTTCCTGTGTGAAAAAAAACGCCATTCGCAAACAAAGGCCCAAAAATGCATGACTGGCTGGTATGTTGCCCTCTGAGTGACCCCCGCTCTCCAAGATACCTTTATTTTTTTGAAATATGGATTTGTAAATTTCAAATACTTCTCCATGTTCAAGTGGGATCACAAATCTTGCATGTTGGCCACATTTGCCTCCAACTTGAGAACTTTTTTTCCTCGAACTACATCAAAGGACCCCTTTCATTTCTAATTCAGAAACCACTCTGGGCCGGAATGCACTCTAATTTCATTAGCACCTGGTCTGGTGTAGAACTTCATTCTCTACAAAATCATGTCCATTCAGGTGGGACTTATTTCCTCCTGAAGGCTCTGTTGTACCCTGAGTATCTGAGGATAAATCCCTTGGATGAAAAGGATAACCTCAGGAAACTTCTTGACCCTAGAGCAGGTCTTTTCCAAGCAGCTAGTCACCCATCTATGTGATCAGTGACCTGGCCATGCGTCAAGTACCAGAAGGGATGCCAGCAAGTATTGATTTCACATTTCCTGAACTCAAGGGAGGCAACAAATTCTCACGAGCTCACCTGAGGAGGCCGAAGACTGTAAGCGTCTACTGACTGTTGCGTTGCATTTTCACTTTTATTCCTTATCACCCATGAAAAACATGACATTTCCCACTGAAGTGACATATGCTTCTACTCCAAAACTAATCTCAAGGCACTATGCATGCTGATCCTTTTATGCACATTTCAGTCTTATACACCATCAGTGACCACATATTTTACACAAATGTATGATTAGCCAGCAGATTTATTTCCTTAATTATTTTGATTGTCCTTCACAGACATTTTTCCTTGGTTCTTGCTCCTTGTCAATTGATTGTTTTAACTAAAATCAACTTGATCAGTCCTGAGTGACTTCACAGGAGCACATTGAAAATAAAACTGATAGATAGATATGCAAAATAAAAAAATGAAAAAAAAAAACAGTACCAACTTGAAAGACCTACACATTTCTACCTATCTGTTCTCAACAATTGCATCGATTTGGCCTCCCTAATGATCCCGGTGAGACATTTGAAAGGATCTTGCCACCAGCTCTACCAGAAATCCAGTTTCCAAATGGAGTTTTGACTCTGGGTCACGTATGATGTTCTTGGGGCTTGGACACAGATGCTGATGCGGTCTTGTGCCACCTACCATGGTTCTGTTTGGTCTGTTCTACATTGACCCTGAATGGCTTAAGACCACTACCACATGATGCCTTCAAACTAAGCCATGTTGCATCTTTCCCCAATGAGCCTGGACAAGAACAAAGTGTGTAAAAGCACCTTCATTATCCCTTTGACAGTGTCCCTCAGGTCAAGTGCACAGAGCGTAGCACCAAGGCTCAGTGCCAGGACTTATTGTGGAAGCACCTTCGGTCTCTCCTGGTCTGCTCTGGGCCCCAAAGTCCAGGATTCGGGCTGAGGAATTCACCACTACTCAGTTCTCCCTCAGGGCCCTGGGAAAAGACAGGGAGGTCTACAGGGTATCCCAGGCCTCTTGCAACTCATTTTAGAAAGGCCAGATGTGCACAACAACCAGTACTACTAATTATACTAGGCCACAATGGAGCACAACATTGAAGGCTTTTCCCAAGAAGGCCCAAGAAGTACATGAGTGCACCATGGCGCTCATTGTAGGCAGCTTCCCTGCCCTTCCTGTGTGAAAAAAACGCCATTCACAAAGACAGGCCCAAAAAAGCGTGACTGGCTGGTATGTTGCCCTCTGAGTGACCCCGCTCTCCAAGATACCTTTATTTTTTTGAAATATGGATTATCAATTTCATCTACTTCTCCATGTTCAAGTGAGATCACAACATCTTGCATGTTGTCCACAATTGCTTCCCACTTGAGAACTTTTTACCTCAAACTACATCAAAGGATCCCTTTCATTTCTAATTCAGAAACCACTCTGGGGCCAGAATGCACTCTAATTTCATTAGCACCTGGTCTGGGTGGAACTTCCTTCTCTACAAATCATGTCCGTTCTGGTGAGTCTTATTTCCTCTTGAAGGCTCTGTTGTACCCTGAGTATCTGAGGATAAATCCCTTGGATGAAGAAGATAACTCAGGAAACTTCAGACCCTAGAGCAGGTCTTTTCCAAGCAGGTAGTCACCCACCTATGTGATCTGTGACCTGACCATGCGTCAAGTCCAGAAGGGATGCCAGCAAGTATTGATTTCACATTTCCTGAACTCAAGGGAGGCAAGAAATTCTCACGAGTCACCTGAGGAGGCCAAATTCTGTGAGCATCTACTGACTGTTGCATGCATTTTTAACTTCTTCTCCTTATCACCCATGAAAGCATGACATTTCCCAGTGAAGTGACATATGCTTCCACTCCAAAACTAATCTCAAGGCAGTATGCATGCTGATACTTTTATGCACATTTCAGTCTTATACACCATCAGTGACCACATATTTTACACAAATGTATCATTAGCCAGCAGATTTATTTCCTTAATCATTTTGCTTGAGCTTCACAGACATTTTTCCTTGTTTCTTGCTCCTTGTCAATTCATTGTTTTAATTAAAATCAACTTGCTCAGTCCTGAGTGACTTCACAGGAGCACATTGAAAATAAAACTGATAGATAGATATGCAGAATAAAAAAATGAAAAACAAAAAAACAGTACCAACCTGAAAGACCTACACATTTCTACCTATCTGTTCTCAACAATTGCATAGATTTGGCCTCCCTAATGATCCCGGTGATACATTTGAAAGGATCTTGCCACCAGCTCTACCAGAAAACCAGTTTCCAAATGGAGTTTTGACTCTGGGTCACGTATGTTGTTCTTGGGGCTTGGACACAGATGCTGATGCGGTCTTGTGCCACCTACCATGGTTCTGTTTGGTCTGTTGTACATTGACCCTGAATGGCTAAGACCACTACCACATGATGCCTTCAAACTAAGCCATGTTGCATCTTTCCCCAATGAGCCTGGACAAGAACAAAGTGTGTCAAAGCACCTTCATTATCCCTTTGACAGTGTCCCTCAGGTCAAGTGCACAGAGCGTAGCACCAAGGCTCAGTGCCAGGACTTATTGTGGAAGCACCTTCGGTCTCTCCTGCTCTGCTCTGGGCCCCAAAGTCCAGGATTCGGGCTGAGGAATCACCACTACTCAGTTCTCCCTCAGGGCGCTGGGAAAAGACAGGGAGGTCTACAGGGTATCCCAGGCCTCTTGCAACTCATTTTAGAAAGGCCAGATCTGCACAACAACCAGTACTACTATTATACTAGGCCACAATGGAGCACAACATTGAAGGCTTTTCCCAAGAAGGCCCAAGAACTACATGAGTGCACCAAATGGCGCTCATTGTAGGCAGCTTCCCTGCCCTTCCTATGTGAAAAAAAAACGCCATTCACAAAGAAAGGCCCAAAAAAGCGTGACTGGATGGTATGTTGCCCTCTGAGTGACCCCGCTCTCCAAGATACCTTTATTTTTTTGAAATATGGATTTTCAATTTCATCTACTTCTCCATGTTCAAGTGAGATCACAAACATCTTGCATGTTGTCCACAATTGCTTCCCACTTGAGAACTTTTTACCTCAAACTACATCAAAGGATCCCTTTCATTTCTAATTCAGAAACCACTCTGGGGCCAGAATGCACTCTAATTTCATTAGCACCTGGTCTGGGTGGAACTTCCTTTTCTACAAATCATGTCCGTTCTGGTGAGTCTTATTTCCTCTTGAAGGCTCTGTTGTACCCTGAGTATCTGAGGATAAATCCCTTGAATGAAGAAGATAACTCAGGAAACTTCAGACCCTAGAGCAGGTCTTTTCCAAGCAGGTAGTCACCCACCTATGTGATCTGTGACCTGACCATGCGTCAAGTCCAGAAGGGATGCCAGCAAGTATTGATTTCACATTTCCTGAACTCAAGGGAGGCAAGAAATTCTCACGAGTCACCTGAGGAGGCCGAATTCTGTAAGCATCTACTGACTGTTGCATGCTTTTTTAACTTCTTCTCCTTATCACCCATGAAAGCATGACATTTCCCAGTGAAGTGACATATGCTTCCACTCCAAAACTAATCTCAAGGCAGTATGCATGCTGATACTTTTATGCACATTTCAGTCTTATACACCATCAGTGACCACATATTTTACACAAATGTATCATTAGCCAGCAGATTTATTTCCTTAATCATTTTGATTGAGCTTCACAGACATTTTTCCTTGGTTCTTGCTCCTTGTCAATTCATTGTTTTAATTAAAATCAACTTGCTCAGTCCTGAGTGACTTCACAGGAGCACATTGAAAATAAAACTGATAGATAGATATGCAGAATAAAAAAATGAAAAAAAAAAAAAAACAGTACCAACCTGAAAGACCTACACATTTCTACCTATCTGTTCTCAACAATTGCATAGATTTGGCCTCCCTAATGATCCCGGTGATACATTTGAAAGGATCTTGCCACCAGCTCTACCAGAAAACCGGTTTCCAAATGGAGTTTTGACTCTGGGTCAGGTATGTTGTTCATGGGGCTTGGACACAGATGCTGATGCGGTCTTGTGCCACCTACAATGGTTCTGTTTGATCTGTTCTACTTTGACCCTTAATGGCTTAGAGCACTACCACATGATGACTTCAAACTAAGCCTTGCTGCATCTTTCCCCAATGAGCCTGGACAGGAACAAAGTGTGTCAAAGCCCCTTCATTATCCCTTTTACAGTGTCCCTCAGGTCAAGTGCACAGAGCTTAGCACCAGGGCTCAGTGCCAGGACTTATTGTGGAAGCACCTTCGGTCTCTCCTGGTCTGCTCTGGGCCCCAAAGTCCAGGATTCAGGCTGAGGAATCACCACTACTCACTTCTCCCTCAGGGCCCTGGGAAAAGACAGGGAGGTCTACAGGGCATCCCAGGCCTCTTGCAACTCATTTTAGAAAGGCCAGATCTACACAACAACCAGTACTACTATTATACTACGTCTCAATGGAGCACAACATTGAAGGCTTTTCCCAAGAAGGCCCAAGAACTACATTAGTGCCCCAAGGCGCTCATTCTAGGCCGCTTATTCCGCCCTTTGTGTGTGAAAAAAACGCCATTCGCAAACAAAGGCCCAAAAGAGCTTGACTGGCTGGTATGTTGCCCTCTAAGTGACCCCGCTCTCCAAGATACCTTTATTGTTTTGAAATATGGATTGTAAATTTCAAATACTTCTTCATGTTCAAGTGGGATCACAACATCTTGCATGTTGGCCACAATTGCCTCCAAGTTGAGAATTTTTTCCTCAAACTCCATCAAAGGACCCCTTTCATTTCTAATTCAGAAACAACTCTAGGGCTGGAATGCACTCTAATTTCATTAGCACCTGGTCTTGGTGGAACTTCATTCTCTACAAATCATGTCCATTCAGGTGGGGCTTATTTCCTCTTGAAGGCTCTGTTGTACCCTGAGTATCTGAGGATAAATCCCTTGGATGATGAGGACACCTCAGGAAACTTCTGACCCTAGAGCAGGTCTTTTCCAAGCAGCTAGTCACCCATCTATGTGATCAGTGACCTGGCCATGCATCAAGTCCAGAAGGGATGCCAGCAACTATTGATTTCACATTTCATGAACTCAAGGGAGGCAACAAATTCTCACCAGTCACCTGAGGAGGCCGAAGACTGAAAGCGTCTACTGACTGTTGCGTGCATTTTCACCTTCTTCTCCTTATCACCCATGAAAGCATGACATTTCCCAGTGAAGTGACATATGCTTCCACTCCAAAACGAATCTCAAGGCACTATGCATGCTAATACTTTTATGCACATTTCAGTCTTATACACCATAAGTGACCACATAATTTACACAAGTGTATGATAAGCCAGCAGAATTATTTCCTTAATTATTTTGCTTGTCCTTCACACACATTTTTTCTTGTTTCTTACTTTTTGTCAATTGATTGTTTTAATTAAAATCAACTGGCCCAGGCCTGAGTGCCTTCACAGGAGCATATTGAAAATAAAACTGATAGATAGATATGCAGAATAAAAAAATGAAAAACAAAAGAACAGTGCCAACTTGAAAGACGTACACATTTCTACCTATCTGGTCTCAACAATTGCATCAACTTGGCCTCCCTAATGATCCCGGTGAGACATTTGAAAGGATCCTGCCACCAGCTCTACAAGAAAACCGATCTCCAAATGGAGTTTTGACTCTGGGTCACGTATGTTGTTCTTGGGGCTTGGACACAGATGCTGATGCGGTCTTCTGCCACCTACAATGGTTCTGTTTGCTCGGTTCTACACTGACCCTGAATGGCTTAGAGCACTACCACGTGATGACTTCAAACTAAGCCTTGTTGCATCTTTCTCAAATGAGCCTGGACAAGAGCAAAGGATGTCAAAGCACCTTCATTATCCCTTTGACAGTGTCCCTCATGTCAAGTGCACAGAGCTTAGCACCAAGGCTCAGTGCCAGGACTTATTGTGGAAGCACCTTCGGTCTCTCCTGGTCTGCTCTGGGCCCCAAAGTCCAGGATTCAGGCTGAGGAATCACCACTACTCATTTCTCCCTCAGGGCCCTGGGAAAAGACATGGAGGTCTACAGGGCATCAAAGGCCTCTTGCAACTCATTTTAGAAAGGCCAGATCTACTCAACAACAAGTACTACTTTTACACTGGGCCTCAATGGAGCACAACATTGAAGGCTTTTCCCAAGAAGGCCCAAAAACTACATTAGTGCCTCAAAGCGCTCATTCTAGGCCGCTTCCCCCTCCCTTCGTGTGTGAAAAAAACGCTATTCACAAACAAAGGCCCAAAAGAGCGTGACTGGCTGGTATGTTGCCCTCTGAGTGACCCCGCTCTCCAAGATACCTTTATTTTTTTGAAATATGGATTGTAAATTTCAAATACTTCTCCATGTTCAAGTGGGATCACAATATCTTGCATGTTGGCCACAATTGCCTCCAACTTAAGAATTTTTTCCTCAATCTCCATCAAAGGACCCCTTTCATTTCTAACTCAGAAACCACTCTGGCGCCGGAATGCACTCTAATGTCATTAGCACCTGGTCTTGGTGGAACTTCATTCTCTACAAATCATGTCCATTCAGGTGGGGCTTATTTCCTCTTGAAGGCTCTGTTGTACCCTGAGTATCTGAGGATAAATCCCTTGGATGATGAGGACACCTCAGGAAACTTCTGACCCTAGAGCAGGTTTTTTCCAAGCAGCTAGTCACCCATCTATGTGATCAGTGACCTGGCTATGCATCAAGTCCAGAAGGGATGCCAGCAACTATTGATTTCTCATTTCATGAACTGAAGGGAGGCAACAAATTCTCACGAGTCACCTGAGAAGGCCGAAGACTGTAAGCGTCTACTGACTGTTGCGTGCTTTTTCACCTTCTTCTCCTTATCACCCATGAAAGCATGACATTTCCCAGTGAAGTGACATATGCTTCCACTCCAAAACCAATCTCAAGGCACTATGCATGCTTATCCTTTTATGCACATTTCAGTCTTATACACCATATGTGACCACATAATTTACACAAGTGTATGATTAGCCAGCAGATTTATTTCCTTAATTATTTGCTTGTCCTTCACACACATTTTTTCTTGTTTCTTACTTCTTGTCAATTGATTGCTTTAATTAAAATCAACTGGCCCAGTCCTGAGTGCCTTCACAGGAACACATTGAAAATAAAAGTGATAGATAGATATGCAGAATAAAAAAATGAAAAACAAAAGAACAGTGCCAACTTGAAAGACCTACACATTTCTACTTATCTAATCTCAACAATTGCATCGACTTGGCCTCCCTAATGATCCCGGTGAGACATTTGAAAGTATCTTGCCACCAGGTCTACCAGAAAACCGATCACCAAATGGAGTTTTGACTCTGGGTCACGTATGTTGTTCTTGGGGCTTGGACACAGATGCTGATGCGGTCTTTGGCCACCTACAATGGTTCTGTTTTGTCTGTTTTACACTGACCCTGAATGGCTTAGAGCACTACCACATGATGACTTCAAACTAAGCCTTGTTGCATCTTTCCCCAATGAGCCTGGACAAGAGCAAAGGGTGTCAAAGCACCTTCATTATCCCTTTGACAGTGTCCCTCTGGTCAAGTGCACAGAGCTTAGCACCAAGGCTCAGTGCCAGGACTCCTTGTGGAAGCACCTTCGGTCTCTCCTGCTCTGCTCTGGGCCCCAAAGTCCAGGATTCAGGCTGAGGAATCACCACTACTCAGTTCATGTCCCTTCAGGTGGGACTTGTTTCCTCTTGAAGGCTCTGTTGTACCCTGAGTATCTGAGGATAAATCCCGTGGATGAAGAAGATAAATCAGGAAACTTCAGATGCTAGAGCAGGTCTTTTCCAAGCAGCTAGTCACTCATCTATGTTATCAGTGACCTGGCCATGCATCAATTCCAGAAGGGATGCCAGAAAGTATTGATTTCACATTTCTTGAACTCAAGGGAGGCAACAAATTCTCATGAGTCACCTGAAGAGGTCGAAGACTGTAAGCATCTACTGACTGTTGCATGCATTTTCTTTCTTTTTTTTTTTTTTTGAAATATTTATTTATTTACTTTAGTTGTACACAATGCAATGCATTTATCTTTATGTGGTGCTGAGGATGGAACCCGGGCTGTGCACGTGCAAGGCGAGCGCTCTGCCACTGAGCCACAACCCCAGCCCAGTTGCATGCATTTTCACCTTCTTCTCCTTATCACCCATGAAAGGAGGACATTTCCCAGTGAAGTGACATATGCTTCCACTCCAAAACGAATCTCAAGGCACTATGCATGCTGATACTTTTATGCATATTTCAGTCTTATACACCATCAGTGACCACATATTTTACACAAATGTATCATTAGCCAGCAGATTTATTTCCTTAATTATTTTGATTGAGCTTCACAGACATTTTTCCTTGGTTCTTTCTCCTTGTCAATGGACTGTTTTAATTACAATCAACTTGCCCAGTCCTGAGTGACTTCACAGGAGCTCATTGAAAATAAAACTGATAGATAGATATGCAGAATAAAAAAATGAAAAACAAAAAAACACTACCAACTTTCAAGACCTACACATTTCTACCTATCTGTTCTCAACAATTGCATAGATTTGGCCTCCCTAATGATCCCGGTGATACATTTGAAAGGATCTTGCCACCATCTCTACGAGAAAACCGGTTTCCAAATGAAGTTTTGACTCTGGGTCAGGAATGTTGTTCTTGGGACTTGGACACAGATGCTGATGCGGTCTTGTGCCACCTACAATGGTTCTATTTGGTCTGTTCGACTTTTACCCTGAATGGCTTAGAGCACTACCACATGATGACTTCAAACTAAGCCTTGTTGCATTTTTCCCCAATGAGCCTGGACAAGAATATATTGTGTCAAAGCACCTTCATTATCCCTTTTACAGAGTCTCTCAGGTCAAGTGCACAGAGCTTAGCACCCAGGCTCAGTGCCAGGAACTATTAAGAAGCACCTTTGGTCTCTCCTGGTCTGCTCTGGACCCCAAATTCCAGGATTCAGGCTGAGGAATCACTACTACTCAGTTCTCCCTCAGGGCCCTGGGAAAAGACAGAGAGTTCTACAGGACATCCCAGGATTCTTGCAACTCATTTTAGAAAGGCCATATCTACACAACAACCAGTACTACTTTTATACTAGGCCTCAATGGAGCCCAACATGAAGGCTTTTTCAAGAGGTCCCAAGAACTACATTAATACCCCAAGGTGCTCATTCTAGTCTCCTTCCTCCGCCCTTCATGTGTGAAAAAAACGTCATTCGCACACAAAGGCCCAAAAAAGCGTGACTGGCTGGTATGTTGCCCTCTGTGTGAATTTGGTCTCCAAGATATCTTTAGTTTTTGGAAATCTGGATTGTAAATCACAAATAGTTCTCCATGTTCAAGTGGGATCAGAACATCTTGCATGTTGGCTACAATTGCTTTCAACTTTTGAACTTTTTACCTCAAACTACATAAAAGGACCCCTTTCATTTCTAACTCAGAAACCACTTTGGGGCCGGAATGCACTCTAATTTCATTAGCACCTGTTCTTGTTGGAACTTCTTTCTTTACAAATCATGTCCATTCAGGTGGGGCTTATTTCCTCTTGAAGGCTCCTTTGTACACTGAGTATTTGACAGAAAATCGCTTGGATGAAGAGAAAAACTCACTCAGGTGTATTGTTTAGAGCTTCTTAGACGTTTACCCTCATTAGGCGTATTTTGCTGAAAACTCTTGTTGGTCCACGTTTACAATGGGTTAGGCTAGGACTTTGAAAACGTAGGAAATGACTTTGTTTTACAGGAGAACACTCGCCTTCTTCCCTGCTTAAAGTAGATCAAAGCAGCATCGCTTGGTAGCGCAAAAAATTCAATCTCACAGAAAAAGGGTTCTAGCGACCTGGAAATAACTGCATGTTTCTTACCTCCTGGGCACGCAATTTCTGTGTGCAGTCCAATGAAACTCTGTTGCAATCATTTTCTCATGAGGTTCTTATAACTCCCCATGTTTGGTCATCCCATCATCACGCGTGTTTTCTTTAGACCTTCTTGGATGTTTACCCTGATTTGGAGTATTTGGCTGAAAACTCTTGTTAGTCCAACTCATAATTGTTTAGGCTAGGACTTTGAAAACGTAGGAAAGGACTTTCTTTCAAAAGAGAACACTTGCCTTTTGCCCTGGTTCATGTACCTCAAAGCAGAATCACTTGGTATCGAAACAGATTCAAACTCACAGCAAAAGCGTTCTAGCGACCTGGAAATAATTGAAATTTTCTTAGCTCCTGGGCACGCAATTTTTGTGTGTATTTCAATGAAACTCTACTGAAATGATTCTCTCATGAGCCCCTCATAAATCACCAAGTTTGGTCATCTCACCTTCACAGGTGTTTTGTTTAGCGCTTCTTGGATGTTTACGCTGATTAGGCGTATTTGGCTGAAAACTCTGGTTAGTCCAACTCCACAATGGTTTAGGCTAGGATTTTGAAAACGTAGGAAACGACTTTGTTTTACAAGAGAACACTCGCCTTTTTCCCTGGTTAAGTAGCTCAAAGCAGAATCGCTTGGTAGCGCAAGACTTTCAAAATCCCAGAAAAAGCGTTCTAGCGACCTGGAAATAATCGCATGTTTCTTACCTCCTGGGCACGCAATTGCTGTGTGTACTTCAATGAAACTCTGTTGAAATCACTTTCTCATGAGGTTTTTATAACTACACAAGTTAGGTCATCCAATCATCACGGGTGTTTTGTTTAGAGCTTCTTGGAAGTTTACCCTGATTAGGTGTATTTGGCTGAAAACTCATGTTAGTCCAACTCATAATGGTTTAGGTTAAGACTTTGAAAACGTAGGAAAGGACTTTCTTTCAAAGAGAATACTTGCCTTCTACCCTGTTTAAGTAGCTCAAAGCAGAATCGCTTGGTAGCGCAACAGAATCAAACTCACAGAAAAAGCGTTCTAGAGACCTGGAAATAATTGCATGTTTCTTAGCTCCTTGGCACGCAATTTTTGTGTGTACTTCCATGAAACTCTGTGTAAATCACTTTCTCATGAGGTTTTTATAACTCCCCAAGTGAGGTCATCCCATCATCACGGGTGTTTTGTTTAGAGCTTCTTGGAAGTTTACCCTGATTAGGTGTATTTGGCTGAAAACTCATGTTAGTCCAACTCATAATGGTTTAGGCTAGGACTTTGAAAACATCGGAAATGGCTTTCTTTCACAAGAGAACATTGGCCTTCTGCCCTGGTTCATGTACCTCAAAGCAGAATCGCTTGGTAGTGCAACAGATTCAAACTCACTGATAAAGCGTTCTAGAGAGCTGGAAATAATGCATGTTTCTTAGCTCCTGGGCACGCAATTTCTGTGTGTATTTCAATGAAACTCTGGTGAAATGATTCTCTCATGAGATCCTCTTAACTCACCAAGTTTTTTCCTCCCACTATCACGGAAGTTTTGTTTAGAGCTTCGTGGATGTTTACCCTGATTAGGTGTATTTGGCTGAAAACTCATGTTAGTCCAACTCATAATGGTTTAGGCTAAGACTTTGAAAACGTAGGAAAGGACTTTCTTTCAAAGAGAATACTTGCCTTCTACCCTGTTTAAGTAGCTCAAAGCAGAATCGCTTGGTAGCGCAACAGAATCACACTCACAGAAAAAGCGTTCTAGAGACCTGGAAATCATTGCATGTTTCTTAGCTCCTGGGCACGCAATTTTTGTGTGTACTTCCATGAAACTCTGTGGAAATCACTTTCTCATGAGGCTTTTATAACTCCCCAAGTTAGGTCATCCCACCATCACGGGATTTTGTTTAGAGTTTCTTGGATGTTTACCCTGATTAGGTGTGTTTGGCTGAAAACTCATATTAGTTCAACTCATAATGGTTTTAGGCTAGGACTTTGAAAACGTCGGAAATGGCTTTCTTTCACAAGAGAACATTGGCCTTCTGCCCTGGTTCATGTACCTCAAAGCAGAATCGCTTGGTAGTGCAACAGATTCAAACTCACAGCAAAAGCGTTCTAGCGAGCTGGAAATAATGCATGTTTCTTAGCTCCTGGGCACGCAATTTCTGTGTGTATTTCAATGAAACTGGTGAAATGATTCTCTCATGAGATCCTCTTAACTCACCAAGTTTTTTCCTCCCACTATCACGGAAGTTTTGTGTAGAGCTTCGTGGATGTTTACCCTGATTAGGTGTATTTGGCTGAAAACTCTTGTTGGTCCACCTTTACAATGGTTTAGGGTAGGACTTTGAAAACATAGGAAATGACTTTGTTTTACAAGAGAACACTCGCCTTCTTCCCTGTTTAAGTAGCTCAAACAGAATCGCTTGGTAGCACAAGAGATTCAAAATCCCAGAATAAGCGTTCTAGCGGCCTGGAAATAATCGAATGTTTCTTACCTCTGGGCACTCAATTGCTGTGTGTACTTCAATGAAACTCTGTTGAAATCACTTTCTCATGAGGTTTTTATAACTCCCCAAGTGAGGTCATCCCATCATCACGGGTGTTTTGTTTAGAGCTTCTTGGAAGTTTACCCTGATTAGGTGTATTTGGCTGAAAACTCATGTTAGTCCAACTCATAATGGTTTAGGCTAAGACTTTGAAAACGTAGGAAAAGACTTTCTTTCAAAGAGAATACTTGCCTTCTTCCCTGGTTAAGTAGCTCAAAGCAGAATCGCTTGGTAGCGCAAAAGAATCAAACTCACAGAAAAAGCACTCTAGAGACCTGGAAATAATTGCATGTTTCTTAGCTCCTGGGCACGCAATTTTTGTGTGTACTTCAATGAAACTCTGTGGAAATCACTTTCTCATGAGGTTTTTATAACTCCCCAAGTTTGGTCATCCCACTATCACGGAAGTTTTGTTTAGAGCTTCGTGGATGTTTACCCTGATTTGGTGTATTTGGCTGAAAACTCTTGTTGGTCCACCTTTACAATGGTTTAGGCTAGGACTTTGAAAACATAGAAAATGACGTTCTTTCACAAGAGAACACTTGCCTTTTGCCCTGGTTCATGTACCCTCAAAGCAGAATCACTTGGTAGCGCAACAGATTCAAACTCACAGAAAAAGCGTTCGTTCTAGCGACCTGGAAATAATTGCATGTTTCTTACCTCGTGGCAACGCAATTTCGGTGTGCACTTCAATGAAACTCTGTTGAAATTATTTTCTCATGTAGTTCTTATAACTCCCCAAGTTTGGTCATCCCACCAACACGAGTGTTTTGTTTAGAGCTTCTTGGATGTTTACCCTGATTAGGTGTATTTGGCTGAAAACTCATGTTAGTCCAACTCATAATGGTTTAGGCTAGGACTTTGAAAACGTAGGAAAGGACTTTCTTTCAAAAGAGAACACTTGCCTTTTGCCCTGGTTCATGTACCTCAAAGCAGAATCACTTGGTAGCGCAACAGATTCAAACTCACAGAAAAAGCGTTCTAGCGACCTGGAAATAATTGTATGTTTCTTAGCTCATGGGCATGCAATTTCTTTGTGTATTTTAATGAAACTCTGGTGAAATGATTCTCTCATGAGCCCCTCTTAACGCACCAAGTTTGGTCATCCCACCTTCACAGGTGTTTTGTTTAGAGCTTCTTGGATATTTACTCTGATTAGGCGTATATGGCTGAAAACTCTTGTTACTCAATCTCCACAATGGTTTAGGCTAGGACTTTGAAAATTTAGGAGACGACTTTGTTTTACAAGAGGACACTCGCCCTCTTACGTGGTTCAAGTAGCTCCAAGCAGAATCGCTTGGTAGCGCAACAGATTCAAACTCATAGAAAAAGCATTCTAGCGACCTGGAAACTATTGCATGTTTCTTAGCTCCTGGGCACGCAATTTTTGTGTGTATTTCAATGAAACTCTACTGAAATGATTCTCTCATGAGACGCTCATATCTCCCCGCGTTTGGTCATCCTTTATCACAGGTCTTTTGTTTCGAGCTTCTTGGATGTTTACCCTGATTAGGAGTATTTGGCTGAAAACTCATGTGAGTCCAACCCATAATGGTTTAGGCTAGGACTTTGAAAACGTAGGAAAGGACTTTCTTTCACATAGAACACTTGCCTTTTGCCCTGGTTCATGTACCTCAAAGCAGAATCACTTGGTATCGAATCAGATTCAAACTCACAGCAAAAGCGTTCTAGCGACCTGGAAATAATTGAAATTTTCTTAGCTCCTGGGCACGCAATTTTTGTGTGTATTTCAATGAAACTCTACTGAAATGATTCTCTCATGAGCCCCTCATAAATCACCAAGTTTGGTCATCTCACCTTCACAGGTGTTTTGTATAGCGCTTCTTGGATGTTTACGCTGATTAGGCGTATTTGGCTGAAAACTCTGGTTAGTCCAACTCCACAATGGTTTAGGCTAGGATTTTGAAAACGTAGGAAACGACTTTGTTTTACAAGAGAACACTCGCCTTTTTCCCTGGTTAAGTAGCTCAAAGCAGAATCGCTTGGTAGCGCAAGACTTTCAAAATCCCAGAAAAAGCGTTCTAGCGACCTGGAAATAATCGCATGTTTCTTACCTCCTGGGCACGCAATTGCTGTGTGTACTTCAATGAAACTCTGTTGAAATCACTTTCTCATGAGGTTTTTATAACTCCACAAGTTAGGTCATCCCATCATCACGGGCGTTTTGTTTAGAGCTTCTTGGAAGTTTACCCTGATTAGGTGTATTTGGCTGAAAACTCATGTTAGTCCAACTCATAATGGTTTAGGCTAAGACTTTGAAAACGTAGGAAAGGACTTTCTTTCAAAGAGAATACTTGCCTTCTACCCTGTTTAAGTAGCTCAAAGCAGAATCGCTTGGTAGCGCAACAGAATCAAACTCACAGAAAAAGCGTTCTAGAGACCTGGAAATAATTGCATGTTTCTTAGCTCCTGGGCACGCAATTTTTGTGTGTACTTCCATGAAACTCTGTGGAAATCACTTTCTCATGAGGCTTTTATAACTCCCCAAGTTAGGTCATCCCACCATCACGGGATTTTGTTTAGAGTTTCTTGGATGTTTACCCTGATTAGGTGTGTTTGGCTGAAAACTCATATTAGTTCAACTCATAATGGTTTAGGACTAGGACTTTGAAAACGTCGGAAATGGCTTTCTTTCACAAGAGAACATTGGCCTTCTGCCCTGGTTCATGTACCTCAAAGCAGAATCGCTTGGTAGTGCAACAGATTCAAACTCACTGATAAAGCGTTCTAGCGAGCTGGAAATAATGCATGTTTCTTAGCTCCTGGGCACGCAATTTCTGTGTGTATTTCAATGAAACTGGTGAAATGATTCTCTCATGAGATCCTCTTAACTCACCAAGTTTTTTCCTCCCACTATCACGGAAGTTTTGTGTAGAGCTTCGTGGATGTTTACCCTGATTAGGTGTATTTGGCTGAAAACTCTTGTTGGTCCACCTTTACAATGGTTTAGGGTAGGACTTTGAAAACATAGGAAATGACTTTGTTTTACAAGAGAACACTCGCCTTCTTCCCTGTTTAAGTAGCTCAAACAGAATCGCTTGGTAGCACAAGAGATTCAAAATCCCAGAATAAGCGTTCTAGCGGCCTGGAAATAATCGAATGTTTCTTACCTCTGGGCACTCAATTGCTGTGTGTACTTCAATGAAACTCTGTTGAAATCACTTTCTCATGAGGTTTTTATAACTCCCCAAGTGAGGTCACCCCATCATCACGGGTGTTTTGTTTAGAGCTTCTTGGAAGTTTACCCTGATTAGGTGTATTTGGCTGAAAACTCATGTTAGTCCAACTCATAATGGTTTAGGCTAAGACTTTGAAAACGTAGGAAAAGACTTTCTTTCAAAGAGAATACTTGCCTTCTTCCCTGGTTAAGTAGCTCAAAGCAGAATCGCTTGGTAGCGCAAAAGAATCAAACTCACAGAAAAAGCACTCTAGAGACCTGGAAATAATTGCATGTTTCTTAGCTCCTGGGCACGCAATTTTTTGTGTGTACTTCAATGAAACTCTGTGGAAATCACTTTCTCATGAGGTTTTTATAACTCCCCAAGTTTGGTCATCCCACTATCACGGAAGTTTTGTTTAGAGCTTCGTGGATGTTTACCCTGATTTGGTGTATTTGGCTGAAAACTCTTGTTGGTCCACCTTTACAATGGTTTAGGCTAGGACTTTGAAAACATAGAAAATGACGTTCTTTCACAAGAGAACACTTGCCTTTTGCCCTGGTTCATGTACCTCAAAGCAGAATCACTTGGTAGCGCAACAGATTCAAACTCACAGAAAAAGCGTTCTAGCGACCTGGAAATAATTGCATGTTTCTTACCTCGTGGCAACGCAATTTCGGTGTGCACTTCAATGAAACTCTGTTGAAATTATTTTCTCATGTAGTTCTTATAACTCCCCAAGTTTGGTCATCCCACCAACACGAGTGTTTTGTTTAGAGCTTCTTGGATGTTTACCCTGATTAGGTGTATTTGGCTGAAAACTCATGTTAGTCCAACTCATAATGGTTTAGGCTAGGACTTTGAAAACGTAGGAAAGGACTTTCTTACAAAAGAGAACACTTGCCTTTTGCCCTGGTTCATGTACCTCAAAGCAGAATCACTTGGTAGCGCAACAGATTCAAACTCACAGAAAAAGCGTTCTAGCGACCTGGAAATAATTGTATGTTTCTTAGCTCATGGGCATGCAATTTCTTTGTGTATTTTAATGAAACTCTGGTGAAATGATTCTCTCATGAGCCCCTCTTAACGCACCAAGTTTGGTCATCCCACCTTCACAGGTGTTTTGTTTAGAGCTTCTTGGATATTTACTCTGATTAGGCGTATATGGCTGAAAACTCTTGTTACTCAATCTCCACAATGGTTTAGGCTAGGACTTTGAAAATTTAGGAGACGACTTTGTTTTACAAGAGGACACTCGCCCTCTTACGTGGTTCAAGTAGCTCCAAGCAGAATCGCTTGGTAGCGCAACAGATTCAAACTCATAGAAAAAGCATTCTAGCGACCTGGAAACTATTGCATGTTTCTTAGCTCCTGGGCACGCAATTTTTGTGTGTATTTCAATGAAACTCTACTGAAATGATTCTCTCATGAGACGCTCATATCTCCCCGCGTTTGGTCATCCTTTATCACAGGTCTTTTGTTTCGAGCTTCTTGGATGTTTACCCTGATTAGGAGTATTTGGCTGAAAACTCATGTGAGTCCAACCCATAATGGTTTAGGCTAGGACTTTGAAAACGTAGGAAAGGACTTTCTTTCACATAGAACACTTGCCTTTTGCCCTGGTTCATGTACCTCAAAGCAGAATCACTTGGTATCGAATCAGATTCAAACTCACAGCAAAAGCGTTCTAGCGACCTGGAAATAATTGAAATTTTCTTAGCTCCTGGGCACGCAATTTTTGTGTGTATTCAACCCTGATTCTCTCATGAGCCCCTCATTAGTTTTGGGTGTATTTGGCTGAAAACGTATTTGGCTGAAAACTCTGGTTAGTCCAACTCATAATGGTTTAGGCTAGGACTTTGAAAACGTAGGAAAAGACTTTCTTTCAAAAGAGAATACTTGCCTTCTTCCCTGGTTAAGTAGCTCAAAGCAGAATCGCTTGGTAGCGCAAAAGACTTTCAAACTCACAGAAAAAGCATTCTAGAGACCTGGAAATAATTGCATGTTTCTTAGCTCCTGGGCACGCAATTTTTGTGTGTACTTCAATGAAACTCTGTGGAAATCACTTTCTCATGAGGTTTTTATAACTCCCCAAGTTTGGTCATCCCACCATCACGGGAGTTTTGTTTAGAGTTTCTTGGATGTTTACCCTGATTAGGTGTGTTTGGCTGAAAACTCATATTAGTTCAACTCATAATGGTTTAGGCTAGGACTTTGAAAACATAGAAAATGACGTTCTTTCACAAGAGAACACTTGCCTTTTGCCCTGGTTCATGTACCTCAAAGCAGAATCACTTGGTAGTGCAACAGATTCAAACTCACAGAAAAAGCGTTCTAGCGACCTGGAAATAATTGCATGTTTCTTACCTCGTGGCAACGCAATTTCTGTGTGCCCTTCAATGAAACGCTGTTGAAATTATTTTATCATGTAGTTCTTATAACTCCCCATGTTTGGTCATCCCACCAACACGAGTGTTTTGTTTAGAGCTTCTTGGATGTTTACCCTGATTAGGTGTATTTGGCTGAAAACTCATGTTAGTCCAACTCATAATGGTTTAGGCTAGGACTTTGAAAACGTAGGAAAGGACTTTCTTTCACAAGAGAACACTTGCCTTTTGCCCTGGTTCATGTACCTCAAAGCAGAATCACTTGGTAGTGCAACAGATTCAAACTCACAGAAAAAGCGTTCTAGCGACCTGGAAATAATAATTGCATGTTTCTTACCTGTGGCAACGCAATTTCTGTGTGCCCTTCAATGAAACGCTCTTGAAATTATTTTATCATGTAGTTCTTTATAACAGATTCCCCCATGACTTGGAAATTTTGGTCATCCCACCAACACGAGTGTTTTGTTTAGAGCTTCTTGGATGTTTACCCTGATTAGGTGTATTTGGCTGAAAACTCATGTGAGTCCAACCCATAATGGTTTAGGCTAGGACTTTGAAAACGTAGAAAATGTCTTTCTTTCACATAGAACACTTGTGTTTTGCCCTTGTGAAGGAGCCCTAATTAGGAAGGGCTGTTGCAGCTAGCTGGAAGCCATGGGTTCCACCTGATATGTATGTGACGCACCTGTAGGCACCTGCAAAGCTGAAGGTATATAACCGGGTGAAAGCGGTCCGAGTTAGGAGAGCGGAGAATTCAGTCAGCCGGGCAGTCACTCGGTCGGTCAGAAGAATCAGCGGTCAGAACGTAGGCAGAGCGCTTACAGAAGAGAAACCAGATAGAAGAAGTAATGACTGGTCAGAGTTAGGCCGAGACTCCTGAGGAAGACAGAAGACAGAAGAAAGAAGAAGGAAGAAAGAAGAGAGAAGAAAGAAGCTCTAATCTTACTCTAAGCTAAGCTCTAAGCTCTACTATATCTTTCTTTACTCTACTCTAAGCTAAGACTCTAAGCTAAGCTCTAAGCTCTACTATATCTTTCTTTACTCTACTCTAAGCTAAGAAGAAAAGCTCGCTTTAATATTTCTCTCTAAAAATCTTTCTTTCCCTCTCTAAGCTCTCTCTAAGAAAGTAGAAGTAAAAGTAAGAAAAGCTTAACTCTGCCTCCGAGAGTTTTTCCTCCCGGTTTTCGGTACCAGGCAGCTTACACCCTGGTTCATGTACCTGAAAGCAGAATGACTTGGTATCGAAACAGATTCAAACTCACAGAAAAAGCGTTCTAGCGACCTGGAAATACTGAAAATTTCTTAGCTCCTGGGCATGCAATTTTTGTGTGTATACCAGTGAAACTCTACTGAAATGATTCTGCATATCTATCTATCAGTTTTATTTTCAATGTGCTCCTGTGAAGTCACTCAGGACTGGGCAAGTTGATTTTAATTAAAACAGTGCATTGACAAAAAGAAAGAACCAATGAAAAATGTCTGTGAAGCTCAATCAAAATAATTAAGGAAATAAATCTGCAGGCTTATGATACATTTGTGTAAAATATGTGGTCACTGATGATGTATAAGACTGAAATGTGCATAAAAGTATCAGGTTGCATAGTGCCTTGAGATTAGTTTTGGAGTGGAAGCATATGTCACTTCCCTGGGAAATGTCATGCTTTCATGGGTGATAAGGAGAAGAAGTTGAAAATGCATGCAACAGTCAGTAGACGCTTACAGTCTTCAGCCTCCTCAGGTGACTTGTGAGAATTTGTTGCCTCCCTTGATTTCAGGAAATGTGAAATCAATACTTGCTGGCATCCCTTCTGGACTTGACGCATGTCCAGGTCACTGATCACATAGATGGGTGACTAGCTGCTTGGAAAAGACCTGCTCTAGGGTCAGAAGTTTCCTGAGTTATCTTCTTCATCCAAGGGATTTATCCTCAGATACTCAGGGTACAACAGAGCCTTAAAGAGGAAATAAGTCCCACCTGAAGGGCCATGATTTGTAGAGAATAAAGTTCCACCCAGACCAGGTCCTAATGAAATTAGAGTGCATTCCGGCCCCAGAGTGTTTTCTAGTTAGAAATGAAAGAAGTCCTTTGATGTAGTTTGAAATAAAAAGTTCTCAAGTTGGAGGCAATTGTGGCCAACATGCAAGATGTTGCGATCCCACATGAACATGGAGAAGTATTTAAAATTGATAATCCATATTTCAAAATAATAAAGGTATCTTGGAGAGCGGGGTCACTGAGGAGGCAACATACCAGCCAGTCACGCTTTTTTGGGCCTTTGTTTGTGAAAGGCATTTTTTTCACACAGGAGAGGGCGGGGGAAGCTGCCTACCTTGAGCGCCGTGGGCACTAATGTAGATTTTGGTCCTTCTTGGAAAAAGCCTTCAATGTTGTGCTCCATTGAGGCCTAGTATAATAGTAGTACTGGTTGTTGTGTATATCTCGCCTTTCTAAAATGAGTTGCAAGAGACCTGGGATGCCCTGTAGACCTCTCTGTTTTTTCCCAGGGCCCATAGGTAGAACTGAGTAGTGGTGATTCTTCAGCCTGAATCCTGGACTTGGGGCCCAGAGCAGGCCAGGAGAGACCGAAAGTGCTTCCACAAAAAGTCCTGGTGCAGGAGCCCTGTTTGGGAATTGACTTTAATTGCAGTTGACTATGAGCCGTGGAGATTTGGCCATTGTCACCACCCGTAGTCTCACGGGATTTGTTGCGGGATCTCGAGTGACTTGGCCGAGATTGCTGATCGCGTTAGCGCCATTTTTAGGGTGTGTTTTTGGCGTGTGTTAGTCGTTATTAGAACAGGAGAGAAAAGTTATCAGAATAAAAAGCTGTTTGTCTCGAGTTTGCTTCTGAAGTTTTTCCCGCGGCTCCGTTGCTCCAAGCGCTTCAGGCGGCAATAGGTGGCGGCCCGTACGGGGAACTTCGGAGCGGATAGGTAAGAACTACAAGGTCTCTAAAGATGGGTTCGAATATAGCTGAATCCCAAGTGATAGAGGCTATGCAAAGACTCCTTGATATACCTGACTCTGTTCTCAGTGAGGAGTATATAGACAAAAGTGAAAGTGATCAAAAAAGTGTAGATTCCACTGGGCCAACTGAGACCAGTAAAGAGAGTATTAGAAGAGACCCAAAAAATGACAAAAATCCAAGCTATTAAAGCTATTCGGGAGTTATTGGCGAAAGCTGAAGGATACTTGCTCTCACTGGAACCTGGGCCTCAGGATATTGCTGTCAGTGAAATTAGCAGTGTTGAGGAATCTAGTAAAAGTGATCCTGAGAAAATGAGGAAAAAGAAATTAAAAAAGACCGAGAAAAAGGTCCGTCCGGCAGAGGAGTCACTTGTGTCCTCTACTCCCCCATGGGTGGAATCCATTACAGAAAATATGAAGGGTATTACTAGGCATTTGCATACCCTAGAAACAGAAATAAAAAGTCTTTCTGATCGCTTATGCGCTCTCGAGGACAACTCACAGATACATTGGGAACCGCCAGCATTTGAAAAGAAAAATGGACAGAGGGTCCATCAGTCAGTAGATTTCAAAACAATAAGAAATCTCAAAGAGGCAGTAATGACTTATGGGCCCCAAGCTCCTTTCATGTTGAGTATGCTGGAGTCCCTTAACACCTTTAGCTTAACCCCCTCAGACTGGAAAAGTCTATGTAAAGCAACATTAAGCGGGGGGCAATTCTTGGTTTGGCGATCGCAATTCCAAGAACTTTGTATAGAAACGGCTAAAAGAAACGCGGGCTGCAGGGTTTGAAAACTATAATATAGACATGCTCACAGGAGAAGGGCAATTCGCAGACTTACAGGCTCAAACAGATTATGACTCAGATATATATGCTCAGATAAATGCAGCTGCCTTAGAGGCATGGAAAACTGTACAAGGACCTGGGGATCTACAAGGTAGCTTGTCAAAAGTGATTCAAGGACCTAATGAGCCGTATGCCGACTTTGCTGATCGACTTTTGAGAACTGCAGGTAGTGTGTTTGCAGATGTTGACCAAGCTATGCCATTAGTTGTTCAATTAGCTTATGAAAATGCAAATAAATGGTGCCAAGCAGCCATCAGGCCATGGAGAACTAAAAAGGATCTTTCCGTACATATACAACTATGTAAAGATATAAATGGCGCCTTTGTCACAGGAAATGTGATTGCAGCCTCAATAAGAGGTGCTTTCTCTCGAAATTTCACAAAGGCTAAACGTAGACATTATAATCAATCAGGATATTCCAGGCACAATTATCATAATCAATCAGGCAATTCTAGGCAAAATCCCAAAAGAGAAATAAGATCAAGCTCATACCGTGCCCAGGCTGCTGCCCCAGGTGTAAAAAGGGAAATCATTGGGCCAATAAATGCTATTCAAAATTTGACATCCATGGAAATCCTTTGTTCAGGAATTCAAAAAACGGGGCACGGGGCCCAGTAACCCGGGGCCCACAAATGTACGGGGCATTGCAGAAGGAGTATCCTCAAGCATCCACTCAGATGCTTCCCCGACACAATCCCTACTACCCATCCACTCCCTCGCCAGAGGAACAAGAGGAAATGCAGGATTAGACCTCTGTTCCACCGCCCGAATAGTGTTAACACCTGAAATGGGGGTTCAACTGATTCCCACAGGAGTCAGGGGACCTCTTCCCTCAGGGACTGTAGGACTTATTATCGGGCGTAGTCCTAAAAGCTTATTAGGTTTGCAAGTGACCCCAGGTGTAATAAACTCAGACTACAAAGGGGAAATAAAAATAATGCTTAGCTCACCCCAAAGTGTAAGTTCTGTTAATCAAGGAGATAGAATTGCTCAGTTGCTTCTCCTTCCCAATTTACATAATTTATTTAAAATGGGTATGCCTCAAGAAGGGAACAATAGAGGATTTTGTTCCACTGACTCAAGTCCCATGGCTTGCTGGGTTCGAGACTGTTCAAGGAGGCCTATGTGTAAAATAAAAATCCAAGGAATAGAAATGGAGGGATTAATAGATACTGGAGCTGACTCTTCCATTATTAATTTACGCCAATGGCCCAAGCACTGGCCTCTGCAAAAAGCTTCAACCAGTTTAAGAGGCTTGGGATATAATAACCTCCCAGATAAAAGTGCAGTAATTTTAAAATGGGAGGATGATGAAGGCCATAAAGGAACATTTCAGCCTTATGTTTTACCTAATCTACCGGTTACTTTATGGGGAAGAGATATTTTGCAACAAATGGGAGTACACCTTGCAACCAAGCCTGCAGATGTTAAATGTGAAAAACCTACAGGGTAATCTTAACCATAAAAGAACTCATTATCAAAAAGTACAGAGTAATCTTAACCCTAAAAGTAATCATTGTCATAAAGGAAAAAGATATTTTTTTTCGGGGCCACTGAGAAAATAATTTTGAAAATACCATGGCTTTCTGATAAGCCAGTGTGGGTTTCTCAGTGGCCCCTATCTAAAGAGAAATTACAAGCGGCCCACCAATTAGTTCAGGAACAATTAGAAGCAGGTCATATAGAACCTTCCACCTCTCCCTGGAATTCCCCATATTTGTGATCAAGAAAAAGTCAGGAAAATGGCGATTGTTACGTGATCTTAGACAAATCAATAAAACCATGCAAGTTATGGGGACTACTCAACCTGGACTTCCTAGTCCCGTAGCTATTCCAAAAAATTTTCATCTTATTACTCTTGATATAAACGATTGCTTCTTTTCTATTCCCCTACATCCTCTGGATGCCCCAGGTTTGCTTTTTCCGTTCCTTCTATGAACAATAATGGCCCTGATCAGAGATATCAATGGAAGGTTTTACCACAGGGAATGGCTAATAGCCCCACCATATGCCAAATATATGTGGACAAGGCTATCCAACCATTAAAAATAAATATCCAAACCTCATGTGTCTACATTACTTGGATGATATTTTATTGGCCCACCCTAATCAAAAAATCTTATTTAATATATTCAGTGATGTGGTAGAAAATTTAAAAAAATATGGATTATATATTGCAGAAGAAAAAGTTCAAACCAGATCTCCCATATTATATTTAGGATTTAAAATCATGGATACTTTTGTTAGACCCCCCAAAATTTTAATAAATAAAGAACATTTGACCACCCTCAATGATTTCCAAAAACTACTGGGAGACATTAATTGGCTTCGCCCTACACTAAATCTCACTACTGGCCAACTAAAAACCTTTATTTGACATCCTTCGTGGAGATCCTGATCCATCTTCACCACGAACATTGACTCCTGATGCTAGGAAAGCTTTAAAATTAGTAGAAAAAGCCATCGAAGGAGCTCATTGTGATAGATTTGATTTAACTCAACCGCTGATGTTGATTATTATTTCTTCACAATATACACCCACAGGAGTATTTTGGCAACAAGGGCCTTTATTAAGGATACATTTGCCCGTCTCTCCTAAAAGTATAATTGAATCTTATACCTCCATGGTGGCTAAACTTATTCTTCAAGGACTTAAGACTTCTACTAAAATATTTGGCATTCACCCTGCTACTATTATTACTCCCTATTCATCATCACAGATTGAATACTTATGCTTCAATGATAATGATTGGGCTATAGCTAAATGCTCTACTTCTGCAAATTTTGATAATCATCTTCCTAAGTCCCCTATATTATCTTTTTGTATTAATCATCCTATTATATTTCCACAGGTAATAAAAAATCAACCTATTCCTAAGGCATTTAATGTATTTACAGATGGGTCCTCAAATGGTACTGCTACAGTAGTCACTAAAAAAGAAAATATGACTTACATAACTGCACACAAATCAGCCCAACTAGTGGAACTGGAAGCTGTGGTAAGAGCTCTGGAAAATTTTAGGGACCAGCCCGTAAACATTTTTTCAGATAGCCACTATATTGTACAAGCTGTCCCAAAATTAGAGTTAGCGGGACCAATAGCACCTCATACTCCAGCCTTTAAATTGTTTTATCAAATACAAAACTTTTGTGGGCAAGAAAAGAACCTCTATTCGTAGGCCATATTAGAGCACATACTAATTTGCCTGGTCCCCTCCATGAAGGTAATCAAAAGGCTGATGAACTTATAAAAACAGTATTTATACTTTCAGCGCTACAACAACCTACTTTATTTCACTCCCAGTTTCATGTCAACAGCACCACCTTGCAACGTAGGATTAAAATCACAAAGGAGCAAGCCAGAACAATTGTAAAAGATTGTAAATCTTGTATGACACATTTGCCCAATCCTCATTTCGGAGTTAACCCTAGAGGATTAATGCCCAATCATTTGTAGCAGATGGATGTTACTCATGAGCCAAGTTTTGGAAAATTGCGATTTATTCATGTGACCATAGATACATGCTCAGGCATGATTTTTGCTTCCTTACATTCTGGAGAAAAAGTTAAAGATGTTACATCTCATTGTTTGCAAGCTTTTGCTGCATTGGGCATCCCCAAAATGCTTAAAACAGATAATGGGCCCACATATACGTCCTCATCTTTCAAACAGTTTTGCGCAAAATTCAATATATCCCATAAAACAGGCATCCCATACAATCCTCAGGGTCAGGGCATTATTGAAAGAGCAAACCGAACACTGAAAATTATGTTATTAAAACAAAAAGAAGGAAATTGGAAAAGTCCTAAGGACAGATTGGCAGTTGCCCTGTTTACCTTAAATTTTTTAACTTTAGACTCTAATGGTTATTCTGCTGGAGACAGACATTGGAATCCACACCAACAACATAAACCTTTGGTTTACTGGAAGGATGTTCTTTCAGGTACATGGAAGGGTCCAGATCCAGTATTAATTTGGGGAAGAAAATCTGTTTGTGTTTTTCCAAAACACGAATCCTCTCCAATATGGATACCATCTAGATTAATAAAACAGGTACCACATCAAAATGATCAAGATGAAGTTATTGAAGAATCAAGATTAATAAAAAAGGTACAAAATCAAGAGGACCAAGATGAAGGTATAGAATGATTCCCTCAAAAGAGTCCTTCAAAATATTTCACAACTTAAGTGTCATTCCTCCGGCCGGGACAAGGAGATCTCTCTTTAGTGTGCACACAATTGTATTTTTTTTTCCTTTTTATACATGTCTTTATGTCTGTACATTTGTCTACATTTCATGTTAATGTGACGTCACAAATATATGTTTGTATGTTTGTTCGTCTGTCCAGTGTGACGTCACAAAGAACAAAGCGCTTATGAAAAAGAAAATATATATATATATATATGGATGCAAATAACTTTAATTCATTTTAGGTTAAGAGTATTCAATTTAGGTAGATAATTTTATAAATGAAAGTACTTTCAATTTTGATTTATAGGTGTCCCTGGGACTTCTCTTTAGCAAACAATATGACTAGTGCTATATAACCTGATATTTTGGTGTTTTGACTTAAGATTGTTTATTTGTTATTAACTTCATTTGTTTAATAGCTCATTAATTTCAATTATCTCAACAGGTAAAAGATTGCTCTGTATACAGAGACTCAAGGGTTCCAGCTAACAAATTATTTCTCTAAAGTGCCTTTACCTTTTCTTTAATCTATCTTTAATGCAGTAATTACCCTCAGTCTTTCTTTGTTTTGTTTTAAATATGACATTTTTCCAACTTATGTTTGTAGAAGCTCAACCAGCGATGTATGTGAACAAAAATCAACTTTAATTTTCTAATCTAATTATTCTATTTTGTAGTTTGACAACTCGCCTCTTGACTCAGTGCTGCAATAGCACTGCCTTTCCTTTAATAATTGATGCTTGAGTTTCTAGGTAGCGGGACCTGAAGATTTGCCGGTGGCATTGTCTAAACATAAAAAAGACGTCTGCTGCTACAGCTGCAGGGATCGTGGCCGCCGCAAGCATCCCTGCTGCTCAAACATCAAACAACCTCACCAACAGTGTGGCCTCTACTCTACATGCATGGGGCCTCCTACATCAATGTGTTATAACAAATGGACATTTTGATCTTTCATTGTTTGGGACTTTACGGGACAATGCCTTGCGGGTATTTGTCTAGAGAATTCAGTGTGTTACTTGATGGAACTTAGGGCAGCTGATTTGTTTAAACACTTTGATATGCTATGCAATTTGGCTCATCACCAAAAGGCTTGTCGCCTTAAAGCCGCAACATCTCCTCACAATTGGACGGCTGTTAGTCATCATATATAGTCGATCCTAAAGGGCTCCATTGGATGGCTGTCTAGCCAATGACGGGTAAGATACCCAGAGGGGGACAACCTAAGACAGGCACAGTCGCACGGGACAGTCTCATGTGGCCAACATATCAAACTAAGAGAGGAGTCAAGGGCACAGCCTTGATTATCCGATGATGGTTAAGAATGTTGGTTGCACATAGACGTCCTAGAGCATTACCTCTTTTTTAAAACAAAAGGGGAAAAATGCAGGAGCCCTGTTTGGGGATTGACTTGAATTGCGGTTGACTATGAACCGTGGAGATTTGGGCATTGTCGCCTCCCGTAGTCTCACAGAACTTGTTGCGGGATCTCGAGTGACTTGACCGAAATTGCTGATCGAGTCAGGGCCATTTTGGTGCTATGTGTGGTGTGTGTTAGTCGTTGTTAGAGCCAGAGAGAAAAGTTATCAGAATAAAAAGTTGTTTGTTTCCAGTTCGCCTCTGAAATTCTTCCCGCGGCTCCGTTGCTCCAAGCGATTCAGGCGGCAACAAAGAACAAAGTGTGTCAAAGCACCTTCATTATCCTTTTGACAGTGTCCTCAGGTCAAGTGCACAGAGCTTAGCACCAAGGCTCA
>CM046665.1:139581024-139609243 GCA_025594165.1 Tamias sibiricus | reverse complement strand
CAGCCAGTCAAGCTCTTTTGGGCCTGTGTTTGCGAATGGCGTTTTTTTTGGGGGATATATACACACACAAAGGGCAGGGTAAGCGGCCTAGAATGAGCGCCTTGGGGCACTAATGTAGTTCTTGGGCCTTCTTGGGAAAAGCCTTCAATGTTGTGCTCCATTGAGGCCCAGTATAAAAGTAGTACTCGTTGTTCATTAGATCTGGGCATTTCTAAAATGAGTTGCAAGAGGCCTGGGATGCCCTGTAGACCTCCCTGACTTCTCCCAGGGCCCGAGGGAGAAAAGAAATGAGTAGTGGTGATTCCTCACCTGAATCCTGGACTTTGGGGGCCCAGAGCAGAGCAGGAGAGACGAAGGTGCTTCCACAAGGAGTCCTGGCACTGAGCCTTGGTGCTAAGCTCTGTGCACTATGGGAACTTGACCTGAGGGACACTGTCAAAGGGATAATGAAGGTGCTTTGACACCTTTGCTCTTGTCCAGGCTCATTGGGAAAAGATGCAACAAGGCTTAGTTTGAAGTCATCATGTGGTAGTGCTCTAAGCCATTCAGGGTCAGTGTAGAACAGAGCAAACAGAACCATTGTAGGTGGCCGAAGACCGCATCAGCATCTGTGTCCAAGCCCCAAGAACAACATACGTGACCCAGAGTCAAAACTCCATTTGGAGATCGGTTTTCTGGTAGAGCTGGTGGCAAGATCCTTTCAAATGTCTCACCGGGATCATTAGGGAGGCAAGTCGATGCAATTGTTGAGACCAGATAGGTAGAAATGTGTAGGTCTTAAAGTTGGCACTGTTCTTTTGTTTTTCATTTTTTTATTCTGCATATCTATCTATCAGTTTTATTTTCAATGTGCTCTGCTAAGGCACTCAGGACTGGGCCAGTTGATTTTAATTAAAACAATCAATTGATTAGGAATAAGAACTAAGGTAAAATGTGTGTGAAAAACAAGCAAAGTAATTAAGGAAATAAATCTCCTGGCTAATCATACACTTGTGTAAAATATGTGGTCACTTATGTGTTGATCCAATGACGCAAAGAAAAGACCACCAACTCCAATTTTAGATTAAAGCAAGCTTATATGGGTGTATACATATAAAGAGAGCTGGCCAGGGCTGCCCCTTCCAAACACTGGGCTTGGGGTCAGCCCCGCTCTCCGGGAAGACAAGGTTTTTATAGTTCAAAGAGTTACAGAAAATCTTGGGAAAACTTACAGCTAACACAGTTCAGACAGGTGTAATTCAAAGCAAGTAGCAAACTAATATCTACATGGCATTGCATTCCAAGAAAAAAAGGGAAGTAATAGTTAAACCCACATCAAAAGTTTATGAGGCACCATTAGTTTGAGAGAGAGAGAGTTGTTATCTGGTCACAGGGACAGCCAGGCCTGAGCGAGCTCAAGGCCTGGGAATGAATGCCAGACAATAAGCTCAAGCCAAATAAGAATCCTAGCATTTTCATAGAAAACTGAAGTGGGCTTTTCATAACTTTTTGACAGGATGGCTCCCAGTCTAAGATGGAATTAGGCTGGTTTATCATTATGGTGTATAAGACTGAAATGTGCATAAAAGTAATAAGCATGCATAGTGCCTTGAGATCGTTTTGGAGTGGAAGCATATGTCACTTCACTGGAAAATGTCATGCTTTCATGGGTGATAAAGAGAAGAAGGTGAAAATGCACGCAACAGTCAGTAGACGCTTTCAGTCTTTGGCATCCTCTGGTGACTCGTGAGAATTTGTTGCCTCCCTTGAGTTCATGAAATGTGAAATCAATAGTTGCTGGCATCCCTTCTGGACTTGATGCATGGCCAGGTCACTGATCACATAGATGGATGACTAGCTGCTTGGAAAAGACCTGCTCTAGGTTCAGAGTTTCCTGAGGTGTCCTCATCATCCAAGGGATTTATCCTCAGATACTCAGGGTACAACAGAGCCTTCAAGAGGAAATAAGCCCCACCTGAATGGACATGATTTGTAGAGAATGAAGTTCACCAAGACCAGGTGCTAATGAATATTAGAGTGCATTCCGGCCCTAGAGTGGTTTTCTGAATTAGAAATGAAAGGGGTCCTTTGATGGAGTTTGAGGAAAAAATTCTCAAGTTGGAGGCAATTGTGGCCAACATGCAAGATGTTGTGATCCCACTTGAACATGAAGAAGTATTTGAAATTTACAATCCATATTTCAAAAAAATAAAGGTATCTTGGAGAGCGGGGTCCCTCAGAGGGCAAATCATACCAGCCAGTCAAGCTCTTTTGGGCCTGTTTTTGCGATGGCGTTTTTTTCACACACAAAAGGGCGGGGGAAGCGGCCTAGAATGAGCGCCTTGGGGCACTAATGTAGTTCTTGGGCCTTCTTGGGAAAAGCCTTCAATGTTGTGCTCCATTGAGTCCCAGTATAAAGTAGTAGTACTGGTTGTTGAGTAGATCTGGCCTTTCTAAAATGAGTTGCAAGAGGCCTGGGATGCCCTGTAGACCTCCCTGTCTTTTCCCAGGGCCCCGAGTTAGAACTGAGTAGTGGTGATTCCTTAGCCTGAATCCTGGACATTGGGGCCCAGAGCAGAGCAGGAGAGACCGAAGGTGCTTCCACAAGAAGTCCTGGCACTGAGCCTTGGTGCTAAGCTCTGTGCACTTGACCTGAGGGACACTGTCAAAGGGATAATGAAGGTGCTTTGACACCCTTTGCTCTTATCCTGGCTCATTCGGGAAAAGATGCAACAAGGCTTAGTTTGAAGTCATCACGTGGTAGTGCTCTAAGCCATTCACGGTCAGTGTAGAATAGAGCAAACAGAAAACCATTGTAGGTGGCAGAAGACCGCATCAGCATCTGTGTCCAAGCCCCAAAAACAACATACGTGACCCAGAGTCAAAACTCCATTTGGAGATCGGTTTTCTGGTAGAGCTGGTGGCAAGATCCTTTCAAATGTCTCACCGGGATCATTAGGGAGGCCAAGTCGATGCAATTGTTGAGACCAGATAGGTAGAAATGTGTAGGTCTTTCAAGTTGGCACTGTTCTTTTGTTTTTCATTTTTTTTATTCTGCATATCTATCTATCAGTTTTATTTTCAATATGCTCCTGTGAAGGCACTCAGGACTGGGCCAGTTGATTTTAATTAAAGCAATCATTGACAAGAAGTAAGAAACAAGAAAAATGTGTGTGAAGGACAAGCAAAATAATTAAGGAAATAAATCTGCTGGCTAATCATACACTTGTGTAAATTATGTGGTCACTTATGGTGTATAAGACTGAAATGTGCATAAAAGGATAAGCATGCATAGTGCCTTGAGATTGGTTTTGGAGTGGAAGCATATGTCACTTCACTGGGAAATGTCATGCTTTCATGGGTGATAAGGAGAAGAAGGTGAAAATGCACGCAACAGTCAGTAGACGCTTTCAGTCTTCGGCCTCCTCAGGTGACTCGTGAGAATTTGTTGCCTCCCTTGAGTTCATGAAATGTGAAATCAATAGTTGCTGGCATCCCTTCTGGGACTTGATGCATGGCCAGGTCACTGATCACATAGATGGGTGACTAGCTGCTTGGAAAAGACCTGCTCTAGGGTCAGAAGTTTCCTGAGGTGTCCTTGTTGATCCAAGACGCAAAGAAAAGACCACCAACTCCAATTTTAGATTAAAGCAAGCTTATATTGTATACATATAAAGAGAGCTGGCCAGGGCTGCCCCTCCCAAACACTGGGCTTGGTGTCAGCCCCGCTCTCAGGGAAGACAAGGTTTTTATAGTTCAAAGAGTTACAGAAAATCTTGGGAACTTACAGCTAACAAGGTCAGACAGGTGTAATTCAAAGCAAGTAGCAAACTAATATCTACATGGCATTGCATTCCAAGAAAAAAAGGGGTAGTAATAGTTAAACCCCACATCAAAAGTTTATGAGGCACCGTTAGTTTGAGAGAGAGAGAGTTGTTATCTGGTCAAGGACAGCCAGGCCTGAGCGAGCTCAAGGCCTGGGAATGAATGCCAGACAATAAGCTCAAGCCAAATAAGAATCCTAGCATTTCATAGAAAACTGAAGTGGGCTTTTCATAACTTTTTGACAGGATGGCTCCCAGTCTTAAGATGGAATTAGGCTGGTTTATCATTATGGTGTATAAGACTGAAATGTGCATAAAAGTATAAGCATGCATAGTGCCTTGAGATTCGTTTTGGAGTGGAAGCATATGTCACTTCACTGGAAAATGTCATGCTTTCATGGGTGATAAAAGAGAAGAAGGTGAAAATGCACGCAACAGTCAGTAGACGCTTTCAGTCTTTGGCATCCTCTGGTGACTCGTGAGAATTTGTTGCCTCCCTTGAGTTCATGAAATGTGAAATCAATAGTTGCTGGCATCCCTTCTGGACTTGATGCATGGCCAGGTCACTGATCACATAGATGGATGACTAGCTGCTTGGAAAAGACCTGCTCTAGGTTCAGAGTTTCCTGAGGTGTCCTCATCATCCAAGGGATTTATCCTCAGATACTCAGGGTACAACAGAGCCTTCAAGAGGAAATAAGCCCCACCTGAATGGACATGATTTGTAGAGAATGAAGTTCCACCAAGACCAGGTGCTAATGAAATTAGAGTGCATTCCGGCCCTAGAGTGGTTTCTGAATTAGAAATGAAAGGGGTCCTTTGATGGAGTTTGAGGAAAAAATTCTCAAGTTGGAGGCAATTGTGGCCAACATGCAAGATGTTGTGATCCCACTTGAACATGAAGAAGTATTTGAAATTTACAATCCATATTTCAAAAAAATAAAGGTATCTTGGAGAGCGGGGTCCCTCAGAGGGCAACATACCAGCCAGTCAAGCTCTTTTGGGCCTGTTTTTGCGAATGGCGTTTTTTTCACACACAAAGGGCGGGGGAAGCGGCCTAGAATGAGCGCCTTGGGGCACTAATGTAGTTCTTGGGCCTTCTTGGGAAAAGCCTTCAATGTTGTGCTCCATTGAGGCCCAGTATAAAAGTAGTACTGGTTGTTGAGTAGATCTGGCCTTTCTAAAATGAGTTGCAAGAGGCCTGGGATGCCCTGTAGACCTCCCTGTCTTTTCCCAGGGCCCCGAGTTAGAACTGAGTAGTGGTGATTCCTTAGCCTGAATCCTGGACATTGGGGCCCAGAGCAGAGCAGGAGAGACCGAAGGTGCTTCCACAAGAAGTCCTGGCACTGAGCCTTGGTGCTAAGCTCTGTGCACTTGACCTGAGGGACACTGTCAAAAATGATAATGAAGGTGCTTTGACACCCTTTGCTCTTATCCAGGCTCATTGGGGAAAGATGCAACAAGGCTTAGTTTGAAGTCATCACGTGGTAGTGCTCTAAGCCATTCACGGTCAGTGTAGAATAGAGCAAACAGAACCATTGTAGGTGGCAGAAGACCGCATCAGCATCTGTGTCCAAGCCCCAAAAACAACATACGTGACCCAGAGTCAAAACTCCATTTGGAGATCGGTTTTCTGGTAGAGCTGGTGGCAAGATCCTTTCAAATGTCTCACCGGGATCATTAGGGAGGCCAAGTCGATGCAATTGTTGAGACCAGATAGGTAGAAATGTGTAGGTCTTTCAAGTTGGCACTGTTCTTTTGTTTTTCATTTTTTTATTCTGCATATCTATCTATCAGTTTTATTTTCAATATGCTCCTGTGAAGGCACTCAGGACTGGGCCAGTTGATTTTAATTAAAGCAATCCATTGACAAGAAGTAAGAAACAAGAAAAAATGTGTGTGAAGGACAAGCAAAATAATTAAGGAAATAAATCTGCTGGCTAATCATACACTTGTGTAAATTATGTGGTCACTTATGGTGTATAAGACTGAAATGTGCATAAAAGGATAAGCATGCATAGTGCCTTGAGATTGGTTTTGGAGTGGAAGCATATGTCACTTCACTGGGAAATGTCATGCTTTCATGGGTGATAAGGAGAAGAAGTTGTTGATCCAAGACGCAAAGAAAAGACCACCAACTCCAATTTTAGATTAAAGCAAGCTTATATTGTATACATATAAAGAGAGCTGGCCAGGGCTGCCCCTCCCAAACACTGGGCTTGGGGTCAGCCCCGCTCTCCGGGAAGACAAGGTTTTTATAGTTCAAAGAGTTACAGAAAATCTTGGGAACTTACAGCTAACAAGGTCAGACAGGTGTAATTCAAAGCAAGTAGCAAACTAATATCTACATGGCATTGCATTCCAAGAAAAAAAAGGGGAGTAATAGTTAAACCCCACATCAAAAGTTTATGAGGCACCGTTAGTTTGAGAGAGAGAGAGTTGTTATCTGGTCAAGGACAGCCAGGCCTGAGCGAGCTCAAGGCCTGGGAATGAATGCCAGACAATAAGCTCAAGCCAAATAAGAATCCTAGCATTTCATAGAAAACTGAAGTGGGCTTTTCATAACTTTTTGACAGGATGGCTCCCAGTCTTAAGATGGAATTAGGCTGGTTTATCATTCCCCCCCCTTTTTTTTTTTTTTACTTTTCAAATCTTTGAAAGGGAGTAATCATATAGGCTAATTTTATCGATGGTACATAATAGAATTAAATTGCAGCCCAATAAACCGGAGCATATAGTTAATAACACATGGGACAATAACTAGTAAGAGAAGGATACAAATTATAGGACCTAAGAGAGAAGTTAACCATGGAAACCAATCTCCCAAGCCTAACCAAGAATTACTCGTTTTAATTTTGTTAATCTCCTGTCTTATCTCATCTACCTGTTGTTGGATAACGTTAGAATAATCTGTAACATTAAAACAGCACATGCCTGGGAATTGTTGGCAACCCAAGTGATGTTTCAATAAAAGAAAATCAATAACCGCTCTATTTTGTAACATTGAGGTTCGAAGTTCTTTCATCTCTTGATTAATTTCTGCCAAAACTTGTGCAGTAAGGTTAGCTGTTTTGCTAAAACTACAGGCTAATTTTGTGATTTCTCTTTGTATTCCTACAACTAGACCCGGAAGTGGCAAAAGAAAGGCTGCTGCAATTGCAGTGTCTAGTGGGTCTAGGAGGATTAAATTGTCATCGCAGTTGGAGGGCAGACTTCGGACCATTCGGTGGGGAGCTGTCAGAGATGGCAGTAAAGGAAAGATCCGTCCAATAGAACAGATCCCAGAAAAGTTTGTAGGCAAAGCCTGGAAAGTTGCTTTATTACAGAGAAAAAACCCATCCTGTTGGCAGTCGTTTGCCATTGGGTAGGGAGATATTTTGCTCAATAGAACAATTGGGGGGGGATCGGGGAAGGATGCAATCTATGCATAAACAATGCTTTTGAATAACCAGTGAAGCTGGCAAAGCTGGCTCTGCATGGTATACTGGCCAGTCTTGCTGCGTTGCTCTATCACCAGTGACTTTAACATAGTCAGTATATTTTACAGATAGACCCATAAGATTGTTAGCTAGCAATTGATGGATGGAGTTTCCTTCTTGTACACAGAAGGAACTTTTGTCCATAGTGTCAACAGCCAATTGTAACCAAAAATTTTGAGTAGTTACAGAATTTAGGGGACTCACAGAAACATCCACCTTTAAAGTAGCTTTTGAATAAACAGTATCTATTGGGGCCCCTTTTTTTAGCTTAGTACAGGAATACTGTCCTGAATCTTGAGGGTGAGCAGAGTATTTATAGATTCCAAAATTTATATTATCCCCTCGAGATTGGTCTGTAAGATTTCTCCATGGTCCCTCCCTGAATATCTGACTAAAAATTTCTTGGTTATCTTTATACCATTTGATAGGGCCAATTACTGGATCTTGACAAGAGTAAGTACAATTTAGTATTAGTGGAGATCCTGCAATAGCAGGTCCTTCTTGGGCTACAGATGGGGTACAAGGTTTGTTGAGGCCAGCATAGCTAAAACCCAAGGATACATGTATACTCCAACAGGCAAAAATTATTAGCATAATGCTTATAATAACAGGGAAAGCAATAAGAATCTAGTGACAAAATATTAAACCTTAGTAATTTTAACTTTAAAAGGCCCACGCTCAGTCACTTTCCACCTCTGGCTGCTGGATTCTCTTCCAGTGGGTTCTTCCTCCGTGGTTTCTGTAGGTGCCTTCTTTAGCTGTGAGTGATGGATCCAGGCAGGAATACCAGCAACTTTGACGGCAGTAGGAGTGCGGAGAATCACGATGTAAGGGCCCTTCCACCTGGGCTCAAGGCTGTTAGTTCTCAAACGTCGTATCAGCACAGCATCGCCTGGTTGGAATGAATGATCGGGCAGTCTGTGTCCAACGGGCTGAGCAGCCTGGACCTGGGGAAAGATCTTATCTATGATTAGTTGTAGCCCTTTGAGTGTTTCTGAGATTGGAATGTCTCCCACCAGATCTTGGTGTACTCTGGGAACCAAAGGCGGTGGCCGCCCATAAATTATTTCATAAGGGGTAAATTTTTCCCGGTAAGGAGTGCAACGGGCCCTTAAGAGAGCAAAAGGCAGGAGATCAACCCAGTTACCACCAGTCTCAAGTATTAATTTAGTCAAAGTTTCCTTTAATGTTCTATTCATCCTTTCTACCTTCCCTGAACTTTGAGGATGGTACATACAATGTAATTTCCAATTTATATTCAGGGCTCTTGAAATTAATTGAGATAATTTGGCCGTGAAGGCCGGGCCATTGTCAGACCCCAAAGTTAGAGGAAGGCCAAATCTAGGAACAATCTCAGTTATTAGTTTTTTAACTACTATTTGTGCTGTTTCTGTTCGAGTAGGAAAGGCTTCTACCCAGCCTGAGACAGTTTCAACAAAGACTAACAAGTATTTATATCCATATAGTCCTGGTTTAATTTCAGTAAAGTCCAATTCCCAAAATTCACCAGGTACAGTACCTTGACTTCTGTTTCCCTGTGGAAGATGGTTCTTTTTAGCATTTACCTGTGCACATGTCATGCAGCGATTTGAAATGTTCTGGAGTATCCCTCGGTGTCCCGGGAACCAAACGTGGGGTGAAATTAGTTCTGAAGTCTTCTTGGGGGATAAATGCATCGCCTGATGAAGATCAGTTAACCACTTTCTTCCTAAAAGCTTAGGCATGCAAATTTTCCCATCTGGGAGAGTCCACCAGCCGTGACAGTTTTGTTGGGCTCCCATAGAGGAGTATAAGTTTATCTCTTCAGTAGTGTATGAAGGAGTTTCTTCCTCAATTTTAACTGGGAGTTTGGGGCAATTTGAGAGTTCAAGAATAGTTTGACATTTTGACTCCCCAAGGGCTATTTCCCTGGCTGTTTGATCGGCCAAGTTATTACCTTGGGTCTGGGGGCTATTGTCTTTACGGTGTCCAGGCCAGTGGATAATAGCCAGTTTATCTGGTAACCAGATAGCCTCCAGTAATTGAAGGATTTCTTGTTTATTTTTGATAGTCTTTCCATCTGAAGTTAAAAATCCCCTTTGTTTGTATATCTGTCCATGCACATGTACTGTAGCAAAAGCATAATGGCTGTCCGTGTAAATGTTTACCCGTTTTCCTTCTGCCCATCTCAATGCCTGTGTTACTGCAATGATTTCTGCTTTTTGGGCTGATGAGCCTCTGGGCAAAGCCTGTGCCCAGATAATTTCTTTTTGGCCCGTAACAACTGCTGCTCCCGCATACCTTATTCCATCCCGGACATAACTGCTACCATCGGTGTAAAGGTCTGCGTCTCTGTTGGTGAGAGGAATGTCAGTCAGGTCTGGTCGGGTACCTTGGATGACATCCAGCATCTCTGAGCAGTCATGAATTGGCTCCTCTGGGTTATCATCAGGCAGCAGGGTTGCAGGATTGATTGCCAGGGATTTACTGAAGGTCAATCTGTCCTTGTCTAGAAGGAGAGCTTGGTACTGAGTGAGACGGGCATTTTGACATCCATCGACTGGTGGCATCCCTCAATAGGGTTTCCACTGTGTGAGGGGCAGTCACAGTGAGAGTCTGCCCCAGAGAAAGTTTGTCTGCTTCCTTTACCAGTATTGCAGTAGCCGCTATGGCTCGTAAACAAGGGGGCCATCCTGATGCTACAGGATCCAGCCTTTTTGAAATGTAGGCAATTGGTCTTTTCCATGGCCCTAAATTTTGGGTAAGAACTCCTTTAGCAATACCCTTTTTCTCATGAACATAAAGATGAAAGGGCTTAGATATATCAGGGAGGGTTAAGGCAGGGGCCTGAACCAGAGCCTCCTTTAAATTTTTGAAGGCCAATTCATTTTCCTCAGTCCAAATTAAAGGTGACTTGCCTCCTGCAGTTGCAGTATATAACGGCTTGGCAATTTCAGCAAATCCAGGTATCCAAAGGCGGCAGTATCCAACTGCCCCTAGAAATTCCCTAACCTGCTTTTTAGTGGTTGGGGTTGGGATCTTCATTATGGCTTCTATGCGGGATTGGGATAACAGTCTTTTCCCTTCCCTCAGCTCATATCCCAAATAAGTAACCCGAGAGGAACAGATTTTTGCCTTTTTCTTGGAGACTCGGTACCCCAATTGAGCCAGGGTTCCTAGCAAACCCCGAGTGGCCCTTAAACAGTTCTCTTTGTCTTTTGCTGCTAACAGAAGATCATCCACATATTGGAGCAAGGTTACCTCAGGGTACTTACTGCGAAACAGTCTCAGATCTTGATTGAGAGTTTCATCAAAGATAGTGGGGGAATTTTTAAATCCCTGAGGTAGTCGAGTCCAGGTCAGTTGTCCCGATATCCCCATCTCCAAATCCGTCCATTCGAAAGCAAAGATAGGCTGACTCAGTTTTGACAAAGGGATGGAGAAAAAACGCGTCTTTCAAATCCAATACAGTATAAACTGTATGTTCTGGTGGCAACAAACTGAGCAAAGTGTAGGGGTTAGGGACAGTTGGGTGTATAGTTTCTACCCGTTTGTTCACTTCCCTTAAGTCCTGTACTGGTCTGTAATCTTGAGTCCCAGGCTTTTGGACAGGCAACAAGGGGGTGTTCCAAGCTGATTGACATCTAATTAGTATCCCCACTTCTAGGAGACGCCTGATGTGGGTTTTAATTCCTTCTTTGGCTTCAAAACTGATGGGGTATTGTTTAACCCGGATGGGCATAGCCCCAGATGTTAGTTGTATTACAACTGGTGGCACATGCTCAGCTAGCCCTGGAGGGTTATCCTCAGCCCAAACTGTAGGAATTTCTTGAATTAATAATTTCTCCCATTTTCCTTCTGAAGTTTGGATAGGATTTTGAAAAAGCAGATATTCCTCACTTAATGGGCAGGTTATAGTTAGGGCCTTTGCAGGATTTCCCAATTCTAATGTAGGCATATCTCCAGAAAATGAGATAGTTGCCTGAAGTTTGCTTAAAAGGTCCCGTCCTAGCAACGGGAAAGGGCATTCAGGGATAACAATGAAGGAGTGAGTTACAGTTCCTCGTCCTATGTTAACAGTCCGGTCTGTAGTCCATTTATACTTTTTAATTTCTCCTGTTGCCCCTTGCACTTCCATGGTTTCATTAGTGAGGGGTCCTATGGGCTTCTGTAACACTGAATGTGAAGCTCCTGTATCCACTAGGAAATTTACAGGTTGGCCCCCAATTGAGAAAGTTACCATGGGCTCTCGGGAGCCTAGTTTGAAAGAGCCATGGCCCCCCTATTCTTCTAAAGTTAAAACTGGTTTTGGCTGAGGAGCTCTGGCCTGTGATCGGGGCAAGCTTTTCGGATTACGTTGGGGGCATTCATTTTTCCAATGTCCAATTTCTTTGCAATAAGCACACTGGTTTTGTAGCAGAGAAGACCGCTTTTTGTCTCTGTTGTATGTGGTCTGCCTTTGTCTAGGATTCGAGGTTTCAGAAGCCTGTAATGCGGCCACTGTGGCCCTGTTTACTTTCCTTATCAGTAGATCATCTCGGCTATCTCTATTTTCAAACACCTTTTGGGCTATTTCCAATAATTCTGACCTGGTTTTTCCTGCAAAACCATCTATCTTTTGAATCTTTTTACGGATGTCTGGGGCTGACTGAGTCACAAAAGCCAGATTAATCGCCTTGAGGCTTGTTGGGTCCTCAGGGTCTATAGGAGTATATAGACGGTACGCCTCCAGGAGGCGCTCGAGAAACGCTGAAGGCGACTCATCTGGCCCTTGTTTCACATCTGCCACCTTAGAAAGATTTGTGGGTTTTCGAGCTGCCCTCTTAAGTCCCTCTAACAGAGTCTGGTGGTACTCACCGAGTGCTCTCCTACCTTCAGTTGTCCCATAGTCCCAGCTTGGTCTTCTCCTAGGTAAAGCTCGTTCAATCACTTCTGTTTTTTCGTCGCTTGTAAGAGCACTTATCCCAGGCAGCGCTTTAGCCGCTTCTGCCAGGATTCGCTCCCTTTCCTCCGTGGTGAAGAGAGTATGGAGAATCTGTTGACAGTCATCCCAGGTGGGGAGGTGATTAAAGAAAACGGAATCAACCAGAGAAATCAAGGAACTAGGATCCGTGCTAAAAGGGGGATTCTGGTTTTTCCAGTTATAAAGGTCTGTTGTGGAAAATGGAACATACACGTAGCGACCTTCTGGAATCTGGCGGAGAGGAAGAACAGGGGCCGGAGTCGGTTTCCACTTCAGGGATATTAATAGAAATGGAGCCGGCAGGTCGGCCAGGGGAAGCAATTGAGTCAGGCCTTCCATAAGGGTGGCCCTGTCGGGTATGGGGAGGAGAAAGAACAGGGGCTGGCTCCTTTGGGAAGACTAGAGTTGGAGGAGTGGATGAGTGGGGCAATTGAGGAAGCGGTTGAGGAGAGGGAGAGGGAGATGGTGGAGTAGTTAGTGGAGCAGCTGCGACTGCACCCGCGGCAGGAGGATAAAGAGGAGCCGAAGCATCTGGGGGAAGGAGGGAATCCTCCGGAGAGTCCTGTAGGACAGGGCTCTTAGTGGATTTATGGTTTGTTTTTGAGGGACCCTGGGGAGTTCTCCCAGCCATAACCAGGGCTTGCCCTCCCTGTCCGTTCCGGACCATCCAAACCTTCATCCAGGCGGGGGAATTAGTTGTTGCTTCCGCCCAGGGTAGAATATATCCTATTTGATCTGGGTGGCCAGGATTACCAAGAGTGATGTTAGATATAGCCCATGCCACTTGGGGATCAAAGGTGCCCTCAGGGGGCCAGCCGACTCCGAAGGTGGGCCATTCTACCTCACAGAATGTTCGGAGGCGTTTCTTGGTGATGGGATAATCATAATCCTGCTTAACAAAATGGGGATAAAGTTTGTCAAAATTCCTTAAAACACAGTTCAAAGGAGTATCAGGCTTACTTGTCTTATTACCCATGTTGTTTAATTTTTTACATTTACAACAGAGAAGACACAATGAGAAAGCAGAAAACAAAAACAACAAAACAAAACAAAACAAAAAAACAGAACACAGGACAATACACAAAAGAACAAGAACCAGGCGCCAAACCAACCAGGGAGCAGTGCAACGTCTTGCTAATGCTCCGGACAGGAGTGCGTATGTGCCTCGTCAGGCACCTCTCTGTCCCCAGTAGGAATTCCCAACCAGAACCAGAAAGCAGTACGACCTTTCGCTACTGCCCTGGACAGGAGTGTACGTGCCTCGCCAGGCACCTTGCTGTCCCCAGAAGAGATCTCAAAACCAGATACCAGATGTTACTAGGGCGCCACTTACCTGTGGAGGTTTTTTTTTTTTTTTTTTTTTTTCTCTTTCCACTGGATGCTTGCTAATTTTTGATGCGGCAGTTCACTCCAGTAGTCCGAAGGACTGAAGGCACACCCTGGGGCCTTGGAACGTCTCAAGGTGCGCACCCCCTAGGGTAGCACTCCGCCCCGGAGTCCCAGAGCGAAGGTCCGGCTTCAGAATTTGTAGTGGTCTGAATCTCGCTGCGGCCTCCAAAAATGTTGATCCAAGACGCAAAGAAAAGACCACCAACTCCAATTTTAGATTAAAGCAAGCTTATATTGTATACATATAAAGAGAGCTGGCCAGGGCTGCCCCTCCCAAACACTGGGCTTGGGGTCAGCGCCGCTCTCCGGGAAGACAAGGTTTTTATAGTTCAAAGAGTTACAGAAAATCTTGGGAACTTACAGCTAACAAGGTCAGACAGGTGTAATTCAAAGCAAGTAGCAAACTAATATCTACATGGCATTGCATTCGAAGAAAAAAAGGGGAGTAATAGTTAAACCCCACATCAAAAGTTTATGAGGCACCATTAGTTTGAGAGAGAGAGAGTTGTTATCTGGTCAAGGACAGCCAGGCCTGAGCGAGCTCAAGGCCTGGGAATAAATGCCAGACAATAAGCTCAAGCCAAATAAGAATCCTAGCATTTCATAGAAAACTGAAGTGGGCTTTTCATAACTTTTTGACAGGATGGCTCCCAGTCTTAAGATGGAATTAGGCTGGTTTATCATCATGCTTTCATGGGTGATAAGGAGAAGAAGGTGAAAAAGCACGCAACAGTCAGTAGACCCTTACAGTCTTCGGCCTCCTCAGGTGACTCGTGAGAATTTGTTGCCTCCCTTGAGTTCATGAAATGTGAAACCAATAGATGTTGGCATCCCTTCTGGACTTGATGCATGGCCAGGTCACTGATCACATAGATGGGTGACTAGCTGCTTGGAAAAGACCTGCTCTAGGGTCAGAAGTTTCCTGAGGTGTCCTCATCATCCAAGGGATTTATCCTCAGATACTCAGGGTACAACAGAGCCTTCAAGAGGAAATAAGCCCCACCTGAATGGACATGATTTGTGGAGAATGAAGTTCCACCAAGACCAGGTGCTAATGAAATGAGAGTGCATTCCGGCCCCAGAGTGTTTTCTGAGTTAGAAATGAAAGGGGTCCTTTGATGGAGTTTGAGGAAAAAATTCTCAAGTTGGAGGCAATTGTGGCCAACATGCAAGATGTTGTGATCCCACTTGAACATGGAGAAGTATTTGAAATTTACAATCCATATTTCAAAAAAATAAAGGTATCTTGGAGAGCGGGGTCACTCAGAGGGCAACATACCAGCCAGTCAAGCTCTTTTGGGCCTGTGTTTGCGAAGGGCTTTTTTTCACACACAAAGGGCGGGGGAAGCGGCCTAGAATGAGCGCCTTGGGGCACTAATGTAGTTTTTGGGCCTTCTTGGGAAAAGCCTTCAATGTTGTGCTCCATTGAGGCCCAGTATAAAAGTAGTACTGGTTGTTGTGTAGATCTGGCCTTTCTAAAATGAGTTGCAAGAGGCCTGGGATGCCCTGTAGACCTCCCTGTCTTTTCCCAGGGCCCTGAGGGAGAACTGAGTAGTGGTGATTCCTCACCCTGAATCCTGGACTTTGGGGCCAAGAGCAGACCAGGAGAGACCGAAGGTGCTTCCACAAGAAGTCCTGGCACTGAGCCTTGGTGCTAATCTCTGTGCACTTGACCTGAGGGACACTGTCAAAGGGATAATGAAGGTGCTTTGACACCCTTTGCTCTTGTCCAGGCTCATTGGAGAAAGATGCAACAAGGCTTAGTTTGAAGTCATCATGTGGTAGTGCTATAAACCATTCAGGGTCAGTGTAGAACAGACCAAACAGAACCATTGTAGGTGGCCGAAGACCGCATCAGCATCTGTGTCCAAGCCCCAAGAACAACATACGTGACCCAGAGTCAAAACTCCATTTGGAGATCTGTTTTCTGGTAGAGCTGGTGGCAAGATCCTTTCAAATGTCTCACCGGGATCATTAGGGAGGCCAAGTCGATGCAATTGTTGAGACCAGATAGGTAGAAATGTGTAGGTCTTTCAAGTTGGCACTGTTCTTTTGTTTTTCATTTTTTTATTCTGCATATCTATCTATCAGTTTTATTTTCAATATGCTCCTGTGAAGGCACTCAGGACTGGGCCAGTTGATTTTAATTAAAGCAATCAATTGACAAGAAGTAAGAAACAAGAAAAAATGTGTGTGAAGGACAAGCAAAATAATTAAGGAAATAAATCTCCTGGCTAATCATACACTTGTGTAAATTATGTGGTCACTTATGGTGTATAAGACTGAAATGTGCATAAAAGGATAAGCATGCATAGTGCCTTGAGATTGGTTTTGGAGTGGAAGCATATGTCACTTCACTGGGAAATGTCATGCTTTCATGGGTGATAAGGAGAAGAAGGTGAAAAAGCACGCAACAATCAGTAGACCCTTACAGTCTTCGGCCTCCTCAGGTGACTCGTGAGAATTTGTTGCCTCCCTTGAGTTCATGAAATGTGAAATCAATAGTTGCTGGCATCCCTTCTGGACTTGATGCATGGCCAGGTCACTGATCACATACATGCGTGACTAGCTGCTTGGAAAAACCTGCTATAGGGTCAGAAGTTTCCTGAGGTGTCCTCATCATCCAAGGGATTTATCCTCAGATACTCAGGGTACAACAGAGCCTTCAAGAGGAAATAAGCCCCACCTGAATGGACATGATTTGTAGAGAATGAAGTTCCACCAAGACCAGGTGCTAATGAAATAAGAGTGCATTCCGGCCCTAGAGTGGTTTCTGAATTAGAAATGTAAGGGGTCCTTTGAAGGAGTTTGAGGAAAAAATTCTCAAGTTGGAGGCAATTGTGGCCAACATGCAAGATGTTGTGATCCCACTTGAACATGAAGAAGTATTTGAAATTTACAATCCATATTTCAAAAAAATAAAGGTATCTTGGAGAGCGGGGTCACTCAGAGGGCAACATACCAGCCAGTCAAGCTCTTTTGGGCCTGTGTTTGCGAATGGCGTTTTTTTTCACATACAAAGGGCGGGGGAAGCGGCCTAGAATGAGCGCCTTGGGGCACTAATGTAGTTCTTGGGCCTTCTTGGGAAAAGCCTTCAATGTTGTGCTCCATTGAGGCCCAGTATAAAAGTAGTACTGGTTGTTGTGTAGATCTGGCCTTTCTAAAATGAGTTGCAAGAGGCCTGGGATGCCCTGTAGACCTCCCTGTTTTTTCCCAGGGCCTGAGGGAGAACTGAGTAGTGGTGATTCCTCACCCTGAATCCTGGACTTTGGGGCCCAGAGCAGAGCAGGAGAGACCGAAGGTGCTTCCACAAGTAGTCCTGGCACTGAGCCTTGGTGCTAAGCTCTGTGCACTTGACCTGAGGGACACTGTCAAAGGGATAATGAAGGTGCTTTGACACCCTTTGCTCTTGTCCAGGCTCATTGGAGAAAGATGCAACAAGGCTTAGTTTGAAGTCATCATGTGGTAGTGCTATAAACCATTCAGGTTCAGTGTAGAACAGACCAAACAGAAACATTGTAGGTGGCCGAAGACCGCATCAGCATCTGTGTCCAAGCCCCAAGAACAACATACGTGACCCAGAGTCAAAACTCCATTTGGAGATCGGTTTTCTGGTAGAGCTGGTGGCAAGATCCTTTCAAATGTCTCACCGGGATCATTAGGGAGGCCAAGTCGATGCAATTGTTGAGACCAGATAGGTAGAAATGTGTAGGTCTTTCAAGTTGGCACTGTTCTTTTGTTTTTCATTTTTTTATTCTGCATATCTATCTATCAGTTTTATTTTCAATATGCTCCTGTGAAGGCACTCAGGACTGGGCCAGTTGATTTTAATTAAAGCAATCAATTGACAAGAAGTAAGAAACAAGAAAAAATGTGTGTGAAGGACAAGCAAAATAATTAATCAAATAAATCTCCTGGCTAATCATACACTTGTGTAAATTATGTGGTCACTTATGGTGTATAAGACTGAAATGTGCATAAAAGGATAAGCATGCATAGTGCCTTGAGATTGGTTTTGGAGTGGAAGCATATGTCACTTCACTGGGAAATGTCATGCTTTCATGGGTGATAAGGAGAAGAGAAGGTGAAAAAGCACGCAACAATCAGTAGACCCTTACAGTCTTCGGCCTCCTCAGGTGATCCTGAGAATTTGTTGCCTCCCTTGAGTTCATGAAATGTGAAATCAATAGTTGTTGGCATCCCTTCTGGACTTGATGCATGGCCAGGTCACTGATCACATACATGCGTGACTAGCTGCTTGGAAAAGGCCTGCTCTAGGGTCAGAAGTTTCCTGAGGTGTCCTCATCATCCAAGGGATTTATCCTCAGATACTCAGGGTACAACAGAGCCTTCAAGAGGAAATAAGCCCCACCTGAATGGACATGATTTGTAGAGAATGAAGTTCCACCAAGACCAGGTGCTAATGAAATTAGAGTGCATTCCGGCCCCAGAGTGGTTTCTGAGTTAGAAATGAAAGGGGTCCTTTGATGTAGTTTGAGGAAAAAATTCTCAAGTTGGAGGCAATTGTGGCCAACATGCAAGATGTTGTGATCCCACTTGAACATGAAGAAGTATTTGAAATTTACAATCCATATTTCAAAAAAATGAAGGTATCTTGGAGAGCGGGGTCACTCAGAGGGCAACATACCAGCCAGTCACGCTCTTTTGGGCCTTTGTTTGCGAATAGCGTTTTTTTTTCACACACGTAAGGGAGCGGGAAGCGGCCTAGAATGAGCGCCTTGAGACAGTAATGTAGTTTTTGGGCCTTCTTGGGAAAAGCCTTCAATGTTGTGCTCCATTGAGGCCCAGTATAAAAGTAGTACTGGTTGTTGAGTAGATCTGGCCTTTCTAAAATGAGTTGCAAGAGGCCTTTGATGCCCTGTAGACCTCCCTGTCTTTTCCCAGGGCCCCGAGGGAGAACTGAGTAGTGGTGATTCCTCAGCCTGAATCCTGGACTTTGGGGCCCAGAGCACAACAGGAGAGACCGAAGGTGCTTCCACAAGAAATCCTGGCACTGAGCCTTGGTGCTAAGCTCTGTGCACTTGACCTGAGGGATACTGTCAAAGGGATAATGAAGGTGCTTTGACACCATTTACTCTTGTCCAGGCTCATTCGGGAAAGATGCAACAAGGCTTAGTTTGAAGTCATCACGTGGTAGTTGTTGATCCAAGACGCAAAGAAAAGACCACCAACTCCAATTTTAGATTAAAGCAAGCTTATATTGTATACATATAAAGAGAGCTGGCCAGGGCTGCCCCTCCCAAACACTGGGCTTGGGGTCAGCCCCGCTCTCCGGGAAGACAAGGTTTTTATAGTTCAAAGAGTTACAGAAAATCTTGGGAACTTACAGCTAACAAGGTCAGACAGGTGTAATTCAAAGCAAGTAGCAAACTAATATCTACATGGCATTGCATTCCAAGAAAAAAAAGGGGAGTAATAGTTAAACCCCACATCAAAAGTTTATGAGGCACCGTTAGTTTGAGAGAGAGAGAGTTGTTATCTGGTCAAGGACAGCCAGGCCTGAGCGAGCTCAAGGCCTGGGAATGAATGCCAGACAATAAGCTCAAGCCAAATAAGAATCCTAGCATTTCATAGAAAACTGAAGTGGGCTTTTCATAACTTTTTGACAGGATGGCTCCCAGTCTTAAGATGGAATTAGGCTGGTTTATCATTCCCCCCCCCCCCCTTTTTTTTTTTTTACTTTTTAAATCTTTGAAAGGGAGTAATCGTATAGGCTAATTTTATCAATGGTACATAATAGAATTAAATTGCAGCCCAATAAACCGGAGCATATAGTTAATAACACATGGGACAATAACTAGTAAGAGAAGGATACAAATTATAGGACCTAAGAGAGAAGTTAACCATGGAAACCAATCTCCCAAGCCTAACCAAGAATTACTCGTTTTAATTTTGTTAATCTCCTGTCTTATCTCATCTACCTGTTGTTGGATAACGTTAGAATAATCTGTAACATTAAAACAGCACATGCCTGGGAATTGTTGGCAACCCAAGTGATGTTTCAATAAAAGAAAATCAATAACCGCTCTATTTTGTAACATTGAGGTTCGAAGTTTTTTCATCTCTTGATTAATTTCTGCCAAAACTTGTGCAGTAAGGTTAGCTGTTTTGCTAAAACTACAGGCTAATTTTGTGATTTCTCTTTGTATTTCTACAACTAGACCCGGAAGTGGCAAAAGAAAGGCTGCTGCAATTGCAGTGTCTAGTGGGTCTAGGAGGATTAAATTGTCATCGCAGTTGGAGGGCAGACTTCGGGCCATTCGGTGGGGAGCTGTCAGAGATGGCAGTAAAGGAAAGATCCGTCCAATAGAACAGATCCCAGAAAAGTTTGTAGGCAAAGCCTGGAAAGTTGCTTTATTACAGAGAAAAACCCATCCTGTTGGCAGTCGTTTGCCATTGGGTAGGGAGATATTTTGCTCAATAGAACAATTGGGGGGGGATCGGGGAAGGATGCAATCTATGCATAAACAATGCTTTTGAATAACCAGTGAAGCTGGCAAAGCTGGCTCTGCATGGTATACTGGCCAGTCTTGCTGCGTTGCTCTATCACCAGTGACTTTAACATAGTCAGTATATTTTACAGATAGACCCATAAGATTGTTAGCTAGCAATTGATGGATGGAGTTTCCTTCTTGTACACAGAAGGAACTTTTGTCCATAGTGTCAACAGCCAATTGTAACCAAAAATTTTGAGTAGTTACAGAATTTAGGGGACTCACAGAAACATCCACCTTTAAAGTAGCTTTTGAATAAACAGTATCTATTGGGGCCCCTTTTTTTAGCTTAGTACAGGAATACTGTCCTGAATCTTGAGGGTGAGCAGAGTATTTATAGATTTCAAAATTTATATTATCCCTCGAGATTGGTCTGTAAGATTTCTCCATGGTCCCTCCCTGAATATCTGACTAAAAATTTCTTGGTTATCTTTATACCATTTGATAGGGCCAATTACTGGATCTTGACAAGAGTAAGTACAATTTAGTATTAGTGGAGATCTGCAATAGCAGGTCCTTCTTGGGCTACAGATGGGGTACAAGGTTTGTTGAGGCCAGCATAGCTAAAACCCAAGGATACATGTATACTCCAACAGGCAAAAATTATTAGCATAATGCTTATAATAACAGGGAAAGCAATAAGAATCTAGTGACAAAATATTAAACCTTAGTAATTTTAACTTTAAAAGGCCCACGCTCAGTCACTTTCCACCTCTGGCTGCTGGATTCTCTTCCAGTGGGTTCTTCCTCCGTGGTTTCTGTAGGTGCCTTCTTTAGCTGTGAGTGATGGATCCAGGCAGGAATACCAGCAACTTTGACGGCAGTAGGAGTGCGGAGAATCACGATGTAAGGGCCCTTCCACCTGGGCTCAAGGCTGTTAGTTCTCAAACGTCGTATCAGCACAGCATCGCCTGGTTGGAATGAATGATCGGGCAGTCTGTGTCCAACGGGCTGAGCAGCCTGGACCTGGGGAAAGATCTTATCTATGATTAGTTGTAGCCCTTTGAGTGTTTCTGAGATTGGAATGTCTCCCACCAGATCTTGGTGTACTCTGGGAACCAAAGGCGGTGGCCGCCCATAAATTATTTCATAAGGGGTAAATTTTTCCCGGTAAGGAGTGCAACGGGCCCTTAAGAGAGCAAAAGGCAGGAGATCAACCCAGTTACCACCAGTCTCAAGTATTAATTTAGTCAAAGTTTCCTTTAATGTTCTATTCATCCTTTCTACCTTCCCTGAACTTTGAGGATGGTACATACAATGTAATTTCCAATTTATATTCAGGGCTCTTGAAATTAATTGAGATAATTTGGCCGTGAAGGCCGGGCCATTGTCAGACCCCAAAGTTAGAGGAAGGCCAAATCTAGGAACAATCTCAGTTATTAGTTTTTTAACTACTATTTGTGCTGTTTCTGTTCGAGTAGGAAAGGCTTCTACCCAGCCTGAGACAGTTTCAACAAAGACTAACAAGTATTTATATCCATATAGTCCTGGTTTAATTTCAGTAAAGTCCAATTCCCAAAATTCACCAGGTACAGTACCTTGACTTCTGTTTCCCTGTGGAAGATGGTTCTTTTTAGCATTTACCTGTGCACATGTCATGCAGCGATTTGAAATGTTCTGGAGTATCCCTCGGTGTCCCGGGAACCAAACGTGGGGTGAAATTAGTTCTGAAGTCTTCTTGGGGGATAAATGCATCGCCTGATGAAGATCAGTTAACCACTTTCTTCCTAAAAGCTTAGGCATGCAAATTTTCCCATCTGGGAGAGTCCACCAGCCGTGACAGTTTTGTTGGGCTCCCATAGAGGAGTATAAGTTTATCTCTTCAGTAGTGTATGAAGGAGTTTCTTCCTCAATTTTAACTGGGAGTTTGGGGCAATTTGAGAGTTCAAGAATAGTTTGACATTTTGACTCCCCAAGGGCTATTTCCCTGGCTGTTTGATCGGCCAAGTTATTACCTTGGGTCTGGGGGCTATTGTCTTTACGGTGTCCAGGCCAGTGGATAATAGCCAGTTTATCTGGTAACCAGATAGCCTCCAGTAATTGAAGGATTTCTTGTTTATTTTTGATAGTCTTTCCATCTGAAGTTAAAAATCCCCTTTGTTTGTATATCTGTCCATGCACATGTACTGTAGCAAAAGCATAATGGCTGTCCGTGTAAATGTTTACCCGTTTTCCTTCTGCCCATCTCAATGCCTGTGTTACTGCAATGATTTCTGCTTTTTGGGCTGATGAGCCTCTGGGCAAAGCCTGTGCCCAGATAATTTCTTTTTGGCCCGTAACAACTGCTGCTCCCGCATACCTTATTCCATCCCGGACATAACTGCTACCATCGGTGTAAAGGTCTGCGTCTCTGTTGGTGAGAGGAATGTCAGTCAGGTCTGGTCGGGTACCTTGGATGACATCCAGCATCTCTGAGCAGTCATGAATTGGCTCCTCTGGGTTATCATCAGGCAGCAGGGTTGCAGGATTGATTGCCAGGGATTTACTGAAGGTCAATCTGTCCTTGTCTAGAAGGAGAGCTTGGTACTGAGTGAGACGGGCATTTGACATCCATCGACTGGTGGCATCCCTCAATAGGGTTTCCACTGTGTGAGGGGCAGTCACAGTGAGAGTCTGCCCCAGAGAAAGTTTGTCTGCTTCCTTTACCAGTATTGCAGTAGCCGCTATGGCTCGTAAACAAGGGGGCCATCCTGATGCTACAGGATCCAGCCTTTTTGAAATGTAGGCAATTGGTCTTTTCCATGGCCCTAAATTTTGGGTAAGAACTCCTTTAGCAATACCCTTTTTCTCATGAACATAAAGATGAAAGGGCTTAGATATATCAGGGAGGGTTAAGGCAGGGGCCTGAACCAGAGCCTCTTTAAATTTTTGAAGGCCAATTTATTTTCCTCAGTCCAAATTAAAGGTGACTTGCCTCCTGCAGTTGCAGTATATAACGGCTTGGCAATTTCAGCAAATCCAGGTATCCAAAGGCGGCAGTATCCAACTGCCCCTAGAAATTCCCTAACCTGCTTTTTAGTGGTTGGGGTTGGGATCTTTATTATGGCTTCTATGCGGGATTGGGATAACAGTCTTTTCCCTTCCCTCAGCTCATATCCCAAATAAGTAACCCGAGAGGAACAGATTTTTGCCTTTTTCTTGGAGACTCGGTACCCCAATTGAGCCAGGGTTCCTAGCAAACCCCGAGTGGCCCTTAAACAGTTCTCTTTGTCTTTTGCTGCTAACAGAAGATCATCCACATATTGGAGCAAGGTTACCTCAGGGTACTTACTGCGAAACAGTCTCAGATCTTGATTGAGAGTTTCATCAAAGATAGTGGGGGAATTTTTAAATCCCTGAGGTAGTCGAGTCCAGGTCAGTTGTCCCGATATCCCCATCTCCAAATCTGTCCATTCGAAAGCAAAGATAGGCTGACTCAGTTTTGACAAAGGGATGGAGAAAAACGCGTCTTTCAAATCCAATACAGTATAAACTGTATGTTCTGGTGGCAACAAACTGAGCAAAGTGTAGGGGTTAGGGACAGTTGGGTGTATAGTTTCTACCCGTTTGTTCACTTCCCTTAAGTCCTGTACTGGTCTGTAATCTTGAGTCCCAGGCTTTTGGACAGGCAACAAGGGGGTGTTCCAAGCTGATTGACATCTAATTAGTATCCCCACTTCTAGGAGACGCCTGATGTGGGTTTTAATTCCTTCTTTGGCTTCAAAACTGATGGGGTATTGTTTAACCCGGATGGGCATAGCCCCAGATGTTAGTTGTATTACAACTGGTGGCACATGCTCAGCTAGCCCTGGAGGGTTATCCTCAGCCCAAACTGTAGGAATTTCTTGAATTAATAATTTCTCTCATTTTCCTTCTGAAGTTTGGATAGGATTTTGAAAAAGCAGATATTCCTCACTTAATGGGCAGGTTATAGTTAGGGCCTTTGCAGGATTTCCCAATTCTAATGTAGGCATATCTCCAGAAAATGAGATAGTTGCCTGAAGTTTGCTTAAAAGGTCCCGTCCTAGCAACGGGGAAAGGGCATTCAGGGATAACAATGAAGGAGTGAGTTACAGTTCCTCGTCCTATGTTAACAGTCCGGTCTGTAGTCCATTTATACTTTTTAATTTTTCCTGTTGCCCCTTGCACTTCCATGGTTTCATTAGTGAGGGGTCCTATGGGCTTCTGTAACACTGAATGTGAAGCTCCTGTATCCACTAGGAAATTTACAGGTTGGCCCCCAATTGAGAAAGTTACCATGGGCTCTCGGGAGCCTAGTTTGAAAGAGCCATGGCCCCCCTATTCTTCTAAAGTTAAAACTGGTTTTGGCTGAGGAGCTCTGGCCTGTGATCGGGGCAAGCTTTTCGGATTACGTTGGGGGCATTCATTTTTCCAATGTCCAATTTCTTTGCAATAAGCACACTGGTTTTGTAGCAGAGAAGACCGCTTTTTGTCTCTGTTGTATGTGGTCTGCCTTTGTCTAGGATTCGAGGTTTCAGAAGCCTGTAATGCGGCCACTGTGGCCCTGTTTACTTTCCTTATCAGTAGATCATCTCGGCTATCTCTATTTTCAAACACCTTTTGGGCTATTTCCAATAATTCTGACCTGGTTTTTCCTGCAAAACCATCTATCTTTTGAATCTTTTTACGGATGTCTGGGGCTGACTGAGTCACAAAAGCCAGATTAATCGCCTTGAGGCTTGTTGGGTCCTCAGGGTCTATAGGAGTATATAGACGGTACGCCTCCAGGAGGCGCTCGAGAAACGCTGAAGGCGACTCATCTGGCCCTTGTTTCACATCTGCCACCTTAGAAAGATTTGTGGGTTTTCGAGCTGCCCTCTTAAGTCCCTCTAACAGAGTCTGGTGGTACTCACCGAGTGCTCTCCTACCTTCAGTTGTCCCATAGTCCCAGCTTGGTCTTCTCCTAGGTAAAGCTCGTTCAATCACTTCTGTTTTTTCGTCGCTTGTAAGAGCACTTATCCCAGGCAGCGCTTTAGCCGCTTCTGCCAGGATTCGCTCCCTTTCCTCCGTGGTGAAGAGAGTATGGAGAATCTGTTGACAGTCATCCCAGGTGGGGAGGTGATTAAAGAAAACGGAATCAACCAGAGAAATCAAGGAACTAGGATCCGTGCTAAAAGGGGGATTCTGGTTTTTCCAGTTATAAAGGTCTGTTGTGGAAAATGGAACATACACGTAGCGACCTTCTGGAATCTGGCGGAGAGGAAGAACAGGGGCCGGAGTCGGTTTCACTTCAGGGATATTAATAGAAATGGAGCCGGCAGGTCGGCCAGGGGAAGCAATTGAGTCAGGCCTTCCATAAGGGTGGCCCTGTCGGGTATGGGGAGGAGAAAGAACAGGGGCTGGCTCCTTTGGGAAGACTAGAGTTGGAGGAGTGGATGAGTGGGGCAATTGAGGAAGCGGTTGAGGAGGGGAGGGAGAGGGAGATGGTGGAGTAGTTAGTGGAGCAGCTGCGACTGCACCCGCGGCAGGAGGATAAAGAGGAGCCGAAGCATCTGGGGGAAGGAGGGAATCCTCCGGAGAGTCCTGTAGGACAGGGCTCTTAGTGGATTTATGGTTTGTTTTTGAGGGACCCTGGGGAGTTCTCCCAGCCATAACCAGGGCTTGCCCTCCCTGTCCGTTCCGGACCATCCAAACCTTCATCCAGGCGGGGGAATTAGTTGTTGCTTCCGCCCAGGGTAGAATATATCCTATTTGATCTGGGTGGCCAGGATTACCAAGAGTGATGTTAGATATAGCCCATGCCACTTGGGGATCAAAGGTGCCCTCAGGGGGCCAGCCGACTCCGAAGGTGGGCCATTCTACCTCACAGAATGTTCGGAGGCGTTTCTTGGTGATGGGATAATCATAATCCTGCTTAACAAAATGGGGATAAAGTTTGTCAAAATTCCTTAAAACACAGTTCAAAGGAGTATCAGGCTTACTTGTCTTATTACCCATGTTGTTTAATTTTTTACATTTACAACAGAGAAGACACAATGAGAAAGCAGAAAACAAAAACAACAAAACAAAACAAAACAAAAAAACAGAACACAGGACAATACACAAAAGAACAAGAACCAGGCGCCAAACCAACCAGGGAGCAGTGCAACGTCTTGCTAATGCTCCGGACAGGAGTGCGTATGTGCCTCGTCAGGCACCTCTCTGTCCCCAGTAGGAATTCCCAACCAGAACCAGAAAGCAGTACGACCTTTCGCTACTGCCCTGGACAGGAGTGTACGTGCCTCGCCAGGCACCTCGCTGTCCCCAGAAGAGATCTCAAAACCAGATACCAGATGTTACTAGGGCGCCACTTACCTGTGGAGGTTTTTTTTTTTTTTTTTTTTCTCTTTCCACTGGATGCTTGCTAATTTTTGATGCGGCAGTTCACTCCAGTAGTCCGAAGGACTGAAGGCACACCCTGGGGCCTTGGAACGTCTCAAGGTGCGCACCCCCTAGGGTAGCACTCCGCCCCGGAGTCCCAGAGCGAAGGTCCGGCTTCAGAATTTGTAGTGGTCTGAATCTCGCTGCGGCCTCCAAAAATGTTGATCCAAGACGCAAAGAAAAGACCACCAACTCCAATTTTAGATTAAAGCAAGCTTATATTGTATACATATAAAGAGAGCTGGCCAGGGCTGCCCCTCCCAAACACTGGGCTTGGGGTCAGCGCCGCTCTCCGGGAAGACAAGGTTTTTATAGTTCAAAGAGTTACAGAAAATCTTGGGAACTTACAGCTAACAAAGTCAGACAGGTGTAATTCAAAGCAAGTAGCAAACTAATATCTACATGGCATTGCATTCGAAGAAAAAAAGGGGGAGTAATAGTTAAACCCCACATCAAAAGTTTATGAGGCACCGTTAGTTTGAGAGAGAGAGAGTTGTTATCTGGTCAAGGACAGCCAGGCCTGAGCGAGCTCAAGGCCTGGGAATGAATGCCAGACAATAAGCTCAAGCCAAATAAGAATCCTAGCATTTCATAGAAAACTGAAGTGGGCTTTTCATAACTTTTTGACAGGATGGCTCCCAGTCTTAAGATGGAATTAGGCTGGTTTATCATCATGCTTTCATGGGTGATAAGGAGAAGAAGGTGAAAAAGCACGCAACAGTCAGTAGACCTTACAGTCTTCGGCCTCCTCAGGTGACTCGTGAGAATTTGTTGCCTCCCTTGAGTTCATGAAATGTGAAACCAATAGATGTTGGCATCCCTTCTGGACTTGATGCATGGCCAGGTCACTGATCACATAGATGGGTGACTAGCTGCTTGGAAAAGACCTGCTCTAGGGTCAGAAGTTTCCTGAGGTGTCCTCATCATCCAAGGGATTTATCCTCAGATACTCAGGGTACAACAGAGCCTTCAAGAGGAAATAAGCCCCACCTGAATGGACATGATTTGTGGAATAGAATGAAGTTCCACCAAGACAGGTGCTAATGAAATGAGAGAGTGCATTCCGGCCCCAGAGTGTTTTCTGAGTTAGAAATGAAAGGGGTCCTTTGATGGAGTTTGAGGAAAAAAATTCTCAAGTTGGAGGCAATTGTGGCCAACATGCAAGATGTTGTGATCCCACTTGAACATGGAGAAGTATTTGAAATTTACAATCCATATTTCAAAAAAATAAAGGTATCTTGGAGAGCGGGGTCACTCAGAGGGCAACATACCAGCCAGTCAAGCTCTTTTGGGCCTGTGTTTGCGAAGGCTTTTTTTCACACACAAAGGGCGCGGGGAAGCGGCCTAGAATGAGCGCCTTGGGGCACTAATGTAGTTCTTGGGCCTTCTTGGGAAAAGCCTTCAATGTTGTGCTCCATTGAGGCCCAGTATAAAAGTAGTACTGGTTGTTGTGTAGATCTGGCCTTTCTTAAATGAGTTGCAAGAGGCCTGGGATGCCCTGTAGACCTCCCTGTCTTTTCCCAGGGCCCTGAGGGAGAACTGAGTAGTGGTGATTCCTCACCCTGAATCCTGGACTTTGGGGCCAAGAGCAGACCAGGAGAGACCGAATGTGCTTCCACAAGAAGTCCTGGCACTGAGCCTTGGTGCTAAGCTCTGTGCACTTGACCTGAGGGACACTGTCAAAGGGATAATGAAGGTGCTTTGACACCCTTTGCTCTTGTCCAGGCTCAT